>JAVXUP010000884.1:0-324854 GCA_033070095.1 Escallonia herrerae
GGAAATAATGTATGAACTTCTGATTTTCGTCGCATAGGATATAGTCAAATATATTTTGTGTAATGATCAACGAAAATAAGATAGTAGCGAAAACGTTCATATGAAGGTTCAGTTGGTCCCCAAACGTCTGTGTAAATTAATTGTAATGGCTGAGAGCTAGTGAGAGAATTGGTGCGAAAAGGTAACTTATGACTTTTATTACAATCGCAAAAGTTACAATGAAGGGAGTTAGGATAAGATAAATGAGAGCCTAATTTTTTAGACTCAAGGACTGAACGTAGAACACGAAGTGATGGGTGACCAAGTCGCTTATGCCAGTCAGTGAAATTTGACTTGGAGATAGAATGTGCTTGTGGAGCAGGTAGGGATGGTAGGCAGTAAACATCATTTACATTCTTCCCGCGAAGAAGTGGCGCCCCGTGCTGAGATCCTTCACCAAAAAATAAGAAGGAAAAAATTCAAGTGAGACACGGTTGAAATGACAGAATTTTGCAACATAAATAAGATTTTGATTAATAGAAGGAGCACATAAAACATCATTTAAGGCAAAAGTAACGTGAGGGGTACGCAATTTTGCATGTCCAATATGGGATATGCGCAAATCTGAACCATCACCGATGTGAATTTCATCGGGACCACCATAGTCCGAATAGGAATGAAGGTTAGAAGTATCACTGGTGACACGATGGGATGCGCCAGTGTCAAACAACCAAGGTGGGGAGGTGGGACGGTTAAGGGAGGTGACATTGACTGTTGGGGTGGCAAGTTGAGGTGATTGCACTGGGTGAATGGTTTGAACGTCATTTTCTCGGAGAAAGCGAGCAAGCTTGCGACATTCATTTGTTGCGTGCCCGGCGCGGTCACGGAAGCGACAATAAAGAGAAGAGCGAGGTATAGATGCACGGTGTTGGGTGTTTGGGCGTGACCAGTTATTACGGTTGGTAAGATAGGTTGTGGATGACTAGAGAAGGACTCATGGCTGCGAGGAGTGAAATTTTCAGAGTGGCACCCAGAGGAGGCGTTACCATGAGGTGAAGAGTGCTGTGACTGGAGTCGATGTTGGTGGTGACTATAGTTTGCAGTGGCGATGGAAAGTGAAGGGGTAAGATCATCCTTCTTGAGTTGGAGTTCATAATCTCCAAGCTTGTCATAAAGTTCATCAAAAGAGATGGGTGTGTCCCGAGCTCGGAGAGCAGCAGCAATTTCCTTAAACTCAGGGCCTATGCCGACAAGAATATATAGGACAAGATCATCTTCAGAGATAGGATTGTCGACGATAGCAAGATCATCAGCGATAGCCCGCATCTATTGTAGATATTCTAGAATAGAACGGTTGCCGCGAGGATTGTTGAGCAGTCGTTCTTTGAGAGACATGACTCGCGAACAAGATTTGTTTGCAAAGAGAATGATGAGACGTTCCCATGCTTCCTTCGAGGAGGAAACGGTGGAGATGTGAGGCTGGATAGTATCAATACAACTGCCAAGCATGGCATTGAGAATTAGTTGATCTTGGCGATGCCAGAGGACATAGTCCGGATTTGGAATTTTTGCTGTGGAAGTAGATGATGCAGGAATTGTTTGAGGTGGTGGGGGAATGGAACCATCAATAAAACCCAGCAAATTGTGGCCAATTAGACCTGAGTAAAGCTGAGTTCTCCAAATTGTGAAGTTGGTATATGTGAGTTTAGTGGGAAGGTGTGAGGGTGCATTGAAGAGAATTATAGGGTTTTCCATGGATCGAAAAAATAGAGCTTTAACTCAAGGAGGGCTTCTAATACCATGTAAAGAACAAATGTTTGTTGTTCTACTTCCTCTATTCAAGATTCCTTTTACAATAATATATACATACGGCTCCACGTGAGGTGAGTGAACTATGGAGAGATACATGGACTTTGGTTACATTTGAAAACATTTGAATTGTGAAATCTAAATCCAAAGAGATTGAGGCAGTAGCACGACTATGTGGATAAGTCAGCTTCACGGTTGGAGTGTTACTTGGCAAGGTGATTGCTTGCATGGCAGGATATTGCTAACAGTGCATACATAAGGAGAAGAGTGACTCTTAGAAACTTCTTCACAACTTCATCTACCTTCTCCTCTAGGAGTCCAACAACATCACTCAGTACCTTGTTTGCCCATTCATTTGTGTTTGAAATGAAAGATCTGAATTGACTTTCATTCATCAACACTCTTTGTACAATCTGACTTGTATATATACATGAAGTACACATTTGAAAATGACTTGATAAGGTTACTTCCTAAACAAGATAATGTGATTATCTTGGTTTGACTTTATCTATCATTGTATTTTGAATGTGATTTTCATCACATGGCTGTGACTTTGTACATGGTCCAATACCCCCCCTTCCCCCCTGCAAGCTCAGCATATCATATAGGCAGAGCTTGGACCGAAGAAGTCGAAGCCGAGGCAGAGACAACGGTATGGTGAATATATCAGCTAGCTGGTCAACAGTGGAAATGTAGCGTACATTCAGAGCCTTTCGAGCAACACGTTCCCTCACAAAGTGATGGTCAATTTCAATATGCTTGGTGCGAGCGTGAAACACAGGATTTACTGAGAGGTAGAGCGAGCCAATATTGTCGCACCAAAGGGTGGGAAGACTTGATGGAGTAAGGTGGAGTTCTGACAGCAGTTATTTTATCCAATCAATCTCAGAAGCTACCATAGCGATAGCCTTGTACTCACCTTTAGTACTAGATCGAGCAACAATAGGTTGTTTGCGTGAGCTCCAAGAGATGAGATTGTGACCTAGATAAACACAATAACCACTGGTTGAACGACAATCATCATGACATCCAGCCCAATCGCCATCTGAGTAGGCAGATAACGAGAGGTTCGAGGTTTTTGAGAGAAGAAGGCCGAAGTGAAGGGTGTCTTTGAGTTACCGTAGGATGCGTTTAACAGCTGACCAATGATCAGATGTGGGCGAGTGCATGAATTGGGCAACTTTGTTAACTGAGAAAGAAATATCTGGGCTAGTGAATGAGAGATATTGGAGAGCGCCAACAACACTACGGTAGTCAGTGGGGGAGGGATGGGTTCACCATGATAACGAGAGAGTAAACTACTAGTGGACATGGGGGTGTGAACAAGCTTGGCAGCAACAGGGTGGGTGCGGGTGAGGAGGTCTGTGATGTATTTTCATTGAAGAAGCATAAGACCATGTTGGGTATGAATAACTTCAATGCCAAGAAAATAGTGGAGCTGGCCAAGATCTTTTACAGAAAATTTGGCATCAAGATTAGTGACAAGTTAATTTACGGCTGGTAAGGAGTTACCAGTGATAATTATATCGTCAACGTAAATGAGTAGACATAAAAGGACATTATTTGAGCAAAAAGTGAATAAGGATGTATTAGATAGACAAGCCTGAAAACCCAGAGTGAGAAGGCGCTGAGACAAACGAGCATACCACGCACGTGGCACTTGCTTGAGGCCATAAAGAGCCTTCCGAAGTTTGCATACACAGTTAGGAAATTCTGGATGTTGTAGGCCAGGAGGTTGGGTCATGTAGACATCTTCATCAAGATAGTCATTGAGGAAGGCATTATTGACGTCAATGTGGCGGAGGTTCCAACCAAAAGAGTTGGCAAGAGAAAGTATGAGTCGAATTGTGGTGGGCTTAACGACTGGACTAAAAATCTCGCCAAAATCCATGCCTTCTTATTGCCGATAGCCGTTGGCTACAAGACGGGCCTTGTTGCGGTCAACTGATCTGTCAGCTTTCCATTTGATGCGAAATAGCCATTTACAACCTATGAGATTGGCATTTGGCAGAGGAGGCATGAGATCCCATGTATGATTGCGCAGTAGTGCATTATATTCATCCTGGATGGCATTACGCCAATGAGCATGCTAAGCCGCTTGGGAGTAATTGGTAGGTTCAACTTCAATGATGAAGGCAATCAATGGATATTTAGAGGCAAGATATGTTTTGGGTTTGCGAGTACCATCTCGGGATCTAGTTATCATTGGGTGCTGGGAGATAGTTGAAGGTTTTATGTGTGGAGATGAAGGTTGATTGTCAAAGGAAGAAGGAGACTTACAGGCCGTTTGACACTCTTCTTTTTTGCTCTTTTTAGGCCCAATTTTTATCTTTTGGAAAAGAGCAAGATTTTTAGGGTGTTTGGTTGGGCCCAGGCCTTTTTAAAGAGGGGCCATTTTTAAAAAGAGCAAAAAGCTCTTTCCTCTTGCTCTTTTTTGTAGGTTTCACGCGGGCCTGAGGAACCCATTTAATGAGGTTGAGGGTTCATGCCGAGGCAGCAACAACAAATGCATAAATTATTTGCTGGTATAAAACCCAAAAAAACTAGGGTTTCTTTCTTTCCATCTCTTTCACCTTGCTCGACCGGTCGCACCGTTCACCGTGACTCCGCAGCCCAACGCCTCCATCACCTCCACCTGCCACCGGTCACCGCCACGATCTTGCAGCGCCGCCGCCGCCATCTCCTTTATTTGCGCCGGGTATTAGCTAAAATAGGACAACGGTGGTGCTCTAGATGGCAGGCAGATTTGTGGGTTGCGTAGGTTGTTGTGCGGTGGTGGGTGTGGCGAGTTTGCCGGCGGTGTTGCTGATGGGTGATGCTGACGGGTATTGCCGACAGAGAGTAATTGTCGTGAGTTTGCCATGGGTTTGTATCGCCGATGGTTGTGACCTCCACTGACGGCGGACAACGGTGGCCGAATCTGGGTGTCGGCGGTGTGGCGATGAGACCGGTGGTGATGGGGCGAATCTGTGGGTGTGTGCAGCTTTGGTGGTAGTGTGGCAGTGGTGGTCTGCCGGTGGTCTTGGCGCCAGTGGTCAATCTACACTTGTTTAGGATTAAAATGAGCTAATGTTGGTTTAATTATGTTTAATAATGTTGGTTGTTAATCATTGTAATGTTGGAAAATTATGTTTAAGAAATTGTAAGACTTGCTTAATTGCCATTAATAATGTTTAATTATGTAAAAATGTATATTAAAAAAAATAAACCCAATGAGTTGTTCTGTCAAACGCTTGCTCTTTTCTGTTTTTTGAAAAAATAAACTCTGTCAAACAACCACCAGTTTTTTAAACTGGTAAAAAAAATCAGAACTCTTCTATTTTTTTTTAGAAAAAAAAATTAAAAACTGACAGTCATACCCAGTGTTATTAAAAGCGTGCCTAGGCGCAAGGCGCGCTCAGGCGCACAACCCGCGCCTCGCCTAGGCTAGGGGCAGCACGTTCAACTAGGCGTGCGCCTTGTGAGCCTAGGCGCCCAGGCGCATAGATAGCGGGGCGGGAGGCGCAAAGCTAGGCGCCTGTTCGTCCTTGCTCCCAAAGTCTAAAATCCCCAAATCCAAATCAATTTTACTCTGCGTGCTACAGTTTGTCCTTGCTCCGGTGACCTCGTCACTCCTCATCCTTTCTCCGGTGACCGGTGGCCGTCGTCGCTGCCATTGCTTGTCCCCTCGCTGCCGCCGCTGACTGCTAGTTGTTCCGCTGCCTCTGTCGACACCGTGGCTCTGCTCTTGCCGCTGCTACTCCGCTGCTCCATGCCTCAACCCCGCTGGTCTCTCTCCCCCTTTCCCCCTCCCTCCTTCACTCAGTCCCTGTTCGTCCTTGCGCCTGTTTTTTTATGTATGTATGTATATATATATATATATATATATATATATATATATGGGAGCTGATCCATTGATAGCGCTAGCAAATGGAGTTAAGTTGCAAGCGCGATCTGACCGTCCATCCTGAAAGATGGACGGCCCAGATCGCGCCTTTTTCGAAAACTGTCAGTCGTCCGCGACATAGTGTCGCGGACGAACTTTTTTACCTTTTTGCCCCTCCACCCGTCCGCTACATAATGTAGCGGACGTTTTTGACAAAAATACCCTCATGTTCCATCCGCTACATTATGTAGCGGATGAGTAGGCAGACACTATTTTTTTTTCTGTCCTTTCTCTCATTAAAATTCTGACATGGTTCTCTCTCTCATTTCTCTCGTCAATTTCTGACACACTCTCTTTCCTCTCTCTCTCTCTATCTCTCATCAATTTATGACACTTTCTCTCTCCTTTCTCTCTATTTTCTCTCACCATGATTTCTTTTATGGGTTATGGATGTAGCACAAATTTTCATAGCATGGATCTTGTTCAGCCGCGAAGAAGAGACGTCAAAGAGCAGCGCCGGAGCATTCAGGCTCGAAGAAAAGGCATTCAAGTAACAGTGCTACTGCCTCACGGCAGTGTCCCTTTGTTCATTTCTCCCTCACACACACACACATGCACTCTCACGCAAGGCAGCAACCTGATGCTACTTCCCTCTCCTTTTTTCACACACAGGTGCACTAATCCCCTCACCCTCACCTCCTCACGGCAGCCATGGATGCTTACCCACGAACCCATCACTGTGTGTGTGTGTGTGAGGGAGAATTCACAAAGACAAAGCAGAACATGAGAGAAAAAAATTATGATTCCAATTCATTAGAGCCCGTTTAACCCTCTCTTTCTTACTTTGTTTCTGCAAACTTTTATCATTTAGGTAACCATACAAACAAAAAACATTATCTGAAGAAAAAATGTTTCCAAAAGGCCAAATTCACAAAGACAAAGCAGAACAGGAGAGAAAGGACAGAACAAATGTTTCCCAGAACTTTTATCCCATCTGTGCACTACCGAGACAAAGCAGAGAAACGAGAGAGAGATGTCAGAAGGACAATGAGAGAAAGGACAGAGAAAGAAAAAAAATAGTGTCTGTCAACTCGTCCGCTACATAATGTAGCGGATGGAACATGAGGGTATTTTTGTCAAAAAAATGTCCGCTACATTATGTAGCGGACGAACTTAAAAAAACGTAAAAAAAATATTTGGACCGTCCGCGATATAGTGTAGCGGACGGGTGGAGGGGAAAAAAGGTAAAAAAGTTCGTCCGCGACACTATGTCGCGGACGACTGACATTTTTCGAAAAAGGCGCGATCTGGGCCGTCCATCTTTCAGGATGGACGGTCAGATCGCGCTTGCAACTTAACTCCATTTGCTAGCGCTATCAATGGATCAGCTCCATATATATATATATATATATATATATATATATATATATATCACTCTCTCTGTATCTCTGTAGAATTACACAGAGAGAGAGAGAGAAATGGGCTGTTGGTTTTCAGGGACGATGATGAAATCATGGGCTCAGATGAAGGTCATCTTTGACAGAGAGGGGCAACCACCCATGGAAACATCCCATTTCTCTCTGGAGCCTCATTCTTTGAGCACAACAAACTCTGTGATGAGCTTCGTGTAAAGTGAACTGCTGGTAGTTCTCCATTTATTGTACCTTCAACTTCAGATATGCCCTTCATTGACCACATATTTACACCTTTGTGGTTGTAGTTCTCACGAATCTCAACAAAAAAAAGCTTGTAAATATGCTTTTAGTGACATTTTTATTAGCTCTTTCAAAAATAAGAATTGTCTATTTTTCATGTCATGTGTATTTTTTATATTCTCGTTTGTCGCTAATAGATTTATCATCATAAAATGAGGATATTATTTAATACGCTCATTATCGATAAAATGGGGATGTGAACGACTTAAAACATATGTACAAAAATAAGGTACAATATCTAGTTCTTTGTGGTTCTCATAGGAAGTATACTGAAAAAGAAATATTTTTTTAAATGTAATTTTATTGTTGTAATGCACTATTATTTATTTATTTATATTTATATTTATTTTAATTTTGCGCCTTGCTTCGAAAAGGCGCCCGCATGCGCTTTGCGCCTAGGTTTCAGGGACCTTTTGCGCCTTAGGTGCGCCTGTGCCTTTAATAACACTGGTCATACCAAACAAACCCTTAGTGTGAGAGTTGGGTGAGTTAAGTGTCTGAGTAGGGGCAGGGTTGGTTGAATTAATTTGAATAAGATTTTCGGATGACGAGGGGTATAAGGGAGCAGATTGAGTAGTTGTTTGAGTTTGAACGGAGTGATTTATGGGAATTGAGTTTGATGGGATAGATGGGGATAGTTGAATTAATTTGAAGTGTGTTTTCGGATGTTGAGAGGGATAAGGGAAAGAGTGGTGGTGACAGATTGGGTGAGTGAGGGAAGACGGGGCGAGTAAGCGGGGATTTTAAAGATGGAGACCGGTGGACGGGATCTGTGGATATGGGGCGATAACGAGGGGATCTTGAACTATTTGGAGGGGTGGGCAGTTGGCGTGAAGCAGGGGGTTTTGAAATATTGAAGAAGTGAGCAGGTAGCGTGAAGGAGGGGATTTAAAATTTGTGAAGATGCGTGATGGGGATTTGGTGCATGATTCTGTGTGTTTTGAATTAGAAGATATGGCATGTGAGGACAAATGGTTGGCGTAAGGGGGCATGGGAATCTGATGAGATGATTTTGGTGGAGAATTTGGTGAATGTTGAGTGAAAGAACAAGGGGCCACGTGAGGAGATATGGGAGAAATCTGGGCAGAATTTGTGGGAGGTAGGTGAGGGGAGTGGAGGAGAATTGTTAGGAGGATTTATGAGTGGAGAGAGGGGCTGCGTGAGGGAGTGACACGTGGCAGAAAGGTGGGTGTAGCATGAGAGACATTTGAGGCATTATTTGGGAAATTAAGCAGCGGATGAAGTGATGGCGTGGGTTTTAATGTGGACGTGGGAAGTAAAGGTGGTCCGGCAGAGTTTAATTTTTGATCGTAAGGAAATTCATGTTTAGAGAAAATGACGTGAGGAGTAATATATATGGGTTTAGTGGCAGGATCAAAGCAGCGGTAGTCTTTATGAAGTGGACTGTAACCAAGAAAAATGCACCGCTTTGACCGAAATTTCAGTTTATGTTTAACATATGGTCGGAGATGTGGATAACAAAAACACCCAAAAACTTTGAAGCGTGTAAAATCAGGTGTGGTGTGAAACAATTTTTCAAGTGGACTAAGATTCTGAATAACTAGTGACGGAAGACGGTTAATGAGAAAAACGGCGGTACTGAAAGAATCATCCCAGAACTTGTGGGGGAGTTGAGAATGTGCAAGCAGTGAAAGACCTTTTTCAACGATATGTATGACGATGTTTACGTTCAGCAGCACCGTTTTGTTCGTGAACATGGGGACAAGAGTGGCGATGAAGAATTCCATGTTCACGACAAAATTTTTGTAGGGAACGATATTCGCCACCCCAGTCGGATTGAACACATTTGATATGATGGTCAGTTAAGTTATCCACTAATTGTTTAAACTGAATAAATACAGTCATGACATTGGATTTTAGCTTGAGAGGAAAAATCCAAGTAAAGTGACTAAAATCATCAATAAGGTAAACAAAATAGTGGTAACCTTGATGAGAGACAACCGGGGAAGGACTCCAAAGATCGCTATAAATTAATTCAAGGGGAGATAAGGAAAGTACATGAGATGATGCGAAGGGGAGCTTGTGACTTTTGCCTAAGCAACATGCTTCACAAGTCACAGCTGTACATTTATTTGGGACAACGGGAAGAGAAAATTTGTGCACTATGTGCGAGACAACGGATGACCAAGACGATGATGCCAGAGCAGCAGAGGAGCACGAACACCAATTAGTGCAACAGGAGTGCTTTTATTTGACGACGACAATGGGGACAGATCAGTGGACGAAAACTGGTAGAGTCAATTTTTAAGGTGGCCTTGAAGTAGTGGCTTCCCAGAAATTTGGTCCTTAACAAAAAACAACATTAGAGTGAAATTCAAAATAAACATCATTATCCTCAGTGAATTGACGAACATATAGTAAATTTTTGGAAATAGAGGGGACATGAAGCATATTTGTTAGTTTAAATTTCCTAGTGGGAGAACGTAACAAAGAATGACCAGTGTGATGAATAGGCAGAGGCCTGTGCCGTCATCGATGCGAATTTGATCAGGGCCATCATACGGTGCATGCTGAGAGAGATTTGCCACATCATTGGTGATATGATTCGTGGCACCAGAATCAGGATACCATGCCGGGTCATAGGATTGTGGGGATTGTGGAGTAGCTAGATAGGCGATAGGAGAGGAGGAACGAGGTGGACGGTACGGACAGTATGGTCGAATGTGACCAGATTGATTGCAGTGATGACAAATAATGGAGGTAAAGCGGTTTGAGGGCTACTGGGAAGAAAAATGACCAGATTGGCGACCGCCACCACGTTGAAGATTACGCCCCTTATATTTGCTGCCATTAGAGGAGGGTAGAGGGTATGGGTGTTGAAATTTAGGAAGTGGGGCTGAAGGTGAGGAGGGAGGAGGGAGGAGGTCGGGTGGTAATGGCCGCATGTGCTTGAGGTAAAGATAGTTCACGTGCATGCTGTCGTTCCATCTGAGTCTCATGAGTAAGAAGGAGAGCATACAGGCTATCCAAGGAGATGGAATTGGTACGAGTAGTGATGGAGGTAACAAAAGATTGGTATTCATGACCAAGACCGGCTAAGAGAGCATTAATGAGGTCGTCATCAGAGACGGGGTGACCAATTACAACCAAAGTGTCGCGAATTGTTTTGCCTTTTTGAAAGTAGTCAGTCATGCTATGATCATCTTTGCTGAGATGATGAAGATCATAGCGAAGGTTGAAAATTTTTGCTTTGGATTGAGAAGCAAACATTCGCTCAAGGGAGAGCCAAACAGCAGCAGAGGTGTGTAGACCAAGAACTTGTGCTAGCACAGGTTCAATAAGTGATGACAGAATCCAGCTTAACAAAAGTTGATCTTGTTTTTGCCACAGTATGTAGGATGGATTTTCGGGAGGAGAATCAGGCCCAGATGACGTAACAATGATATCGGAGGTAGGTGTAGGTATGTCAGTGGATTCAAGGTGTTTTGGAGGGCAAAGGTTGGTGCCATTAACAAAACCAAGGAGATCATACCCACGAAGAAGTGGGAGAAATTGGCTTTTCCAGAGAAAGTAGTTGTTTGTGGTGAGCTTAACAGATATTAGGTGTTGGATGTGGTTTAAGGGAAAGACAATAGAAGAAGAAGAAGAATTGTTAGGTGTAGAAGATGACGCCATAGTGAGAAAAAAAAAATGCAGTCAGTTGACTTTTAAGCTCAAACATGTTTGAAATGAAAGATCTGTATTGATTTTCATTCTTTCATTCATCAACACTCTTTGTACAATCTGACTCATATATATATATATATATATATATATATATATATATATAAAGTACACATTAGAAAATGACTTGATAAGGTTACTTCCTAAACAAGATAATGTGATTATCTTGATTTGACTTTATCTATCATTGTATTTTGAATGTGATTTTCATCACATGAGCGTGACTTTATACATGGTCCAATAATTTGAAATGTTGTTATCAATAACTCCCACTTTAAGGATGTTGAACATCATTAGCGAGCGTCAGTCTGTTTTGTATCATAATTTCTTTACGACTAGAACGTTGTTATCAATAACTCCCACTTGGATTTCTTTGCTCTAAATTGATGTGTTCTTTCAATGCGACTCCGTCCCTATCCATGTGTTATCCATGTGTTCTTGGTGAAAGAAAAGAGGTGTTAATGGAGTAGTAAACAATGAAAGGGCATGATTTTCTTTATCTACCATTATTACATTGAGAATGAGAATCATAGAACATGAAATTTTCTGGTACAGGATAACAATATAAGTCCGGATAATTTGGATACCTGTGGACTATCTTTATCAGAAAGGGGATACGTCCATCCGATCAAAGTAGACACCAGAAGGACCTCCATCAGGCAACAAAGCCACCATTACAGGAGCTTGAGCACCTTCCTCCGCTGTCAAGTGTCCTATATTAAGTGTAATATCTGTTGCGCAATATCCCGGATGGACACAATTAACAAGGATACTCGGAAATTTCTTTGCTGTGAGTCTTGTATATGCATTGATCACAGCTTTTGAAACTTTATACGCAGACACGGTCATAGGCCAACCATTAGCCTTCAACCTGTCCTCCTTGAAATCCCTCAGAAACATCTGCAAGATATCATCGATTTTGTCTTCTGTTAAGCTATCAATGCTTTCCAGTTCTGCTCTTACCTTCTCATTTTTGATATACTGAGAAAAGAAGAAGAACAAATGATTTTAGCTTCTTGTCAGTGCTGCTACGTGCTAATCAAGCTGGAAATTAAACGTTTTGACTTACATATAGCTGTCCAAAAATGGACGAGACATTTACGATTCTTGCTGAACTTGAGAGTTGAAGAAGGGGAAGAAGTGCTTCTGTGACTTTCTTAGTTCCATAGTAATTGGTTTTCAAACACTCTCCTGCCAATTCATAAGTCTGCTCCACGATTCCCGTTAACAGATGCAGATTCTCGTCCGTCACCTCTAGCTGGCCAAAGCATACAATTACTGTTATGCTGCTGTCCATCAGATACTCCCCTTAATGTGGCCAAAATCTTTTTTTTTTTTTGACCTCTACCTCACTTGTTAAAAGAATCCTTTTTAACTTGCCGTCGACTTTGGAAGAAAATGCATAGCTAACTGTTCGTATTGTTAAAAATGTTGAACAATCCTTTAAGGACAAAATGAACTGTAAAAGAAGTTGAGCTCTCACGCGTTCAATAATCCTGATGCTCACAGGATCAGTTTGTCTTCAAGGTCACCCGTGGAAAATCTTGAACATTCAGATTAATCTCCAGAAAGTGGCTTCTATAGCGTTATCTTGTGATATTTTCTGCCCGTGCAAGAACGTGGATTTCCACATGCTCAAATGCTTGATCATATCTCAGTTTGTTGCGAAAAGTGAATTAGTGATAAAAATATTGGCCGTCTCGCGACAAATCATGAAGAGGAAGAGCATTTGAGGTCTGAAAGTAGACTTGCCTAATGCCTACACATGTTCATGTCACTTTGAAGAACAGTCCTGAGTCTACCTTTTCTTCAAACGTATTCCTGGATTTACTTTGCCCATTTCGGATAAAAACTGGCTCATACCGAAAAATGTACTTGATAATCGCTACAAGTGGAAAGTTAAAAATACTTACAATCCCTGCTCCATCTTTGTAGGCTTTAAATGCTTCGTCGTAGTAATGAATTCCACTTTCTGCTGCATTATTGACCTGCAAAAGTTTTAATTTGTAGAAATTACACAAAGTCATGCTTCGGTTATTAGCCGAGAAACTGAAATGCATCTAAAGTATTCAATTTCAAATTTCGCTTTCCTCCTCACCAGAATATCAAGTTTTCTGAAGTTGGTTTCTATAAATGTTGCCAATGATGCAATGCTGGCAGGATCTTTTACATCAAGCTGATGAAAAACCACATTTGAGAGCCCAGAGACCTTCAGATTTTCAGTAGCTTCAAGTCCTTTCTTCTCATCCCTTGCAGTTAAAATGACTAGAATCCCTTTAGACGCTAGTTGGCGACATATTTCAAGTCCAATTCCTTTGTTGGCCCCTGTAACAACAGCACACCTGAAATAACAGTGTAACTGCCATAGTTAGATGAAGCACCTAAAAGAAGTCATATCTTGAGGAAGGAACGAGTGTTTAGAGGGAGAGACCTTTTTTCTGTTGGATTGCTGGTGGGTTCTTCCATTTCTGATGAAGGAGAAGCAGGCTGTGCCAATGCAAGAAAGTTAACGCAGGTAATCAATGCAAATTTCTGCTGCTAGTATTAATAGCTTTAATGTGAGATGAAATAATAAATGTGCTATTCATTTCATGCCTTATACTTTCGTACCTGCCCCCCTTGACTCTGTGCTATGTGGGCATCATAACTTACAAAATTGGAGATTTAAATTGATATGACGGAAAGGTGTTATGCAGCATGTCATATCCGAAACGACTTCTGACTTGTTTTTTTTTTTTTTTGTGATTTTTATTCCAAAACGCAAATTAGACAAAAACACAACTAAAGGCAAACAAAACCTCAGCTAAACCTAAATTTGATTTGGATTCAACAATCGGAAGTCGAATGGCATACGTACTCCTCCGGATAAGTCGAGATTAAAATCTTGCAGTTCGATTTACCCATCTTACCTCTTATCCTTGACTGTCTAATCGTCAACTCTGGGTTATCCACGATGCGGCACAAGTAAGAGTTGGAGCCCACTTCTTTCTCTTGCCGATCTAGCTCTCAAAATTTGCAGCTTTCAGATAGATTTTTCTTTCCCACTGAATGTCATAAGAGGCAGCCAGAGGGCCAGAAGAAATATGAACGGAAACCACTTGATTGTCTTAGTCACCTCTAAAAGATAATGCTGAAAAAGACCAAAAAGCAGTCGCTAACAATCCTTGCTGGTGACCAAGTAATTTCTTCTCTTGACGGAGCTCAAAGCAGTCACTAAGTTTGATTAGTCAAACTTTTCTGCTTAATGGAAATGCGTGCCTCTTGTCTTCTGGATTTATACTGAACTAATTCTTGATAGCCGACAGGGACTGCATTGGCTATTGTTTCATGCAGGGTACACGATATCTTGATATGGTCTTTCTTTCCAAATGGACCATATCTTCGATTTTCCACTTTGCAATTGGTTGGATGTGCTTGTCTTTGCCTGAAATAGCTGGCGCTCCTGCTTTCTGCGTCGCTCCAATTTGTTGTGGGGGCGCATTCATCTTAAGAGTACTGGTCCAGAATCTCGTGCCAAACACGGAACGGTTTATTAACAGTGATTTATATTAATAATTTTAAAATACATAATAAAATATATTGTATAATTTTATAATTTTATGATTATTTCATCAAAGATAGTTACTTTGAATTTTGGCTTGAAACTTTCTTGTAATAAAATAAATTAATTTTTCTGGTAAAATATCGCAGTAATGTCCTTGTGCATATTTGCTAATTATGATTTGATATTATATAAATTTTATTTAGCACACAAAAGGAGAAAAGGTAAATTCTACTGCTAAAAATATGATGAGAACGTATTGAGATCAATTTGCTATTACACAAAATATTTTTACTATTTTCTAAGTATCTTTTAGAAATAATTTGTACATTTCAATAGGTTGTCCATAACATTAATTATACGTTAGTTTAATTTTGATAGAAAAATTTTGGTCCATATATTTGTTTATAGCATGTGATTTATAAAAGTTAATTAACACGACTAATTAAGTAAGGATGATGTTGCGTTTTTTGAAAGCAAATATAATCCACTAACAAAGTATACAGAGAAAATAGTAATCACTACATGAGGTAATTATATAAAGTTTAACCAACATGACTATATAGATAGCTCAAAACCTCGTAGTCAAGAAATTGTTGAACAAAATTTAACCAAGATTTCACAAATTATACAATATGCATGCTTACTAAGTAAAATTGATCTTCAGATATAATAAGCTTTTCATTCTAAGTTTTAGTCTACATTCATCAAAGCATAACTAATATCTTTTTTAATTTTATAAGCAATTCTATTCAAAATTATAAAAGTTAACATAAAATCATAAATGGTTTATTGCTAATGCAGAATTTAGAATGCTTGAGAATTTAATTACTCACAATAAAAATACCATAGAAAAAAATTGGTTCAAAACTTTTCCAACATAAAATTAGTTAAATTTAAGAAATGCTCACATAATAAGATTTTAAATTTATACTTTTTTTAATATATCTCATATAGAATCTGCATATCATGGTATTTCTACAAATAACCAAGGCGACTAAATAGGATAGAGCAAAACCTTAGAGTAAGGAAATTATTGACCAAAATGTTTAACCAACATATTTATCAAGTTAGATTCATATTTGAATTTACAGAAAACTTAAATATGAATATGAAATAGTACCTAATTTTTCTTATTAAATCTCTTAAGTAATTTTTGTTTTGCAGATTAATATTTCATGTTAGAGAGCTTTTTTTTATCTATAATATTCAAATAAAGTCATAATAGATTACTATGTTGGTTAGAAAATTGTGAATGTTTAGAATTCATTTTCAAACTCCATAGGGCTTATTATTTAAATGTTTACTATATTTGTCAATTTAATTAATTACAAAATTAAGGACCCTTTCAAAATATTGTTTGGAGATCTTTAGCAACATTAATATATTTAACATTATTTTTTAAGTCTTATTATATTAGGAATATAATGCAATGAAGTATTATGAACTATGATTGCGTTTCTCGCCTCAATTATTAGATATTATAACTCAAGATCCCGAGTCAAGCTCGAGTAAATTAGTAAAATATTTTTAAAAGCTACAAAAAGTGTATCAATCCATACCACATTTCAAGAAACAAAAAAGAGATTAACAGCTTAAGGGAAAAAATCTACTTTTATTAAAACTATAATTGTTGGTAAGAAATTTTTTATACTTTACTTTACCAGCTTCAAATAACTTGTGAAGACTATACTATTATTAAGTTCTTTTAGTGGTCCAATATGTATCCTTTCAAAATTAAGTCTCCTAACTTGAAAAGTTAAGTTAAGAATTCTTTATCTTTGGAATTATAAATGTCATAGTTTATTCTTATCTTCTTCATGAATCATTGTTTTAAGACATCGCCAACTTATAATTAAGATACGAACATGATATCCAATAGAATATTTGCATAGGTATATATATATATTTGCTGTAGTTCCTCTGAACTGTAAGTTTAAAGAACAATGAGTAAATTGTATTACGGTACCGTTGCAAAATTTTTGCGTTCTTTAAGCTTTTCTTGTATACTGTTAAGCGGTATTGTAACACAATGCACTCATTGTTCCTTCAACTTATAGTTCTCAGGAACTAAAGCAAACATATATGCGTATGCAAATATTATGCAAGAATTACATGAGAATCTAATCAATGTTTTAATAGTCAAAATCAAAGACTAATGCATAAATATATGTTTGTAGCATAGAGTTTAAATGTTGTACAATTGATTTTCTAGATTTAAAAAGTTTACAAATATCGCGACAATTATACCATGAATTTGTTCAACAATAAATTGTTGTAAAGAGATTGATTTGTTTTCTAAATCCTTATACATGAAATATAACTAGTTTGGTGGTCGTGAAGTTTTATTTAAAAATACTGACTTATACTTCGTTTATTAAATCTATATATCACATTATTCATCTTAAACGATGACTATCTTATGTATATTATGCATATGTCTATACATATGAATAATGATAGTACATTTAACTCAATTAGAACGTCATTTTTTTCCTTCTAAATCTAATATGTAATTTTCGTTTTCTCAATATATGAATTTTATATTCACATTAAAGAGGTGTTTTAAGAACACAATAGTCAAAATTAAGTCATAATAAGTTAGCGTATCGATTAGGTTGAGTTCTAAAATATTTAGAATTAAATTTTAAATTATACAACCCTCATTATTCTTGCGAAATTAATTAAATATAAAAATAAGGTACCTATCAAAATTCAAATCAATTGTTAGATCATTTTTTTTAAATCTCATAAGTTGTTTAATCTTAATTATAACATTATTTTTTTCTTCTAAATAAAAAATATTATAGTTTTAAAATTCGTATTAGAGAATAGTTTTGAAAATACAATAGTTAGTTAATATTAAGTCATAATAAGTTAGTATATTTACTAGGTTGAGTTTTAAAATGATTAGAATTAGTTTTCGAATTATATAGAGCTTACAGAAAACCCTCATTACTCCTGTAAAATTAATTAGATATAAAAATAAGAATCCTATCAAAATTTAAATTAATTTTTAGAAAACACTTTTAAGGATATAATTGTCAAAATGAAGTCTTAATAGATCAGTACATTGACTAGGTGGAGTTTTATAATGATTAGAAATTAGTTTTTAAATAAATTTTATCTTCAAAATCGAAAGTATTATTTCGTTTTTATATGTATGTGTTTATATTCATATTATAGAGTAGTTTTGAAGATACAATAATCAATATTAAATCCTAAAAATTTAATATAATGATAAGGTTGATCAGTTTTAGAATGATTACAGTTAAATCCTAATAAGTTAATATAATGATAAGGTTGATCAGTTTTAGAATGATTAGAGTTAGTTTTTAAATTAAATAAGACATACTAGTATCGAAGTTAAATTGTAAAAAAGATAATAGATTAGTATATTGATTAGGTAGAATTTTAGAATGATTAGAATTAATTTTTAAATTATATAAGACATATTAATATAGAAGTTAATTAATCTTAAAATAAGGATATGATGACGTGTCATATAAAGAAGCGATGATGTATCGTGCAAAGAAGTTATCAATACTTTTCTTGCTTCGCTTATTATATATTACTAGCCCAGTAACCCGAGTTAAGCTCAGATCAGTTTATAAAATGAAGTATATTATAAGGTTTTAGAAAGTGTATTAATGTGTACCGAGTAGACAAAAAAATTAACAGTATAAAAATTATATTATTTGGCTATAAAGAATAATCTTAGTATTTAAATTAATCACGACTAACTTAAGCAAAATATGAAAAGTTGAATTCACTTGCATTGCTCCTCACTTTTGACTATTAAATAACATTATTTATTTGATTAAACTGCATGCAATAATTATGAGATATTTGCATATACATGTGTGTTTACCTCTAATTTTGTTATATTGCAAGTTGAAGGATAAATAGTAGATAGCGACACAGTGGAGCCGCTATAGATATTTAACTTTTTTGAGTTTTGGTTTGTAATTATTAACTATATTTCAAATGAATATTGGCTTAACACAAAGTAGTAGATTAATTATGCTAGTACCGTATAGAGTTAAATAGCGAATATGATTATATTTTAAATTAAAAGATGGCGACGCTATCAAGTATCCCTTTTGAATTGTAAATGTTACATACAAATTTAATTCTTTAACTTCAGAGAGTTTTGAAGGTATTACATATATATGTTCCTCAGGTTAATATAACGATTAAGTAAAAATTTAAAATTAATAAAATTGTATCTCAAATTTAGCAGGACTTATGTATGCACCTCATTACTTTCAAATAAGTTATTACTTTTTACAAAAATAAATTTAGTAGAACGATTATATAATATCTAATATTTTATTTATATTTTTCTTTAAGTCTTGTAAGATACTAGTAATAAGAATATTCGATTGATAAACATGACATGTCCTTATTTTGGGGTGTTGAAATTATTTTTCACATCTTCTATGACTATTATTTATCGCCAAATTATAGTTTATATATCTACTAAATACGTCCAATGATATTTTCTCATAAACTACACTTGTTTTATCACAACATAATCTAACATTTATATACCAAAATATGTCAGGCTAAAGCTATAATTGTAATGAGTTTGCAAACGATAACAAATATCATTATATTAACCTAATATTATAAACCAAGTGTTTATCAACTATTTGCTGTTTAACTCGCACAATAGTCACCAGTTATGGTCGTAATCAATTCCATGATAATCAAGATTAAGTTTTAATGCTTATAAGTTGTTTAAAATTTACTAATTAGTCTTTAGTTTAATAAAAATTTAATCAAGTATAACTGAAAAAAAAGTCTTTTTATTGATCATAAGGGCTCTATATAAAAATGAATTCGTAAATCATTAGATTTGTAGAATTAGATGGAAATTTTGTTGCATCATAAAGGGTTTTAAATGTTCTCAAAATAAAGTAATTAAGAATTATTTTATTTAATTGTACCTTATTTTTTTTCTTTTAAAGCATATGTGATTTGTTATCAAAATTTCATATATGCGATATAGCCACTTGTTGATCCTGCGGTCATATCAACGCAAAACATTATTCTATAAATTGATTATTGATCTTATACAATGTGTAGATAATGGCAGTGATTATTTTGTGTAGGTTTATATATATATATATATATATATATATATATATATATATATATATATAAAGTTATCTTAAAATTAAATTAACTATAACATATTTTAATTTTTCTACTAAATTTTTTTATGTTATTTTTGTTTTCTAGATACATGATTTTTTTATTTTTGTATGAGAGAGTTAGTTGTAAGGACATTGTCAAAATTAAATACTAATAAAATTAGTACACTTATAGTTTTAAAATTAATTTTTACATTATATAAGGCTTCCTAATATAGCCCTCATATATTTTTGCAAAAAAAAAAAACTTAAAAACAATAAAATTTGCATGCGTTTAGAGACACTAACATGTTTAATCTACAGCTTTAAATCCTTTTCAACTTTCAGATTTACGAATAAGTTTTATCACTACTACAGTTTTCATTAACAATAATTGTATTGTTATTTGATGATAGTGTGGTCCCATCCAAAAAATACAGTCAATTTTTTATTTTACCAAAAGATTATAAAAGCGATACATTATATTTGTAAATCTTTACATCCATAATGGTAAGCATAACTAAAATAAAATAAATATGAATCAAGTATTATATATATATATATATATATATATATATATATATATATATATATATATATATATATATATTAGAGAATCTCCTAATTTCAATCATAATCAAGTCATAATATGTAACATCCCGGAATTTTCCACAACGTTAACGCTCGCTCGATCAATTCACTAAGATAATAATTCCTCAATTCAACCAAACAATACCATCAATCTGTCATAGCAACTATTCTTCAATCAAACTATACTCTCAATCAACTATCATAATTGAAATACTAAGTCTAAGTCTAAGAAAATTTAAACAATAATATTTACCCACGCAGGGGTTCTAACTATCAATACTAAACTTAAATTCCTTAGCTAGCTCGGCTCTAATCCATGCTCAGGTAACCTACGGCTAATGCTGGCTATCACCTGCAGAAATGAAGTCAAAGGAGAGTGAGCTTTCGAGAGCTCAGTAAGGTCGGTCAAAGATTTAAAAACAGTAAAACGATTCGGACAAGTTTTCATATAAAAACTTTTTAAAGAGTATTTTCATTGAAATACAGCATTTAGACAAAGATGAACAAAACGAACGATTTTACATTGAAGTCCAATAACATCTTTTTGAGAGGTTTTGCTTTCGATGAAATCACTACAATACGATATAAACATAGGGATGAGTATTTAACTCAATCCCTTAAATAATAGTCATTTAAAACACTTCGGGCATAATAAAGCATGAATGGATAATATTCAAAACATTTCAAGTGAAATAAAACATAAATAGGAAACATTGAACATGAGCAGTACAGAAGCAAAGCCACCCCGACAGTGCTCGATCGCTTTACATATGCATATGTACATTGACTAGTCCATCTAGGTACTAGTTAAACCCATCCAACAGACCATCCTTATAACGCCAACAATACAGACCATCCTTATGGCTCCCAAGTTACTAACTCATGTCAACATTGAGAAAAAATAAATAGAATTCAAAATATTTTATGATAATTGAATCGATAAAACATATGAGAATAAATAAATTTCGAATTCCAAACGATCGCTAAGGTTCAAGTTAGGCTTTCATGGACATGTTTAAAACATCTTTTATATCAGCATAAAATTGAATCGATTTAGTTTGTAAAATTGTTCTATAAGCATTTAAAAACAGAATGTCAAAATAGGGTTCGGATAGAATTCCTTACCTCGGTCCAAGCTAAGCGATGCTACCAATCCTCGATCAATATTTTCTGAATCAACCTAAATTTATAATTTAACTGTTAGAACACAATTTATGTCTAATATACTAGAAATTCTAATATCGACTATCCACCACGTCTTACTTCTAACCCCGAAATCATGCGATTCGAAACGTATTCCACACACGACCAACGTAGCTAACCGGAAATCTTGTAGGCTACTTAACGCGTAACTATATTCCAAAAATTATAATAAATTTCAATAAAATACTTTTATAGCTTAAAACATTAATAAGAGTCAAGATATGAATTTTCTGAATTTTTGAATATTTTTGAATTAAAATAATTTATTTAACTACAATAAAAACCCAATAATAGCCATAATTACTTCCAGCTGCAAAATAAGTCCCATAATTTTTGTAAAAACTTAAAAATATGTAAAAAAGTTATATAAATTTAAATCAGAAATAAAAAGAAATTAAAACTATTTAAAATTATTCATTTTGCTAAAACCAATGCGATATGGAAATCATAGCAAATAAACTCCAAAAATTATCAAATTCAAACTGAATCTTATTTATACCATAAAGACATTACTCTAATTTTTCCAAAAACATTTTCAGGGTTTAAAAGCTCCAAAAGATTTTTCCAAATCTGAAATTACAGAAAATACTAAAAACTCATAGGATCTCAGAAAATGATAAAACTTTTCTAGAAATTCTAATTTAGCTTGTAATATTATACTTTAAAATTTTATGCATTAACAATCACTGTACGCTATCCTTTGCATGCATATCGCTCAATGCTAAACCGTTACCCATTATTTCATAATTGCACTCAAAACAGCACTACTCTTCAAGCTACTCCTGCATATTCACACGTCACAATTGCAACTCACACTCTGATATTCATGCACTCACATATGCTTGCATCACCTACTCTCCATTGTCTTCTCCTTCTCCTTTATTTCTCCAACACCCACATGCCCGCTCAACATCACTCACATACATAATATATATACTCACACACTGCACACATACATGTGAACACACACTCTCCTGTAAAACCTCACTCACTCAGTTTCCCTCGTCTCATTGCATACAGCAGACATGCATACATTAGACACATCCTTCACCCATTTACTCATCATTCAAACAACCCAAAACCCACTATACATATGAACCTATGAGCACGCACACAACTCACATCTTTCTCAACCCACTGCCTTGAGACATAGCTGCTCCAATCTTCCTTATCCAGGGCTTAACCCACATGCACAGCCACATATAATCACCCATGAAACACTCACACACACAGCACTACAGCCCACACACACAGCACTACATACACTCTATCATAAGGCTGCATAGCAGCTCACGCACACATGCATCACACACACTAACACAAGCACACAACTCACACACACCTAGCTGTCTCTTGGCAACCTTGCCACTCATATCTATACACACAATTGCACACACGAACACATGCACACACAGTTGTCTTCAAGACAGCCTTTCCCAAGCACACATATTCGCACATTTGTGCACACAACACACGCACTCAGCACACACATGCACTCGGCTGCCTCTTGGCAGCTTCACTATACCCAAAGCTATTTCTTAACAGCTTTTAACACACATATGAACACACAACACAGACCCAAGCACACAACTCTCACACACATACACACATAGCTGCATAGCAGCTTCACTCACACACACAAATAGACACCAATGCACCACGCAGCACACATAAACGCACACACACACATGGCCGCACACCTGCACAACACTTACACCAAGCTGTCTCTCTCTCTCTCTCTCTCAACACATGGAGTCACAAAATCAACAACACTAACCAAGGACAGCCGTGGCCATCTCCCACAGGCTTTACGACAACTCTTCCACGGCAGCCATGGCTTGGCATAGCCCACAACTGTCATAGCAAATCTGGGTTTCCTTCCCTACCGCAGTCACCATCTTCACAAATCTGTTTTGCTTCACTCATCATGGCCATGAACCCACAACACTTTACAGATTAACCCAAAACCTATATACTTCTCTCACTTGGCTACAGAACCATGTCAAAACCATATTCCCGTTCCAACCAACACTCCACATTCTCATAGCGAACTCTCTTTCTCTCTCTCTAAGTCACGGCCCATCTCACAACAAAGCACAAACCATTTTGCAGGGCCATGATAGCCGTAAACCCATAAATTCGTGAACTACTATTAAAAGAAAAAGGTTTTAGGAAGCTTACCAAGAAATCAAGGCCGGTCGCCGGAAAAATCTTCTTGATCTCTTCCCTTGTCTTTCTTTCAGAATCTCTCTATGAATTCTCTCTAATTGTCTGTGGCCGCCTAAAGGGTGGCTGCCCAACAATGCTTTATCTATAAATATATATATAGATGTGAACAGAAACCCTAATTGATAAAAATAAAACCATACACCTCCATTTGTTGCTAAAACTTCTTTCCCGAACTTATTATCGCAAAAATAGTCCAAAATAATTGTTTATACTAAATTTATATATTAGAAAAAATTAATAGTCGTTACGTAGCCCCGCTTCGCTAATCGTCGCTAAAGGTCACTACTTAAACTATCGGTGCTAACTAAACATTTCATCGTTAAAATTTAAAAAAAAAATATCGACGCTAAAAATTTATTCACTGTTTTAATTAATTCGAAAAAAAATGTCGGGGTGTTACATAAAATATTAGTTTATTAATTAGTTAAAGTTAAAAACTTAAAATTAATTTTTTCAATTATGTAAAGCTTATTGGTATGCAAATTAACATATAAAGAAATAAGAATGTAACACCCCGAAATTTTTCGGAGCGTTAGCCACTCAATCGATCAATATTTACTTATTCAATCCATTCAATATCGCTACAGATAACCCCAATAACCTCTAGGTCAGAGCTCTACAATAACTCAAATTCTCGATTAATCATTCCCAAACATATAGACGAAAATTCAAAGTACTTAATTTATTAAGTCACACTCTAATTCCCTCGCAGGGGCTTAAATAATAATTAATGAAAATACTAAGTTATTCCACAATCAAGCTCATTGATTCTGAACTCTTACTGACGATTTTCTTCCTGTAGAAGGGAGCAAAAAAAGGAAGTGAGCTTTTGAGAACTTAGTAAGGTCACTCAAAAATTCAAAAAAAAGAACACAAACAATTATCAGATTCACTTCAACACGATAAGAAAAGAGATTCAACTCAATCCCTAAAACAGATGTAGAGACAAAAACAATTTCAATCACACTGAAACGATGCAGATAATATTGAACATGAGTGATATGCAAAGCCACACAAGCAGTGCAGGGTAATCACTTAACAAACCCACAAAGACGATGCTCAATAACACTGTAGTTACATATGCATATGAACACTAGCTAGACCCTCAAGGTACTAGCATCTCCCGACAATAACAGATCATCCTTATATCACCCCCAATACAGACCATCCTTATAACTCCTTAATACACTAACTCATGTCAATATGCAGAATGCAATAATCAATAATACAATGATTAAATCGATGCACAATGAGAAATAAATGCGGAGCATCGAATAGAATTTTCAATAAACGTGTAAGGCCCAAAACAGGGTATTAATGGCAATCGATGCAATTTCATAACAATTTAATCGAATCCAAAGAAAATTCGATTACAATTCAGAAAAATATTCATGAGGACAAATGGATAAAATTGGATTTCGAATAGAAATCCTTTACCTCGATCCAAGCACTGAAGCTAAAAACACTCCCGATCAAATCCTTGGGGTTAACCTAGGTTGGCAAAGTCATTTATCAGAACACTTATTCATACTACTATATTATAATCTTAATATAACTATCCACAGCGTACCCATTTCTCTACCCATAGATGATAAAATTTTTACATTGACCACGGTAAGCATGTTTTATAATACAATAAATATGAATCAATTGTTAAATTATTTTTATTATTTCAATCTCAATTGTAAAATCATCTTCTTCTCTATTCTAAGTCTAATATGTTATCTTTATTTTGCAGATATATGAATTTTTATGTTTATATTAGAGAGTGATTTTAAAGATAAAATAGTTAAAATTAAGTCATAATAAGCTAGTTCATTAATTAGTTAAGGTTTCTGAATGCTTAGAATTAGTTCTTTAAATATATAAATCTTATTGATATAAAAGTTAATTTATGAAGAATAAGGACTCTATTCAAGATAATATTTGAGGCTTCCAAAGACACTTATAATGTTTTTAATTTTATTTTACATAGAAATTATGATCTGATGACATTTCATATTTTTGCATCTTAAAGGTTTGAAATGTTATCAAATATAGTAAATAAAAATAATTTGATTTCATACTGTTCTTTTCTAGTACGTATATGTTTTTTTTTTCTTTTCAAAATCTCATTTATGCTTATATAGCCACTTTGTTGATATTATTGTCTTATCAAAGCAAAAAAAATTATCTTATAATTTTATTATTGATTTTATATGTTATATAGATAATTTTTTCAATGATTATGTTATGTGTAAATACATATACATTTAATCAATCATAATAAATTTAAATTAACTGTAACACAATTTTTTGTTTTAAATCTCATATGTTATTTTTAGTTTGTCAATTCATCTTTGTTTATCTTCGTATTAGAAAGTTAGTTTAAGAACATGATAATCATATTTAATTCTTAAAAAGTTAGTAAATTTAGAGTTTTAGAAGCAAAATTAAATAAACTTAAAGAGTAGGGATCGCATCCAAAATATTATTTTCATACCTTTATATACATTGAAATGTTTGGTATATATCTTTAAATCTTTTTCAACTATCATATTTACAAATAAGATTTAAAACTATTGTGATTTAATTAATAATAATTATATATTCATTTGTTGGTCGTATGGTTTCAACAAAAAAAAAGAAATGTCAATTTTTTCAATTGTACCAAAGATTTTAAAGATGAATCAATTACTACATCATTGAAATAAAATAAAATAAAGATGAATCAATTGTTTCATCATTTTTATTGTGTCAATCTCAATTGTAACATCATATGTTTCTTTTCTAAATCTAATATTTTATTTTCATTTTTTAGATGTGTGGATTTGTATATTTATATCAGAAAGTGATTTTAATGATATAGTAGTTAGAATGAAGTCCTAATAAGTTAGTTCATTAATTAGTTAGATGTTGATGTTTAGAATTAGT
Source organism: Escallonia herrerae (assembly GCA_033070095.1). Taxonomy (NCBI): domain Eukaryota; kingdom Viridiplantae; phylum Streptophyta; class Magnoliopsida; order Escalloniales; family Escalloniaceae; genus Escallonia; species Escallonia herrerae. The sequence continues at coordinate 26,668 of JAVXUP010000884.1, forward strand.
AGACGAAATAAGGCAATGCAAGCAAAACTTTTTTCTCTACTATATAAGACTTACTAATATGAAAAGTAACTTACCAATAAATAAGGAACATATCCAAGCTAATATTATTTTTATTTTAAAGATATATAAATTTTTATATTCATATTGAAGAGTGATTTTGAGGATACAATACTCAAAATTAAGTATTAATAAGTTAATCCATTATATAGTTAAAGTTTCAAAATGTTTAGAATTACTTTTTCAGTCATATAAGGCTTACTAATATATAAATAAACTTATAAAGTGATAAGGACCTCATCCAAGATAGTATTCTAGACCCTTAGTGACACTTACAAAATTAGTTAGAGTTTCAGAATGTTTAGAATTGAGTTTTTAACTATTAAAGAACTTGTACATAATGAGTCTTTTTTATGATTAAGTTTACATATTTCTTTGTGTATTGATTATTACGTGTTGTTGTTGAGAATTGATTATTGCCCGTTGTTATTGAGGATTGATTTTTTTATTATAGGTTTGGGCATTAGAAAAATAAAAAAAATATTTTAAAATTTTTTTGACTTTTGGCGACGGATTATATCTGTCGCTAATTTTTTATTATTATTATCAGTGTTTAGGGACGGATTATTCTGTCGCTAAATAAGACATTTCGCGACGGAATATTCAGTCGCTAAAATATTTATTTCGTCGCTAATTTAACAAAAAAAATTAAATTAAAATACTTAAAATATAATTAGAGATAGATATTCCGTCGCTAATTAAGAAATAAATCCGTCACAAAAACTTAAATATAACACGACGGATTTGAAAATTCCGTCGCCAAACTATTAGTGACGGACTTTTATACGAGGGACTTTTAGCAACGATAAATCCGTCGCTAAAACATTTAGCGATGGATTTTAGGCTTTTAGCGACGGATTTCCCCGTCGCTAAAAGCATTTTTCCTTGTAGTGATATTATTTTCGTTTTTTAGATATATGAATTTTTCTATTCATATTAGAGAGTAGTTTTGAAGATTCAATAGTTAAAATTAAGTCCTAATAAGTTAGTTCATCAATTAGTTAGAGTTTCAAAATATTTAGAATTGTTTTTCTAGTTTTATAAGGCTTACTAATATAAAATTTAACTTATCAAGAAATAAGGATCCAATCCAAAATAACATTTTGAACTTTTAGTGACTTCTAGAATGGTCATAGTTCTATTTCACATTGAAAACATAATGTGATGATGTGTCAAGCAAAGAAGTCATATCTCTGCGATGACGTGTTGCGTTTTTAGAATGTTTAGAATTGGTTTTTCAACTATATATATAAAGCACCTTTAAGATTATAATATTATTTTCGTTTTTCAAATATATGAATTTTTATATTCATATTCGAGAGTGTTTTTGAGGATTCAATAATCAAAATTAAGTCCTAATAAGTTATTTCATCAATTAATTAGAGTTTCAGAATGTTTTGAATTATTTTTCTAGTTATATAAAGTTTACTCATATAGAAATTAACTTATTAAGAAATAAGAACCCAATCCAAAATAACATTTTAAATCTTTAGTGACTCTTATAATGGTTATAGTTCTATTTCACATTGAAAACTGATGCCAAGGAAAGTGGGTTCGCAGTCGACGTAGAGGTGTCACAAGGAATGCAGTCCGAGTCAGATGCCAAGTGCGCTGATGTGGGACATAGCAAGGGTGGAGCAAGGGTAGAGACTAAGGGCTTTCCAGATAGAGCTTGAGGGTGGCAGTGCTGCGAGGGCGATGGCGCAGGATGAATACACGACGACAGTCATAGTCCGATGCTTAGGTCCAGAGTCAGGGTCCTGTATGTTTCTCTTTCTAGGATTCTAGAGTAAGAAAGTGAAAATGTTTTGAGAACGTCCAACCGTTAGAAAATGTCCCAGCCTCCCAAATGAATTCTCAAGACCTTTATTTATAGAGGTTGAGATGATGATGTCATTAATCGACACGTGGCGTTCCCAGGGAGTGACACGTCACCGGGGGTCCATGGGTGCCGGTGCTCCACGGACTGTTGGATCGCATATTCACCCAGCCTGTCCCGCACAGCATCGCTGTGTCTGTCTGGAAAGACTAGCTCCCACAGAGTCGGTGTGGCCAGAGAACCCCCTTGATCTAGATACCAATCCAAGCCCTTCTAGAGTCCCATAGGCCTGGCAGCGGTGGGGAAGACCCGACGCCCAGCTGCCAGGTGGACTAGGTGCGATGCCCTTCGAAGACCTGCTTCCGTCTCGAAGTGACCCGGGGGTCATAGTCCCTAGGGGTGCCAACGCGAGCCCCCAGTGCTAGAGAACGTAGGCCAGTCACGAAGACACCTTGGCGGAGATAGTGTCATGGATGAGTTGCCTATCCCGCGAGTGAGTCCTTGTGCCAGAGCACTCGGAGTGCGTCAAGGTAGCATCTCGGAGGAGCCGTCTACCTGGCGGAAGGGGAGTTAAAAAGCTCTCTGGCGGAGATAGTGTCCCGGAGGATTTGCCTTGGGCCAAGGTAGCATCCCGGAGGAGCCGTTTACCTGGCAGAAGGGGAGTTAAAAAGCTCCTTGGCAGAGATAGTGTCCCGGAGGAGTCGCTTATCCTCACAGGTGAGTCCTTGTGTCGGAGCACTCAGAGCGAGTCAGGTAGCATCCCAGAGGAGCCATCTACCTGGTAGAAAAGGAGTTGAAAAGCTCCCTGCAGAGATAGTGTCCGGAGGAGTCGCCTATCCCCTCGGGTGAGTCCTTATATCGGAGCACTCGGAGCGCGTCAAGGTAGCATCTTGGAGTATCCGTCTACCCGACGGGCCTAGGTAGCATCCCGGAGGAGCCGTCTACCTGGCGAAAGGGCAGTTGAAAAGCTCCCTGGCCGAGATAGTGTCCCGGAGGAGTCGCCTATCCCCGTGGGATGCTGCACACTCCAGAGAGTGGGTCGAAGCATGTTCCACGTCCATGATAGGGGCGCATGGTGTGGTGAATGAGTGTGGTGCCCGGGGGCATGTCATGGAGATGGCGCACAGGCACGATGAAGTGTGTATGGTGCCCGGGGGCACGACATTGTGATAGAGAGCCTCGGGGCAAGGCAGTATCAGTGGCTCGACGCATGGGGGCGGCGGAGTGAGTAAGGTATCGGGGCCACGTCTGTGTTAAAGGCACGACGCATGGGCGCAACAGAGTGCGTATGGTGCAGGGGCCCCGGTAGTATGACAGAGAGCCTGGGGGTATGGCTGTATCAGCGGCGTGGCGCATGGGCGCGGCTGAGTGAGTAAGGTACCGGGGGCACTGTAGTGTGCCAGGGAGCACGACTGTATTAGTGGAGCGGCGCATGGGAGCGGCATAGTGACATCCGGGCGACGGGGGTCGGGGAGTGACGTCCGGGCGACGGGGGTCGCGGAATGACGTCCGAGCAACGGGGGTCGCGGAGTAACATCTGGGCAGAGGGGGTCCCGGAGTGACGTCTGGGCCCTTGAAGCGTAGTGAAGATGCTAAGTATGGAAGCCAAAGGCCAACCCTTTGGGAGAAAGCCAAGGACAACCCTTGGGGGAGGCCAAGGCTGACTTTCTTCGTTAAGTGCCAAGGTGCACTGACGGGCGACGGGCAAAGTGTGACGGTTGGAGCATGATGAGAAATCGCACAAGGATGAGTTTCTTGGTGACGAAGTCATGTAGAAAGAGTGAGAAGTGCACGTGACTTGAGGCGTGCACGTTTTGACTGGTTGGAAGCATTGAACATTGCTTGTCGCTTGTACGAACGTGTCATGCAAAATGAGACCCCCGGTGGGCCTTTAGGTGCACCAGAATAGGTTGGGAACAAAAACATAATGTGATGACATGTCAAGCAAAGAAGTCATATCTCTGAGATGATGTGTCGCGTAAAGAAGGCCACGCTTCACTTATTATATATTATATAGATATAGATTGGCCAAAGCGTCAACAAGTTTATAGAAGTGCAGGCCTCTGACCTCTTCAATGTTGAACAGTTTTTTGCTGACCTAGTAAATGGATTAAATGAGAGTATCACAAGCACATATGTAGGACAGAGAAGGATAATGTACTTGCGAATTAACGTGTTTGAAGGAGGAAATAATAGGTGAACTATGATAATTGAGTCATCTACAATCATTGTTGAGTTCACCACTAAATTGAACGTCTCAACTATTGGTAAATCACATATAATAGTATCCGCAACCACAAAAAAAGCAAAAATAAAAAACTAGTTCATAGCAAACTAGATATCGAGAGGTTGATTATTCGCTTGGATCAAAAGGTCTTGGTTGAGGGATTCTCGAATTCTAGTGAAGCTCCTGCACTCGTTCTCGTTCTTACTTTCGCTTGTCGTCCTGCCCATGTTTCCAGCAACAAAGAGATGGCCCAACATAAGCACCCGTAACCTCACTCTTTCGATAGATTGTATTCCGTGTCGAAATGGTATCAATTGTTGTGTATATTCTCATTTACAAGTAGCAATATATATACACTGAAGAACTTAATCTAAGGGCTGAAATGAAGTTGTAAAAGATGGAAATCCTATAACTATGCCCAAAACTTAAGCTATACAAAAAGAAAGGGAAATAGATCATAGCATTGTTCTAGGCTGTCAAGATTCTGAAGTTAAGCACTTGTTTAATATGTGCATAATGCCAGTTGATGCAATCCCTGCTGAATTTGTGCAATATGTTAACACTCCCCCTCAAGTTGGAGCATGAAGATCACAAATGCCCAACTTGGATTTTAAATATTGAAATTGATCACGACCAAGAGACTGTTAAAGGATACACCAGATTTCGCACCAAGAATTAAAGAAAAGAATCGAAAAACAATAACAAAAAATAGAGGCACACAAGATTTACGTGGTTCAGCAAAAGCCTACTCCACGGTGGTAGCAGCGATTTTACTATGTTTGTCACTGGAAACTACAGATCTTTGTCTCTCTCTACAAACCCTCTCAAAGAATGGCTCTTCTCTCTTGTCCTACTCAAAAGACTCTTCTCTATTTGACCTAGTCAAAGAAAGACTCTTCTCTATTTGACCTAGTCAAAGAAAGACTCTTCCTTTCTTTTTTCTTGTTCTTAAAACACATTACAAGACAACACATATATACTTAGAGATAAGTAGTGACTTTCTCTAAATAACCAATGTGGGACAAGACTTATATACTTAGGGTCAAGTTGCAACCTTCTCTGAATAACCGATGTGTGATACCCACACATTCCGGGGTTTTTTTATCCAAGACATATTATCACTAATCTCCACCTTGACTTGGATAAAATAAGCCACAAATAATCTAAAAATATCATCTGCTGCTACCACACCTGCCCCCTAAGGCTGCACCTCAAATACTGCTGGTACCGATCAAATCTAAGCAATGCTTAAACTTGATCTCTGGAATATGCTTTGTCATCATGTCCGCTGAATATTCATCCGTGAAAATCTTCTCTACCATAACAATACCCTGAGAAACCACATCCCAAATAAAATGAAACCTAACATCAATGTGCTTGGTCCGCTCATGGAACATATGATTTATGGTCAGATGTATGGCATTTTGGCTGCCGTAGTAAACAAGGCTAGACTCCTGCTTCAAACCCAAATCACCAACCAAGCCCTTAAACCAAATGGCTTCCTTCATTGCTTTAGTCACCGCTATGTACTCAGCTTCTGTAGTAGGCAAGGCAACAATAGTCTGAAGCATAGCCTCCCAACTGATCACACAGCTCGAAAAAGTGAAGATATAACCTATCAAAGATCTCCTCCTATCCAAATCTCTAGCGTAGTCTGAATCCACATATCCAACAACTCTGCCATTCACATTATTGCCTCGATGGTAGACTAAACCAATATCTACAGTACCTCTCAGGTATCGAAGTATCCACTTCACTGCCTGCCAATGAACTTTTTAGGATTACCCGTGCACCTGCTAACCACACTGACCGCATGAGAAATGCCCAGTCTCATACAAACCATAGTATACATGAGACTGCCCACTGCACTAGCATATGGAACACACGCCATGTGCTCCACCTTTTCCTGGGTCTGTGGAGAATCAACTGCTGAAAGCTTGAAGTGTGCCACCAAATGAGTAGTCACAGGTTTAGAGTTTTTCATACCAAAGTGCTGCAATACTCGCTCCATGTACTTTTTCTAGGACAAGTACAAAATTCCTTCAAGTTTATCCCTCTAAATCTCCATCCCTAATATCCTCTTTGCTGCACCCAAGTCTTTCATCTCAAAATTCCTTTTCAACTGCTCTTTTAAACCGTTGACATCTGACATCGATTTTGCAGCAATCAACATGTCATCAACATACAACAAGTATATATGAGAACCATCCACGAGCCTCTAGTGATACACACAACTGTCATAAGCACTCTTGGTGTAACCTCTTTCTCTCATATGCCCAACACGCATATGCCATAGCTTAGTAGTGTCAGAATCTACATCAGAAGATGAAGCTGCTGCTGTTGCTACTCCTGTAACTATGCTACCCTGCAACAAATGGAGACTATTTTGTTTCAACCCTTTCATCACAACAAGAGCACCCTTCATTATCCTCATAACTCCACCTGCAGCCCGATAGCTACAGCCATTGGAGTCAAGCGTACCCAAAGAACTTTAACACCATCAGTCAAAGTTCTCACAATACCATCATGCATCCTGATCTGAATTGAACATATCCCAACCACTTTACAGGCGACATTGTTTCCCATAAGAACTTTACCACCATCAAATGAGTGATAAGTGGCAAACCAATCCCTATTGGGACACATATGATAGGAGCAACCCGTATCAAGAATCCACTCTCCATCTGAGGAACTGATAGTAACTGAGAGAACATCCGCACCATCAGAATTATCTTCTACTACTCCAGCATCAGCTGTCTTGGAATTATCCTTTTTCTTCCCTTTACGCTCAGGACAATCCTTTCTATAATGCCATTCCTTGTGACAGTAATAATCTCTAATTTTTTGGCCTTTGACTGAGACCCAGCATGGTCAGCGTTTCGGCCTCGAGCTATCAGACCATCACCATGGTCCTCTCTCCTATTTTCTAAAACTTTCTTCCTTAATTCCTGCGAATTTATCACAGCCTCAACCTCCTCCATGGAGACACTATCCTTCCCATATAATAAGGTAGTAACAAGATGTTCATATGACGGAAGAAAAGAATAAGCAATAATAAAGCTTTATCTTCATCTTCTATCTTGTTATCAATATTTTGTAGGTCTAATATTACCTTGTTATATTTGTCAAGATGATCACTGATCGATGTACATTCTTTCGTCCAAAGAGTATACATCGTTATTTTAAATACAGGCGATTTGTCAGAGACTTCGTCATGTATAAGCTCTCCAATTTCAGCCACAATCCAGCTGCAGTCGTTTCCTGAGAAACCTTTCGCAACACATTGTCGGCAAAACATAGTAACAGGGCACTATGTGCTCTCTCTAACATGTCTTCTTTTTCATCAGCAGACATCGTATCAGGAAGCCCTTGTTTCTCTTTTAACGCTTTCAACAACCCTTACTGAATTAGAACAGCACGTATCTTCATCCTCCATAAGCTGAAATCGTTTGATCCATCAAACTTCTCCAAACCATACTTCATCGAAGTATTTGGTGTCATTGCAAGGTACTTTCAATCTACCGTGAACCTCAGCTCTGATACCACTTGTTAAAGGATACACCAGATTCTGCACCAAGCATTTAAGAAGAGAATCGAAAAACAATAACAGAAAATAGAGTTACACAAGATTTACGTGATTCGGCGAAAGCCTACTCCACGGTGGTAGCAGCGATTTACTATGTTTTCACTGGAGATTACAGCTCTGATACCACTTGTTAAAGGATACACCAATTTGAGCTCAATATGTTTGGTACGTTCATGGAAAACAGGGTTGGCAGCAGCTTGATTATCACAGTAAAGAGGTACTGGAGTTGTCAAAGGCATGACAAGGTCACGTAAGAGAAATGAAAGCCATGTAATTTCACATGTCGCAACAGCCATAGAACGATATTCGACTTTAGCGGATGATCATGAAACAGTTGTTTGCTTCTTTGTCTTCCAAGAGATGGGACTCGAACCAAGGAAAATGCAATATCCTGTTATGGAACGTCGAGTCATGGGGCAGCTTGACGAATCAGAATCACAAAAGGCTTTTAAGCTAAGATCAAACTTGCTATGAAGAAATATTCCTTGGCCAGGAGAACCCTTCAAATAGCGCATTAAACAATGGGCAGCATCAAGATGAGGTTACCGAGGTTGATGCATGAACTGGCTTAATATATTGACAGTGTGAACATTATCAGGGCGAGTGACAGTAAGGTAGATTAGGCGACCAACCAGTCGTCTATATGGGGATGGATCAGAGAGTATGGATTCTGTTGAATTTAAAAGTTTTAAGTTCTGTTCCATGGGAAAACAGTCATCAAGAATGTTGAGGGTATACTTGCGTTGGCAGAGATATAGATCATGAGATAAGCGTGCAACTTCGATACCCAAGAAATATTTCAAAGAACCTAAGTCCTTTGTATGAAATTGCATGCAAAGACGAGCTTTGATAGATTGAAGTAAAGTGGCATTTGAACCTGTTATAAGAATATCATCAACGTAAGCAAGAACAAAAGCTGAAGCACTGTGGTGACGAAGAACAAATAAAGAGTGGTCAGCTTGAGACTTGATGAAGCCAAGGCTCAGAAAAGCATTAGAAAATTTAGAAAACCAACTGCGAGGAACCTGTTTGAGGCCGTAGAGGGACTTTTGGAGCTTGCAAACAAGGTTCTCCCCCTTGAACGATAACCAGGTGGTGGAATCATGTACACATCTTCAGCAATGTCTCCATGTAAGAAAGCATTATGCACATCCAGTTGATGAATCGGCCAATGGCGTGCAACAGCAATTATGAGAAGTGACAAGTTTGGCAACAGGTGCGAAAGTGTCATGGTAATCAACTCCTTCAATCTGGAAGTAGCCCTTAGCAACAAGACGAGTCTTATAGCGTTCAATAGATCCATCAGCTCGACGTTTGATCTTGAAAACCCATTTAGACCCAATTATTGTCTTACCAGTAGGTAAAAGAACAAGTGACCAGGTACTGTTTCTGGTCAAGGTAACAATTTTGGATTGCATTGCATCTCGTCATTCTTGAAATTTCATGGCTTGGTGAAAACTAGTTGGCTCATGAGTAACAGTTAAGGCAGTAAGAAAAGCTTTATGAGGTAAAGAAAAACAATGATAGCTCAATGAAAAGGCGAGAGGATGACATGTACCTTGTTTAGCAGGCGAAGATGAGTTGGAACGAACAATAGACACAGTAATCTTGAAGATAACTTGGTGGTTTATGAGTGCGAAGAGAGCGTCCAACAGATATTCATTAATAGGTGGGGAAGGAGGAGAAGGTGTAACAGGTAGCGGGTTAGTAATAGGAGAGGCGGGTCTTGGAGAGGTTGACTCTATTTCAGCCGGAGGTAAAGGAAACACAGAGGAGGAAGAGCTGGTAGGAGAATGGTGAGTATGATAAGGAAAAATGGTCTCATGAAAGACAATATCACGCGTAACATAAATGGTCTTGAATTAGTGAATAAGTCATAGACTTTAAAACCTTTTTTACCATAACGATATCCCACAAAAATGTCAGGAGAAGCACGCTTGTCAAATTTGGTGGTAATATGTTACGCCCAAAACATAGACAACCAAAAACTTTAAGATGGGATACATTAGGTTGTTTTTGGAGAAGAATTTCATGGGGAGTTTTATAATTTAGGATAAGGGATGGCAGGCAATTTATGAGGTGTGCTGCTGTAAGAACACATTCCCCCCAAAATTGCAATGGTAAGTTAGCTTGGAACCTTAATGCTCGAGCAACGTTTAGGAGGTGAACACCATTTTGTTGGGGAGTAGAAATACAACTAGATTGGTGATCGACACCTGAAGAATGGAGGAATTGATAAGTATCTTCATTAAAAAATTCGCGAGCATTATCAGAGCGAACTTGAAAAATGGAAGTGTTGAATTGGGTTTTAGCCATACTGAAAAAATAACGAATTGAACTATTGGCTTCAGTTTTGTGATTCATCAAATAAACCCATGTGCTACGTGAAAAATCATCAACAATAGTGAGAAAATAATTTGCACCACATAAAGAGCGTGTGCGATAAAGGCCCCAAATGTCAATGTGAATTAACTCAAAACAGAACTTTGTGCAAATCGTACTACTTGGAAAAGGTAATCGAGTTTGTTTGGCAAGTGGGCATATAGTGCAAGTACATTTATTTGAAATAGAAATAGTATTATCTAATGCCATAAGTTTAGGGGAGAGAGAAAATGCGAGATGACTAAGGCACCAATACCATAAATCGAAGTGTCAGCCAGGAAGCGTTGTGGATGCCAGATATGGAGATAAGTCCAAAAATAAAGACCACCGCGCCTTTTACCCGTCGCCAAAATCTTCTTCGTCTGTGGGTCCTGAAAAGTACAAGAATCATGAAAAAAGGTGACAATGTAGGGAGAATGAGCGGTTAACTTACTAACAGATAACAAATGAAATGAAATGAAGGAACATGTAGAACATTAGTAAGAGTGAGTTTTGGAAATAAAGGGACACAACCAATTCCAGTGACAGGTACATGAGACGCATTAGGTAAACGAATGAATGAAGATGACGGTATACGAGAGGAAAAAAATGTGATATCTGAAACCATATGATCAGTAGCTCCAGTATCGATAATCCATAATCGATGAGTAGATGAGCTGGAGAAGGAAAAGGTTGTACATACAACATTAGCTAATGGATGTGGATTACCAGTAGGGAGCAACATCACAAGTTGCTGGATTTGATCAGCAGTGAGCGACGGAGAGTCAACTGTTGATGCAGGCGTGGGATTGTCATATGCTACAGCATTAGACTGAGAGGAATTCCCAAAAATAGGGGTAGAACTACGAGATGTTTGTCGTGTAGAACCACGAGTTCCTGGTTGATAATGAGATCAGCTACCACGGTTTGACGCATTATCATTAGTCTGAGGGAGATAGCCATGTTGTTTGAAGCAATGACTATCTGAATGACCATCCATGTCACAGTAGTTATAGTGGTGGCAAGGACGGTTACTGTTGTCTTGTCGAGAAGTTGGCCGAGAAGAGGAATATGGTGGCCTGTGAGTCGTCTCCATTGCTGCTGGAGAGGGCAAAATTTGTCGAGAATCGTGAAGTGAGCGTTGTCTCTCTTCTTATAAAACCAAGGAAGAGGCATTAGCCATAGATGGGAGGGGATCCATTAAAAGAATCTGATTTCGTACAGAGGCATATGACTCATTAAGTCCTTGTAAAAAGTCCATGAGAGCATCACTGTCCAGAAGATCATTGTGGGTTTTCATAGCGCCACAAGTGCAAGTAGGTGGTGTTCGATATGAAGAGAGTTCATCGCGATAGGCTTTGAGGGTAGTATAATATGTAGAGACTGAATCTGTATTTTGTGTATTGTTGGAGATAGCTCGCCTTATCTCAAATATGCGAGGAGCATTTTGTTTAGAAAATCGATCATGAAGATCAACCCAAACCTCACTAGCAACACTTGTCCAGAGAATGCTACTGGCAGTAGCAGGAATTGTGGAATGAATAAGCCAAGAAGTGACCATAGAATTGCAGCGTGTCCAAGAGGATAATTAAGCAGAGTCGGCAGTGGGTTCTTTGATGGTTTTGTCAATGAAACCCAGCTTATTTTTTGCTTCGAGGGCCATAATCACAGCTCGACTCCACGTAGGATAGTTGTCGCCGTTGAGCAGTTGGGTGACTAGCGGTGTGCCTGGTTCATCAGAATTATGAAGATAATATTGGGAGGTTTGATCAGCTGTGGCTGGGTTTTTGGAAGAAGCCATGAAGGAGATTAGATGGGTTTTTGGCTTCTACGAATCTGTTGGATCAGAAAATTAGGGAGTATGCTAGGTGTTTGTTGAAATGCCTGAGAGAAACTTGTTGTTTGGGTCAGAGAAGGTAGGCTTGGTTTGTAGGCTCTGATAGCATGTCAAAATGGTATCAATTGTTGTGTATATTCTCATTTACAGCTAGCAATATATATACTCTGAAGAACTAAATCTAAGGGCTTAAATGAAGCTGTAAAAGATGGAAATCCTATAAATATGCTCAAAACTTAAGCTATACAAAAAGAAAGGGAAATAGATCATAGCATTGTTTTGGGCTGTCAAGATTCTAAAGTTAAGCACTTATTTAATATGTATAATCATAATCCCGGCTGAATTTGTGCAATATGTTAACATATCGTCTCAAGTTCTCCGAAGATGAAGCCATCTCCACCTTCAAGCTAAGAAACTGAAATTGGCTTCTAATGCATCTATCCAAAACCTAGCTATCAAAGAAGACAGACAGATTCAAAAGGGCTAAGGATGCAATTTTATGATTTTCTCTTAATCCAAACTTGTAGTTTGTGGGACCAGAGAGTTGCAAAACATGAGAATTCTTGTACAGGACAAGGATCCAAGTCCTTCCGGTAATTTAGGTACCTGTGTACAACCTTCATATCAAAAAGTAGATACAGCCATCTGATCGAAGTAGAGGCCACAGGCCAGAAGGACCTCCATCAGGCAACAAAGCCACCATCACAGGAGCTCGAGCACCGTCTACAGGCATTGGTAAGATTGACATTCATATACTATTTAATGAGTAACTTTGGGTGGCAAGATTAAGAGGGCAACAGTTTGAGACTGAAGCCATATAACCAGACATTCCAACTACGTGACAAGTTCTCATCAACACCGGAAGATGCCGAGAAAAGAATGTCTCTTTTAATAGTATAACCAGACATACCTTAATTGTAGCAAGGAATAGAAGTTCTTCTATTGGTTAAAGTCATTTTATGAGTTCATTCCTTGCTACAATTAAGGTTCTCCTAAACTTGTATGAGTAGCTATTACCAAATTTCCTTCGTCAAATTAATGGAAAATACATCCAGAATTCTGCATTGTTAAACCATCTCCATCTGTCTGCCTCTACTGCCCGATTTAAGTGTACAAAATCTCTTTTGTAGGATGTTTTTGTTTAGCCTGAGGTAGCAGGCTCCCCTGCTTTTCGTATTGCTTCATTTTGTTGTGGGGTGCATAGATATGGAGAGGACTGAAGAGTGACTTTTACCTTTAAAAAGCACCAAAGATGTCATCTTATTATGCACAAAGCATAAACAAAGTTAGTGACACAACACTTATCTTTCCCCTTCAATGTCGTACAATTTTTTTTCCTTTTTTTTTTACTAACCTGGTTAAGCAATGCTTACATACTAATCCAGTTTGGGGTCTCAAAACACGTTATTCGCTTGTTATGATTTGTAGACGTGTGTAAAATATCAACATTAATACCGTTAAGGACTTGGATAGAGGAAAGAATGAGAAAGAACGGTAAAGCCCAAATGAGAGTATTAAACCAAAACGAAAAAGTGGCCTTTGAAATCGAGTACAGAAACATATAACATTTACTGAAACCATAGGAAGAAATTATGACAAAGTCTATCCAAATAGGCCTCAAGCCCAAAACTTCGACGACAATTTGAGTTTGCCAAGGCAAAGCTTAAAACCAGAATTTCTAAGACAAAGCAGATATCAAAAGGTTGATTCTTCCATCTGACGGAAGAACAGGCCAGAAGGACCACCATCAGGCAACAAAGAGAGCATCACAGGACCTTTAGCACCTTCTTCAACAGTGATCCTCCCATTGTCAAAGCTCATATCTGTCTTAACATAACCAGGAGTAACTGCATTTATGCAGAAAGATGGAAACTTTTTGGCCAAAATCCTCGTGTAGGCGTTAAGGGCAGCTTTTGACACCGTGTAAGCAGAAAGATTAACTGGCCAGCTTTTTGTTTCCAACAAATCCTCTTCAACATCCTTCAAGAAACAATTCACCACCTCATCTATTCTTTCTTCTGTGAGTCCATCGGCATCACTAAGTACCTCTTTTGCCCATTCGTTCGACACATCCTCAAAAACACAAAGATGCAGTAAATCAAAACAAAGTTTAGTCATTGTGCATTTGTACCACATTTCTGTCATTAAACCTACGCAAACAAAGCAATCCAAATGGGTAGTAAATTTCTTCCTTTCCTCTTAGACTACCAAGAACCACCAAAAGGCAAACAGATGAGCTGAAAATTAGTTGCTAACTGTTTTTCTTTGGAAGGAAAGCGGCGTACCTTCAACTGCCCCAACTTGGAAGAGATATTTACTATTCTTGAGGAACTGGATGGCATTAGAAGGGGGATCAGAGCTTCAGTTAATCGTTTGGCTCCATAGTAATTTGTCTGCAAACAGCCTTCTGCTGCTTCATAGGTTTGTAGCACAACCTTATTCGCCACACCTAGAACCTAAATGAGTGCAACACAGCTTATCTTGCAACACATTTTTCCCGACCAAAGGGAAAGACAATCCAAAAATATAAAGCCTTACCTTGCCATTCTTGAGAAACATAGTAGGGAAGGTCTCCGCATTCATGTTGACACCGGTTTCCCCCGCATTGTTTACCTGCTCACATTTCACTTGGGCATTTTACTATCTTTATCTTCACTAGCTACCCTTATCAATGGAAACAGATTCTTATCAAGTGATTCCTGATCTTACGATTCTTTTACCAATATGTCGAGCTTTCCAAGTTTGGTTTTGACATAATCTGCCAAGGAAGCGATGCTAGCAGGGTTCGTCACGTCAAGCTGATGAAAAACAACATCACACAGACCAGAAGCCTTGAGATGATCAACAGCTTCACTACCCCTCTTCTCATCTCTTGCTGTTAGAACCACCATGACACCATTAGACGCCAACTGCCTACATATCTCTAGTCCGATTCCTTTATTAGCTCCGGTTACAACTGCAATCCTGAAAGCAAATAACACAGACCGGCCTCAGAAATGAAGTTATTGGCCGGTGGACAAACTAGCAAGAAAAGGATGGAAAAAAACACAGAAGGGAGAATACCTTTTTGGTATTGGGGTGGCGGCCATTGTTAAGATTACAGATCCCTTTCAGCTTTCTTGTATCAAATGTTGGAAAGAAAGGTCATTTACGTAAGCGATGACCTCTGAATTAGCGGGGGGACCCCGCTGCTATGCAATTTCCACACCTTGACTACTTAATTTGTGACGTTTTATGCTTATTTACTATTTATTCGACGTGTGTAGCCCAACCGTATGTTTATCACGTGAAGAAATTGATTGAGTGACAGTAAATTAATTTTGTAATTGCATGTTAGACCTAAATGTAAAGCATACAACTCAATATCAATTGGTATTGAGAGGAGAGGCCTATAAAATTTATATATCAAACTATTATTTGTTATTAATTTGATGTTGGGATTCATACTCGATGTGAAATTTCTCTTTCTCAAAATTAAAAGTGTCCAAAATTTGTTTGTAATAAAACTGAACGGGAACCAGAGAAAAAAAAAAGGGAGAGAAATTTTGGATTCCTAGAGTACATCAAACGGCTGAATCTGCAGCCTGTTTATAGCGCCATCGGTGCCTATTCTAGGGGTTGCACCCCTTTAATTGCACTCATCCACTTCTGCTCGTTACATTGACGGGACTTGGCAACTGTTCACTACCAGATTCCGTTGACCATTTGACCGGATTAATAGTCAGATCATTTCTGATCGGATGCACCTATTCAATCACACCCATTTGTGATAACGCACCAGATTGAGTTGAAAAAAAAAAGTGCGTGACATGACACGTGAACTGCAAAGTAAGCCATCAAAAGGCTACATCTTCCAGAAGTTGAACCTTTTTGTAGCTTGAAGCTGCATTGAGAAGATCGTGGTGCAGAATCAGTCACTCGAGTTTCAATGTATGGGCAGACTAATCGAGGACGTAATAAGCTGCCATCGCTTTTTTCAATAGTTATTATAATTGGAACGCCAATGTTATCAGACGAGAGACTCGTAATACTTGCAGTTACCATATACCATTCCTCCATGTTCCCCTCGAATTTGATGGTCCAAGAATACTCACTGACTTCTCGAGCAACCCTGCAAGCAACTATGTATAGAAACTGAGGATGGTGCATCAGTACATTAGAACACTTGGCTCCTAAAGAGCTCTGGAGAGACTCCATGACTGACCGCGAGTATAAACTCAGCAAATAACAGCACCGTAAAATCTCTGGTAACTATTCCATCAATGGAGGCCTTTTTTAGTCACCAATCTTGAGGTTGGTGTACAATGAAGTACATAATATGCTGACACCATGAATTTCCAGTCTCAACATATATGTAGCTACAGCCTACAGCAGCTTTATTACTTATACAGGAAGCAGTATAGAATACAGGTAGCCTCCTCAATGTTATATAGGGACATTAAGAGCACAAACATTCACAACATTACCTCTAAAACTTGTGTCTCGATCAAAAGGTTGACTCTCTCATCCGACTGAAAAACAGGCCAGAAAATCCACTGTCAGGCATCAAAGCCAACCTAACTATGGGTTTTGCACCTTCTTCAGCAGTGAAGTTCCCTTGATTGCGGCTGAGGTCTGTTTTCACCCAACCCGGACCAACAGCATTTATAGATATTCCGGGCTACATCTTTGCTAAAACCCGTGTGTAGGCATTCAAAGCTGCTTTGGAAACTGTGTAAGCAGTATAACTCGAAGGCCAGCCTTTGCTTTCTACCAATCCCTCCTTCACATCTTCTAAAAATTCCTTCACCACCGCATCCACTTTCTCTTCTGTAAGGCCCTCAACATCCCCTAGCTCCTTCTTAACTCTTTTGCTGGGAATCAGCTGAATTTTATTTTTTTCAATTCCAAGATAACTGTGAATATAATCGGTTTGACACTAGTTGCACAATGGTTCTGCCATCTATGGCATTGTTCCTCTCATAAAGTTATACATTAGGAGAAATTTACTGAAAGCGTGGTGTTGCAAGTACCTGAAGCTGCCCCATGGTAGAAGAGACATTAACTATTCTTGGTGAATCTGATAGCTCAAGCAGTGGAATAAGTTCCCGGGTCACTTGCTTGACTCCATAATAATTTGTTCTCAGACAAGCTTCTGCCTTTTTGTAACTTCGAATGAATTTAGCCTTTTCAGCTGCAGTCTATATCAACAACTGCAGTAATAAATCATATGCTTTCTCATTTTGAAGTGTTTATTGATGTAAAAAGAATACTATAACCCAGTCATATGTAAAGAAAAGAATGCAGTCTTGAAATGCAATAGGAGACTTTACATTAAGATACGTACATCATCATATCATATCCAACCTCCCCTTCGTCGATCACTCCATTGAGTACTCCTGCATTGTTCACCTACACCAGTAACTTTGTTACATAATCACTATTTCAGTAGCAAAGAATAATCAGAACTACTAGGCAGAAGCACGATATTGGTCAATTCTGTTTTTATATACAGGACAATATTGCTGCCTAACAAGCATACTGCATCTTCTGTTTGTATACTGCATCCTTGTCAAGCTATTGAGTTTATTTACAGAAAATTAAAAGCATACTAGGGATAGCCTCAACAACACTTGTCTAATCTTTTTCCTCAAATGCATGAATTTTTTTATTGCAGATACTACTCTCTTTATGACACTCATGTGGACTACGAGGTATATTCTTGAGAAGTTAGATATGCCTTTTCTGCCAATAATTAGTACAACTAAGGATTACTTGCCAAGTTAAATGAATATGGTAGCCATCATATTTGGACAGCCTTTACCCATTTGAATCCATATCCTAAAACTTGTAATGAGAAGAAAGAGATAATTTCAAAGGCGTTCCCACGAAGCATCAATTTCAGAATAACAAAAAGTAGTGACAAATTAACAAATCCATGTAAACTTCTACTCCAGGATCAGATATTCTAATATTTGCCTCCCTTTAACTTTTTGGATTTTAACCAATTACATGTCGAGTAAGTATTGTTCGACCCATCAAACTAGGACGAAAAGGATTGCCGTCAACTGATTTGCATGATTGTACGTTGTACAAAATCATGGCATGAAGTAATAGTACTGGACTGTCATTACACCGATACAACTACCCAAATTCAAATTTAGTTCTAAGAATTTCGCAAAAATTCAAACGGGACAACAGTTATGATTCGGAAGAGTATTAAACAAGCCCTAAAATCTTCCTACAAACAAAAAGCTATGAGTATGACAATTTGAGGTTTACCAGTAAGTCGAACTTTCCGAATTGGGTTTTGATAAAGCTGGCCGAGGAAGCAATACTTGCGGGATCAGTGACATCAAGCTGACGGAAAACCACATGAGGAAACCCAGAAGCTTGGAGACTTTCAACAGCTTTAACGCCCCTTTTTTCATCTCTAGCTGTCAGTACCACTGTGACTCCATTAGAAGCTAACTGCCTGCAGATTTCAAGCCCAATCCCTTTGTTCCCCCCCGTTACAACTGCAATCCTGTGCAAGCTAAGCATAAGGAACAGAAGGATGCAGTACTAAATCACTTAATTCAATCAAGAAATGCTAAAAAAATGTACTGCAACAGATTAGGATACCTCAGTGTCGCCATTTTGGATGCTGAAGAAACGGAATTGATCACCGCTTGAGAGAGGGGATGGAACAATTGAAATTGACAGCCGGGTAAAGTAATGCTTCATGAATCACGTTCAATCACGTAAAAGTGTGGGTTGAGCAATGGGGTTCGTCCAAGCAAACGCAAAGGTAGTTCTCGCGCGAGAGCCGCATCCACGAGCATTTGAGTCCAGATTCCAGACCCACTTACAAATAACACCTGTCCCATTTTTTTTATTTGATGACAAACTTCGCTTGGGCTCTGCAGACCCATAGTTGTGAAATTTGGGTGGGTTGGGTACGAACTCAGCCCAAAAACAATCCATGTACTTTTGAAGTCCAATAAGCTTAAATTGAAGGGGTTGGGTTGGGCTTGGGTTGAATTGTATATTTGAGTTTCATGATCAAAATAAAATAATTTTATTTATTTGAACAAAATCTTAAGTTGTGGCAGCCGACAACAGCTACCAGCGGCGACCGCTGGCGATGGTGGGAGTTGTGAGTGTGTGTGTGTGTGTGGATACACTCGAAGTTCCTTCCCCCACTACGAAACTATGGCTACAGACTACGCTAGGACCTTACGGTCCGTTTGGAACCAATTCTTCTAGGATTTGGATTTCAGATTTGAAATTGGATTTGGAATTCAATTCACTTTTTTTTGTTTGGAACGAAAGGGAATTCAAATCACGCAATTTCAATTTTGTGTTTGAAGAACATAGGAAATGGAAAGGTAATAAATTTTTAGATAATTATATCCTTGACTTACGATGATAAATAAATTATGGTAAGTGGTTTCAAGTGTGCTAGTGCCATTACATGGTGGTCGTGGTGGCGGCAGCAGCACTGCACGGGATAGCAACATCGACAGTGGAAGGGGTGGGGTGGTCAAGTGATGGTATTGAGATGTAACAAGGTGTAACTGGTAGTCGTCAACCTACGCCAATAGTGATGCCGGTGGCAGTAGTGGTGGCGGTGGTGACAATAGTGGTGGCAGTAGTAGTGATGGTGGCGGTGGTAGCGGTGATAGCGGTGGTGACGTTAGTGGTGGCGGCGGTTGCGGTGGTAATATTGGTGGCAGTGGTGATGGTGGTCGCAGTAGTGGTGGTGGCATTATTGGTGGCTATGTTGGTTATGGCGGTGACAGTGGCAGTGGCAATATTGGTGTCAGTGGCGGTGACAATATTGGTGTTGGTGGTGGTGACAGTAGTGTTAATGACGGTGATAGTTGTGAAAGTGGTGGCAGCAGTGGTGGTGTAGTGATGGTGGCAGTGGTGTTAGTGACAATGGTAGTTGTGACAGTACTAGCGGTGGTGGCAGTGGCAGTGGCAATGGCGGTAGAGGTGGGGGGATGCAGTGGCGGTGTTGGTGGCAGTAATGGTGACGGTGGCAGTGGTGGTGGTTATAGTGGTGACGATGGCAATGGTGGTGGTTGTAGTGGTGGCTGAGGTAGTGGCGGTGGCGGTAGTGTTAGTGGTGGTTGTGGCGGTAGCGACAGTGGTTGTAGTGGTGGCAGTGGTGGTACTGGTGGTGGCAACGACGGTGGTGGTGATGATAGTAGTGGTGGTGGTTATGGTGGCAGCAGTGATGGTGGTAATGTTAGCGGTAGTTGTGGCGGCAGCGAAAGTTGTAATAGTGGCAGTAGTGGTCGTGACAATAGCAGTGGTGGTGGCGACAATAGTGGTGGTAGTGATGGTGGCAGTAGTGGTGCCGGTGGTGATAGTGGTGACGGTAGTGGTGCCGGTGGTGGTAGTAATAGTGGTGTGGCTGTAGCGGTAATGAAGATGGTGGTGGTTGATTTATTGTTGGAGAGA
Organism: Escallonia herrerae; assembly: GCA_033070095.1. Classification (NCBI taxonomy): domain Eukaryota; kingdom Viridiplantae; phylum Streptophyta; class Magnoliopsida; order Escalloniales; family Escalloniaceae; genus Escallonia; species Escallonia herrerae. The sequence continues at coordinate 46,985 of JAVXUP010000884.1, forward strand.
TCCAGAAAAAAGGATAAGATGGATAAATAATTACTTTTAATTCAAGTATATCGAAATCCCATGAAATCCTACCATTTTTCATCGGATTTCGCATTATAGAAACAAATCCCATGAAATCCAATTCCAATTCCTTTTTTTAATGTTCCAAACAACAAAATTTAAGGATTTGAAATGAAATGAAATTCCATAGTTCCAAACACGCTCTTAATCTTACGTATGGAGATGTGGATACATTGTCATAAACATTATCACTTCTGAAACTCCTGCTAGTGGGGTAAAAAAGCAGAATGGAAGAAGAAAAACGAAATTCTATGGCTTGAGACGCGTCTAAAGATACTGTCTTTTATGCGATATTTGTCCCCACTCGTTCTAAGTTTGCTACTGAATTAATGACAAATCACTTCTAGGATTACTTAAATCAACAAGCAGATAGTAATTCTGAACATTCGTTTCGGAATCACTCTTTCAAATTGTGTATGTAACTGAGAAAGAGATATGACATCCCGAAGTTGGAATGCAAAAAATTAATTAATTAATTCTGAATTTTTAGAATCTTATATATGGACTAACAGCCATCTTTTCATGAAAGGACACAACCACTAAAGGCATTATTTGAGAAACAACTCTTATTCCTGGTGCCTTTCCGGAATTATTTCAAATTCACCGAAGTATCATTAAAAATAAATGACTAAAAGAAATAATTACGGAAATTGGTTAAAATATAGGCCGTTAGATAATATATAAATTAACGCACCATACGCGCTCATTAGCGAGCGTCAGTCTATTTTGTATTATAATTTCTTTACGACTTGAACGTTGTTATCAATAACTCCCACTCAGATTTCTTTGCTCTAAATTGATGTGTTTTCTCAATGCGGCTCGTTCCCTGTCCATGTGTTCTTGGTAAAAGAAAAGAGGTTAACGGAGTAATAAACAACGAAATGGCATGATTTTCGTTATCTAACCTTATTACATTGAGAATGAGAATCATAGAACATGAAATTTTCTCGTACAAGTCCGGATAATTTGGATACCTGTGGACTATCTTTAGCAGAAAGGGGATACGTCCATCCGATCAAAGTAGACACCAGAAGGACCTCCATCAGGCAACAAAGCCACCATTACAGGAGCTTGAGCACCTTCCTCCGCTGTCAAGTGTCCTATATTAAGTGTAATATCTGTTACGCAATATCCCGGATGGACACAATTAACAAGGATACTCGGAAATTTCTTTGCTGTGAGTCTTGTATATGCATTGATCACAGCTTTTGAAACTTTATACGCAGACACGGTCATAGGCCAACCATTAGCCTTCAACCTGTCCTCCTTGAAATCCCTCAGAAACATCTGCAAGATATCATCGATTTTGTCTTCTGTTAAGCTATCAATGCTTTCCAGTTCTGCTCTTACCTTCTCATTTTTGATATACTGAGAAAAGAAGAAGAACAAATGATTTTAGCTTCTTGTCAGTGCTGCTACGTGCTAATCAAGCTGGAAATTAAACGTTTTGACTTACATATAGCTGTCCAAAAAGGGACGAGACATTTACGATTCTTGCTGAACTTGAGAGTTGAAGAAGGGGAAGAAGTGCTTCTGTCACTTTCTTAGTTCCATAGTAATTGGTTTTCAAACACTCTCCCGCCATTTCATACGTCTGCTCCACGATTCCCGTTAACAGATGCAGATTCTCGTCAGTCACCTCTAGCTGGCCAAAGAATACAATTACTATTATGCTGCTGTCCATCAGATACTCCCCTTAATGTGGCCAAAATCTTTTTTTTTTTTTGACCTCTACTTCACTTGTTAAAAGAATCCTTTTAACTTGCAGTCGACATTGGAAGAAAATGCATAGCTAACTGTTCGTATTGTTAAAAATGTTGAAGTGAACTTTTCTTTAGGGACAAAATGCACCGTAAAATCATGAACATTCAGGTAAATCTCCAGAAAGTGGCTTCTATAGTGATAAAAAGTGAATTAGTGATATAAATATTGGCCGCCTCGTGACAAATCATGAAGAGGACAAGCATATGAGGTGTGGAAGTGGACTTGCCTACACTTGTTCATGTCACTTTAATTTGAAGAACAGTTCTTAGTCTACCTTTTCTTCAAACATATTCCTGGATTTACTTTGCCCATTTCGGATAAAAATTGTCTCATAATGCATGGAAATGCACTTGATAATTGCTACAAGTGGAAAGTTAAAAATACTTACAAGCCCTGCTCCATCTTTGTAGGCTTCAAATGCTTCGTCGTAGTAATGAATTCCGATGTCCGCTACATTATTGACCTGCAAAAGTTTTAATTTGCAGAAATTACACAAAGTCATGCTTCGGTTATTAGCCGAGAAACTGAAATGCATCTAAAGTATTCAATTTAAAATTTTGCTTTCCTTCTCACCAGAATATCAAGTTTTCTGAAGTTGGTTTCTATAAATGTTGCCAATGATGCAATGCTGGCAGGATCTTTTACATCAAGCTGATGAAAAACCACATTTGAGAGCCCAGAGACCTTCAGATTTTCAGTAGCTTCAAGTCCTTTCTTCTCATCCCTTGCAGTTAAAATGACTAGAATCCCTTTAGACGCTAGTTGGCGACATATTTCAAGTCCAATTCCTTTGTTGGCCCCAGTAACAACAGCACACCTGAAATAACAGTGTAACTGCCATAGTTAGATGAAGCACCTAAAAGAAGTCATATCTTGAGGAAGGAGCGAGTGTTTAGAGGGAGATACCTTTTTTCTGTTGGATTGCTGGTGGGTTCTTCCATTTCTGATGAAGGAGAAGCAGGCTGTGCCAATGCAAGAAAGTTAACGCAGGTTATCAATGCAAATTTCTGCTGCTAGTATTAATAGCTTACATGTGAGATGAAATAATACATGTGCTATTCATTTCCTGCCTTATACTTTCAGACCTGCCCCAAACACAAATTAGAAAAAAACACAAGTAAAGGCAAAAAAAATCTCAGCTAAACCTAAATTTGGTTTGGATTCGACAACGGAAGTCGAATGGTTTATGTACCCTACCAGACAAGTCGGGATTAAAACCTCACAGTTCTACTGCTTAACTTACCTCTTGGCCTTGACTGTCTAATTGTCAACTCTGGGTTATCCACGATGCAGCGCAAGTAAAAGTTGGAGCCTACTTCTTTCTCTTGCAAATCTAGCTCTCAAAATTTGCTGCCTTTAAGATAAGAGTTTTCTCTCTCACTGCGTGTCATAAGATGCAGCCAGAGGACAAGACGAAATACGAAAGGAGACCACGTGATAGTTGTCATCACCTCCAAAACACAGATGAGATGAGACAAACGCCTTGTTGGTATTGGGGTGGCGGCCATTCTGAAGATTACAGATCTGACATCTTCCAAATACGCTGATACATCCATCCCGTGACTCTTCTGTGTTGGCGGACAGTGGGCGAAGTCAGAAACTTAATTTTTTTATTTTTTATAAACATAATAGATATTACAAAAGCTCAACTGTCGTCAAAATGCAATTGTTGATTAAACCTAGCAAACGGGCATCTCACACCTATTCCGGACCCTTCATGTCAGGTAGGATTGTAAGTAAAGTAGTAAACCGACAATTTTTCATTTCAATCTTCGTCCCTATGAAGTGCACTCCCGTGTCAAACATCAAGGCCACTTCAATGACTTTAAGGCCTTGGTTCATATAGCTATGCCGGTATCAAAGAGGAGACTGAAGCAAAGAAAATCACTCGGTAAAAAAGCTTTGACAAATTAGTTGAACAAGCTACAAGGAAAACCACGAAATTTATTATGAACACACAGGGCACAATCATCATGAATCAGCATATGCCAAAACTACTGAGAATTAACAAAATGAGTGATGGTTGTTTAAGAAAACAAGTGGTTGATTTATTTTCAAGATACAACAAGAGGTAGATATAACTTGGATTATTGATAAATGGAAGCCTAGATTCAAAGCTGAAAAAGCAGAGAAAGTGAAAGACAATCAAGCATATTTGGGGAGAAGACAGGGAATTATGAGATGAGATTTCATCAGCGGCATCTGGAAAGCCAGCGAATCTCTCTGCGGGCGGACATCTCATCTCATAATTCCCCGTCTTCTCCCCAAATATGCTTGCTGGCTTTCCAGATGACGCTGATGAAATCATCCGCGAAGGGTGGAGTCCCATCTTGGTGGCGGCATGGCCGATGAACTACAAGACCTGTACATGGAGATGAAGATCTGGACGGCAGCAGGTGGGCACGTGCCCCGTTGTGCTCCCTGCTGCCTCCGCTACTGTTGGCGGAGAATGATTACCAAAAGCTGCTACAAAAATACTGCTAGAGAAACGCTGCCGATATGCACTTGGGTAGCTGGCTAATTAGTCGACGGGATACAACAAAGTCAATCTAAAGCTTGTATCCATCTGCACTTTGCAGAACCCAGGAATTTCATATATTTTCAAGTCTGTCAAGATGTCTGAACGCTAATACAGTGCATAAACGGTTAGAAAGTGGAGAGCAAAACTTGACTTGCATTTCAAATGGGTAGAGTACATGGTTATTTATATAGGTCTACTCCAGAATGAATCTAGCCAGTACATGCATCACAAATTTAATTGCATACTTCCTCTCTTCCTAAGTACATGAATACAACCAACAAAGTCATTCATGTAAGAAATATTTTTAGACTAATCTAGACACTCTAATTAATTATGGACTTATCTAGATTATTCATGAATCTAGTTATGCACGAATCTAGTTTATACATTCAACATCCCCCCCTAAACTTGATTCATCACGCGAAGAGACATCCACAACTTGTGAAAAACATCAATCTCCAAAGGCTTGGTAAAGATATCCGCGACTTGGTCTTGAGAGTTCACGTACTCAAGTTCCACTTCCTTCTTGGAGACAAACTCTCTAATGAAATGATATTTGGTGTCAATATGCTTACTCCTTTCATGAAACACCGGGTTCCTTGCCACTGCAAGTGCAGACTTCTTATCAACAAGAATCTTCGTATGACCATCTTGTGTTTGGTGAAGTTCCGTCAACAAACTCCTAAGCCAAATTGCATGACAAACACAAGAAGTAGCTGTGACATATTCCGCTTCACAAGTGGACAGAGTCACAATTGGTTGTTTCTTGGAATTTCATGTAAATGCATAATTTCCCATAAAGAAAACATACCATGTAGTACTTTTCCGATCATCTTTATCACCAGCCCCATCACTGTCACAATAGCCAACAAGCTTGGAGTCTTGAGAAGATGAGTACATAATACCATAGTCAAGTGTACCTTTGATATACCTCACCTTCAAATGAGAAGTAGTAGGAGCTTCCATGCAACGACTCACGAGTCCAACACCAAAAAGAATATTCAGCCATGTGCAAGTTAAATACCTTAAGTTTCCAACAAGACTTGAAAAATGTGGGATGGATTTTGTCTCCTTCTCCATGTTTGGATACTTCGACTCCACATTCCACGGGGGTCTTGATTGGCTTGCAATACACCATCCCATATCTCTTGAGGATTTCTTTAGCATAGGCTTCTTGAGAGATAAATATGTCATCCTCCCTTTGTTTCACTTCAATGCCAAGATAATTGGACATTAAGTCAAAGTCTGTCATCACAAATTCTCAAGCCATTTCTTCCTTGAATTCTTTAAACATTTTTGGATTATTTCCTGTCAATATGAGGTCATCCACATACAAACAGACGAAGAAGATATCACCACTTTTGTTAATCTTCACATAAAGTGCGTGTTCATGTGAACATTTGGTGAAATTCTTTGCTTGAAAATATTCATCAATTCTGGTATTCCAAGCACGAGGGGATTGCTTCAAGCCATAAAGAGCCTTCTTCAATTTCAACACTTTATCTTCATTTTGGATTTTCTATTCCCAAGAGCTTTCTTCATCGAACTCAACATCTCTACTGATGACATTCTTTCCATTGCTCGGATTGTACAATTTGTAACCTTTAGAACTTTGATCATATCCAATGAAAAACATACCTTTCACTTTTATCATCAAGTTTAGACCTCTTTTCATCGGACACATGTGCATAGGCTATGCTTCCAAAGACTCGCAAGTGAGAAATACTTGGCTTGAAACCGTTCCATGCTTCTTGAGACGTTTTTCCTTGAACACTTTTAGTGTGACATCGGTTGGAAAAATACACCGCACAAGCAACGGCATCGGCCCAAAATTCTTTCGGCATGTTTTTGCTTTTCAACATGCTCCTGGCCATGTTGAGAATAGTTCGGTTTTTCCTCTCCACCACACCGTTTTGTTGTGGTGATCGTGGAACCGTCAAAGGTTGATGAATGCCATTCTTCTCACAAAATGCCTTGAATTCATTTGAAGTGAATTCTCCACCTCTATCTGAATGAAGAGCTTTGATTTGGTAGCCACTTTGTTTTTCTATCAAATTCTTGAATTTTTTGAAGGTTTCAAACACATTATTTCTCCTTCAAAAAGTAGACCTACATCTTTCGAGAGTAATCATCAATAAATAAAAGAAAGTAAATATTCTTACCAAGCGAAGACGACTTAATAGGTCCACAAACCTCCGAATGAATCAACATAAACATTCTATTTTTTGTCATTGGCACCTTAGCCAACAATTTTCCATTTCCATCTTTCATGATTAAACTTTTATCTTTTCAAATGAATATCATAATTTTTCTCCAAAAGCTGTCCCAAACTTAAAATATTGCTTTTCATATCCGGCACATAGAAAACATTAGAAATAAATTGATGGCTTCCATCTTTCAAACGGATTAACATTGTACCTTTCCCTTTAACTTGAACTTGAGAAGAATCTCCAAAAGTGATATTCCCTCCAAAGGATTCATCAAGCTCCATGAATAGATTCTTCTTTCCACAAATGTGACTGCTTGCACCGGAATCAAGATACCAAAGATTCTTCTCTTCATTTTCGTCACCTTTTCATGCGAGAAGCATAGTAGGATCGTCATCTTCATTCTTGCTCTCCACAAAATTTGTTTTCACCTCCGCATTATTTTTACCTTCCCAAGAATAATGACCATATTCATGACAAGTAAAGCGTTCAACTTTTGATTTGTCATACCTTCCTTGATTTGTCCTCCAATTCTTGCCTCTACTTCATCCACGACCTCTTCCTTGGTTGTAGTCTTGGCTTTTCTCCTCTTTGTTTGGTTGTTGGTAGCTATCTCTTCCGCCTATACCACGACCTCTCCCACATCGTCTTCCTTGGCCTCTTTGGGACGTGCCATGCCTTTCCTCTTTTTCTTTCATGGAACACTTTGCTTGCAAAGCTTGCTCCACCAATTCTTGCTTTTGCTTTAGCCATTCTTTATGGGCTTGCAAGGATCCGATAAGCTCTTCAATGGTCATGGTGTCCAAATCCTTGGACTCTTCAATGGCAACTACTATATAATTAAATTTTGGATCTAAAGATCGCAAAAATTTTCCAACGACCCGATCGTCTTTCAAGTCATCTCCATATCTCTTCATTTGATTGATGGTGGCCAAGACTCGTGAAATATAATCCGAAATGGATTTGGATTCTTTCATGTGGAGTGATTCAAATTCTCCCCTAAATGTTTGGAGACGAACCTTTTTCACTTTCTCTACTCCTTTGAACGAAGCTTGGAGAGTGTCCCAAGCTTGTTTTGAGGTGGTTGCATTTGCAACTTTCTCGAACATCTTGTCATCTAGACTTTGATAAATGAGAGTGAGCGCCTTTTGATCTTTCTTCATGGCGGCTATGTCTCCTTCTCCAACTTCATTCGCCATGGGTTCCCAAACATCATGGGCTCCATGCAAAGCCTTCATGCAGATACACCAAGTCTCATAATTTTCTTTGGTGAGTGGTGGAACTTGGAATGGAGTTCCATTTGACATCTTCTCTCCAAGCTCAATTGTCTCCAAACAAAAGAGCTGTGATACCAGTTTGTTATAAAGTGGAGAGGAAAACTTGACTTGCATTTCAAATGGGTAGAGTACATGGGTATTTATAGGTCTACTCCAGAATGAATCTAGCCTAGTACATGCATCACAAATTTAATTGCATACTTCCCCTCTTCCTAAGCACATGAATACAACCAACGAAGTCATTCATGTAAGGAACATTTTTAGACTAATCTAGACACTTTAATTAATTATGGACTTATCTAGATTATTCATGAATCTAGTTTATGCATGAATCTAGTTTATACATTCAACATAAACAGTATCCAGAATTTTTTTGTAATAAAACAGTCAAACAAGCAGAAATGAAGAGAGAAAAAGTGGAAAGAAATTTTGGATTTCTGGTGTACATCAAATGACTGAATCTACAACTTGTCTAGAGTCAACAATGCTTGTTCTAGGAGTTGCATCCCTTTAATTGCACCCATCCATTTTTGACCGGCCATTAGATTGACTGGATATGGCAAATGTTCACTGTCCAATTGTGTTGACCATTTGACAGGATCAACGGTCAGATAATTTCTGATCAAGCGCATCTATTCGATCACACCCAGTTGTCATCAACGCATCAGATTGAACTGAAAAAAATTAGCGTCCCTTCAATCCTCCAAACATGGGCAAAAGATGCGAAGTGCAAAGTGAGTCATCAAAGTGCTACATTGCGCCTCACAGCCCACTGTCACGCTCAGGCATGTGCAATGCGTGGAATTGTGATGCACATGCTGTTGGAGTATTTTAGTATAAATACTTTTTAGCTATTATGCAAAAAAAAAATCTTTTTCAAGCAACAATTACTTTGTTATTATTGGACCGTTACAAGTATTAATTAATATTTTACTTTATGTCTCTTTTATTGGTCTATAAGTGTCATTACAAGTAATTTATGACAATAGTTATTTGCATAATAATAACTTATTATAAAGATTTATTATGTCACTTAATTAGACATATATATAAACGTCATTCTTCTAGTTCTTGTAAGAAGAGATTTTTGTTACAAGCTCTTTCATTTTCTAGTCAACATATGATAGAGCTCTGCAAAGACAAGTTTATAAAAGTTTATGATTTCGTGATCATGTTCTCTTAATAGTATGAGAAACAACTGTGATATTTTTGTTGGGCAAAGAAGGGTATTGGGTGAAGCTTCGACTTCTCTTAAGTGGTACAAACTTAGAGAAATTATAGTAAATAAGAGCTGGGCTATTGTATCCTGGAGGCGGCGCATTGGAACCTATTGTATCGGTATACGCCGTAAGGGCACGAACCGTCTTAAAGAGAGTCACCTAGTCCACGCCTCAACCCAATACTATTCTACTTGTTTCTAAGGTGTTCAAGGTTAATCCTTTGAACTCTTGATGGTACCTCGCATGATAAGAGCAATGCCGCATTTCTGAGAGAATTGAGGTAAACATATTTCTCATACCCATAAATAAGAGGTAAAAATGTTCTTATGATTTTATTTACTTAATTCCTTTTATGTGAGCTTGCATAGATATTATATTAATATTTGGAAACGATTTCCAACAATTTCTAAGACGGTTAGTCCTTCTAATCCTGTTTAAAATTTATTTTCTTTATTGTGAGCGTGTTATCACACATGCGAGGACTTTGGGAGTTAAGATTTGCACTACGGCTTGTAGTGGTGCACAAGACATTCTATATGATTCATCAAAAGCTCATATGATTATAAAGTTAAACAGTGGTATGCATTATGTGATATTTTCATATCACGTCAAAGTAAGTATCTTACCTACAATATATCTTTGCTGCATATAAAAGAATTATAAAAAATAAATTTGAAAGAGAGGGGCATGAGGATAATTTACTTTGGCGTTTGAAATTGAAAAGAAAAGAGAGGTTATAGAGAAACAAAAAGCATGGTTCCAATTTTTATGTATTGTTTAGAGTTGTCAAACGGGCCGGGCGGCCCGCGGGCTGGCCCGACCCGGCCCGGTTCTGGCCCGGCCCCGGCGATGAACAGTAGCGGCCCCAGCACAGCGGGCTTGGGGCCTGGGCCTGGACCAGGCCGTCAATTGCTGCGAAAAAGCCCGGCCCGGCCCGGCCCGAAAACGGGTTTGGCCCGGCCCGAAGTCGGCCCGGGTCTGGCCCGGTCTGCGGCCCGGGTCTGGCCCGGTTTTGGCCCCACTTGTTTGAATTTTTTTGTTTTTCCCCCCCTTTCTTCCACCCCTTTTCCAAAATTCCACTTTTACCCCCCCAACAGCAATATAACGGCTAGTTTGGGGGGTATTTTAGTCTAACCTATATTTTTCAACTCCTTTACACTCTTACCCTCCCCAACAACTATAAACGGATAGTTTGTAGGGGTATTTTGGTCTTTTGTGAAGTTTCTAAAATCTATAAATTCACACCATTTCTCTCTAATTTTTCACACCAATCTTCTTACTCTCTCTTACCTAAACATTCTATATTTCTACAAGCTTTGCTACTATTTTCCTCTCCAATTACTACTCTTGCTAATTACTACTAGTATTTACTAATTAGTACTCTTGTTTATTAATTACTAGTCTTGCTAAATTCTTTTTAATTACTACTCTTGCTAATTACTACTAGTATTTACTAATTAGTACTCTTGTTTATTAATTACTAGTCTTGCTAAATTCTTTTTAATTACTAACTCTCTAATATTTGTTACTCGTTCATTCTTTTAATTGTTATTTCTTATTACTACTCTTATACTTGTGTATTTAGTTACTCTTACAAAGTTTAGCGTGAAATATGGCTGGATTATTGAAGAAAATGAGGCGTGCATCGTCATCACGAAAAACATCATCATCATCGCAAGCACCACCACCAGCACAAGCGCCAGCGCCACGGCCATCACAAACACCAATCCAAGCACCAACACAACCATTCGTTCCTGGACGAATGAGTACAGGCTGTATGATAGATACCCAAGCCAATTGGGAGTTCAATCAAAACATTCCAGATTTTGAATACACGCCTGATGAAGACCCCCCGCATTATAGTCAAGGACGCAGCTCGGTTGGCGAAGCTACTACTCCGTGGCATAATCTCAACCCTATGCCTGGTCATGATGAAGAAGGGCCGAGCAATGCCTCCGGTAATGAGCCAGAAGTCCAAAAGGGAAAAAAAGAAAGCCGAGTGTTGGAATCATTTCGATGTAGTTACGGTGGACGGCATCCGAAAAGCTCGATGTAAGTACTGCGCTAAATTATTTTCGTCTGGTAGTGGTAATGGACATCTTAACAGGCATTACCCTCTGTGTGCACCTCGACAAGGCCACGTCGAACCTACCCAAACGCAGTTATCTTTTGACGGTAAGTTATTTGTTTATAATCAGCGAGAGCAAAGAGACGGTCTCGCTGAATTTGTTATTCATGATGAACAAGCCTTTTCTTTTGCCGATAATCCTAAGCACTCTAGATATATGAACACATACGTTCAACCTTTGTACAAAAAGGTTCATAGAAACACAACTAGATCCGATGCACTCCGACAGTACAATGCTGCTAAAGCACGCCTTATCGATTATTTCGATAAATTTGACGGTAAAGTTAGTCTTACTTCTGATATTTGGCAATCTCCTTTACTTTTGTTAGTTATTCTTGTGTGACCGCTCATTGGATTGATGCAGATTGGGTTATGCACAAGAGAATCATCGCTTTCGAGCACTTTCCTTTTCCGCATGATGGAATGAACATTGCTATTCTTATATTAAAAGCATGCACCACATTTAAAATTAAGGATAAGATTATGAGTGTTAGTTTTGATAATGCTTCTAATAATAAAGTTGCTGTTGCAGCTTTAAAGGAGACGCTTCAACCTGTACTTAATGGTGAATTATTTCATGTTCGCTGTGTTTGTCACATTATTAATTTAATTGTTCAAGATGGTTTAGCTGCTGCAGGAGATATTCTTGTCAAAATGAGGGGTATGACAGCGTATGTTAATAGCTCGAGTCCGAGAACACAACAATTTAAAACGTTGTGTGTTCAATATAATATGCCTCGCAGGAGAGCAGTTACAGATGTGGTCCACAGGTGGAACTCTACATACCACATGCTTTTACACATTCTGGCATACCGAGAAGTCTATACGCATTTTCTACTAACCCAGTTCCCAGCCGGCTTGCCAACTCAAGAGGAATGGCAGATGGCCACATACCTAGCTGAATTTTTGGAGGTATTCTACACGTCTACCAATTTATTGTCTGGTACGTACTATCCCACCTCTCCTCTCGCTGTAATAGAAATTCTGAAGATGGCTACAATGTTAACAAAATGGAGATATATAGGACCCTTTAAGGAAATAGTAAAAGTGATGGATCAAAAATTTAATAAATATTGGAGTAACTGCCTGCTATTTTTACTGTGGCTACTTGTTTAGATCCTAGGTTAAAGTTGCATGGCGTGAACGCCTCGATACAAGAGATATCGAAATTAATGTGCTACACAGCAGAGGAGACAACCGCATTCACAGCAAAAGTGAGCAAGAGGTTTGAGGACTTGTTCAACGTCTATCGTAATTCTGCTGACGTGCGCGGGCGAGCTACATCATCATCCACTGTTGAGAGGTATTATGCGCCATACCTTCAGGGCTTTGAACATCTAGTAGCAAGACAACTACCAGGTGAAGGTACTTCTAATTCGGCAGGTTCGTATACTTTTTCCTCTTTTAATGAGATTGGTGTATATGCAAATACTGATCATTATTCTGATTTATCAAGGCAAGAACAGGTTAATTTTAATTTGTTAAATTTTTGGAAACAAAATCAAAACATGTATAAAACTTTATCCCAAATTGCACGGGATGTACTGCCAGTGCAAGCCTCCACGGTTGCTTCAGAGTCGGCATTTTCAGCCAGCGGGAGGGTTTTGGATGACAGGAGGAGTCGTCTTAACCCCGAGTCGCTCGAGCTATGTGTATGTTGGAAGGATTATCTTGATGCGAAATACCGCGAGCAAGATAAACCGATTGATGATAGGAAGAGCAGTGACTCGGATATTGAAGTACTTCTGGATGATTAGGTAATTTGTTTTTATTTTCCTCTTTTGATCCTTTTGGTTGACGTTGCAGATTTCTTGATCTTTGATTGCTGATATTTTGGATAGACATGCATTATTATTTTGATTGTTAGAATTTTAAGAATAAATTTTTTCACAAAATATACTTTTTTTTCCATATATATAAAATAAATTTTTACAAGCAAGATATATATTTTTTCGTATATATAAAAAAATAGGTAACTTCGCCTGTTTGTTTACAAGCAGCCGGTCCCAAGCCCGGATAAAAGGAGGAGGGCCTATGAATACATTTATTATTTTTCTATATAAATTGTTATGTGTTAAGATTTTATTAATAAAGCTCATCAAGAAGAGTATGAAAATGTTTAACATATAATAAAAAATATAATGGCTAACAAATAAATATGTATATACATACATACATATATATATGTATATTACTTATAATGAAATAAAAGGATAAAGATTAGGTTCGTTAAATTGTGAATATTGCCTAGAGATGAAATTTAAAATTGAATAACAAGAAGAAAAAAAAAAAAAGGGCCCGGGCCCGGCCCAAGCCCGGCCCTAGCTATTGGGCCTAGGGCCTGGGCCTGGACTGGGCCTAGGTTTGCCTTCGGCAGGCCCGGCCCGACCCGGCCTGGTTGGCAGCCCCACTGGCCCGGCCCCACAGCAGGCCCGACAGGCTTGGGCTGGGCCGGCCCAAGCCCGGCCCTTTGACATCTCTAGTATTGTTGATCTAGTAAATTATTTTTAAGGTTGATAAAAACTTGTGATTTGAGACACATGCATGAATGGAGTCTTACAAAAGAGAAAGTACGTGGAAAGTTTTGCATATTTTAGTGAATATATTTCTATATATTCTGAGATGTAGTATTATCATACTAATTCTTGATTTTTTCAGTGAGCTTAAAATTTTTTATCAGGAAAATGATAAATTTTATAGTGACAGTGTATTTTTATGTGGATATTGGGTTTTTATATATATATATATATATATATATATATATATATATATGTATATAGTTGATCATATGTCAATAATTATGTGATTGTTATGTGGCGATTATGGTACATTATTGAGTAATGGTCAAGTCTTAATACTATCAGTAAACACCAGCAAAACTAGTTTTATCGGGTAAGCACACAAAGCAACAAGTGATAAGCCTCACCAAATGCATAAATTGCATTTATACTATATATAACGGGAGAACTTCTTTTGGTCTAACACCTCTTTGGTATTACCAACTACCTATCTAAAATGGTGACAAGTGGCATTCTAAAATGGTAACAAGTGACATTCTATTGTTTTTTCTTAAAAAATTCATAAAACAAAAGTTTAAATAGTGAATAACTACTTTTAGTTTTTACTAGTTGAGTCCACGTGCGATGCACATGAGCATTAATGTTTTAGAAGGTTCATGATCAAAAAAGTTAGTATGCATTCAATGAAAATCAAGTAAGAAATTAATAGATGTTCCATATGCACTTCAACATATTAGTTGATAAGCAAACCAGCACATGAAAATATAGATGCAAATCAAAATATTTTGGTCTCGGAACGGATTTTCATAAACATGGCAATTATCTTTTACAACCAAGTGTATAAATTTAAGACCGAAAAATAAATTGATGCAACAATCTAGCAAGGCATGAAACAACAACCTTCTGAGATCAAGGGCTAAAATTTATGTTTCTAAGCCTTATGGACAAACTTTTTTGGATAACCCCTCTCTTATTTTATCGGTCAATAGGAAAATATTTCATCTGTATTAGAGATGGAATATTTGCATTTCTGCAGCACTAATGTAGCTAGTGATACTAAAGTGTTACATATATTAAAAATATGAAGAGTTGTATTTTTCAAACGCTAACTTAGGCTAAATGAGTCATTGACTTGTAACTTCAGCGTTTGTCACTAAAAAGGGTATTGTGTGGTAATTTCTCAACAACAATGATTGGAATATAACTTTGTTGGCTATTCTCGGCAGCCATGGCTATTTTTGGTAGCTATGAATAGGTTTCTTAATTTTTTTTAATTCACAAATGCTTTTATCTTACTTAATCTTATTTTTTGGCTTTTAGCAACGAATTTCCTTCACTTTTCTTTTTGGTTAAACCTCTAAGGCGTAATTTATATGAGAAGAAAAGTGATTTCATCATATACAAGAATAGAAAATTCAAACCACACACTTACTTAAGTAAAGTTTACAGGTTCACAAATTTGAAAAAATCTCCTAATAAGTTTGTTCCAGAAAAGTTAGGATTGTTCCCTCCACATTCGATAACTCTATACATGAGATGTTTTCAAAGTTATTAATGACTTAAACATAACACTTGACAATCATATTGTATATCGATAACACCGAATAAAATGTCTGATCCTAAAAAGTAAAGGTTTAGCTCTCATTATTTTATCTAGATAACTTTCTTCTCCGGTGAATTATCTATAAAAGCTTGGTGCGGATAATATTTTGATGCCTACATTGAATGCTGATACCTAAAATAAACTCTAGAGTTATCAAGCCTCATCCTAAAAGAAGTCAAAGTTTGTAAAGAGTATGAAAGATTAGGAAGCTTACCTCTATAGAGCCGAACATAGATAAACTCACAAATCAAAACTCATTTGGAACTTACAGATGTAGAAGGATATCAATTAGCATTTGTTATACGGAGTATTAAGCAATCAAGGGTTAGAACATAAAATTAATTTACCTCTAAACAAACTTTGAACAACATGCACAAATGTTAATTATCTGGTCACTTGATGAGGTGAAGACGAAGAGTCACAAAATTTGAATTATTGAAGATGTATGAAGGTGTATAGTCAATTTACAACAAGAGGGAACGCGAGTGAGCTTTGAGATAGGTCGGCAGTTACCGATATGGTAACATTTGAAAGGCATTAATGTATTTTGTAAAAGTGTATAAGGGCATTTTTGTCCAATTCCATACATCCACTATAGACACACATACCTATCCCACCCACTCCCCCCACCCCACCCCAACACATATTATTAGGTCTTAGCCAAACGCAAGAAAGTTAAAGAAACTAAAAAATCCAATTTTTGACTTTTTCTTTTTTATTGAAGTGTGTTAGAAAAATATAATTGCCAACATAAAAGGCAGATTCAATTATCAGTTAAAAAATAAGAAAGTCGGATTTATCTATGGAAAGCAAAAATCATTATTAACTAATGGTCATTTAAAAAAATTGCTAAAATTATTACATAAGATGTTATGCTTGTTAAGGTGTTCCATAACCTAATACATACCAATCATCAAGTTATAAATGACATAAAAATTACATTCACGTATTAATTGCAATTACTTTTATGAGTGTGAAAGTCTTATCCAAATGTAAAAAAGTGAAAGAAATTAAAAATGTTTAATTTTTTATCTTTTCTTTTTTTATTGAAGTGTATTAGTAAAATAGCATTGCCAACATAAAAGGCAGATTCAATTATCAGCTAAAAAATATGAAAGTCTGATTTATCTATTGAAAGCAAAAACCATTTTTAACTAATGGTCTCTTAAAAGAGGAAAATTGCTAAAATTATTACATAAGATGTCATGCTCATCAAGGTCTTTCATAGCATAATCTATATTAAGCATCAAGTTATATATGACATGAAAAGTATATTCACGTATTAATTACAACTTTTATGAGTGTGAAAAAAAAGTGGAGTTATTAAAAGAATCTAGATTTTAGGTACATTAATTGTATATCAATGGCAATTGAGTGATTCATAGATATTGGAAGGGTATTCTTGTCCAAAAAATGATTTACACACATTCTCACTTTTATAAGTAGTATAGATAATGTACAATTCATTTTACTGAATCTGATAATAAATATTTATACATGATGAAGATTTTATATTATTAATTTTATTTTTACGACGACTCGTTATGATAATAGTAAAAGTGAAGTTTATATGGTGGCTTGACCCTCAACGGTCTGGATTAGTTATCGACACTAGTGATGTTATCATGTATAATTATACATCATATAAGTTACATGCCTATGACAATAATAATTTTTTATTTTATTAAATTTTATCCTAATTACTAGTTTTTTATTTTTTAAGTCATGAGAATGTATCAGTTGAAACGTGCTATATGGTCACCTCATGATTCCATTGCTTTGGAAAATTGAGAAGAAATCATAACAACTGAACTTTCAAGATTTATGTCAGTTGTTCAATATCTTGCTTGCTTTGTTTTGAAACTTTTGCTTTGGGAGTTAGGCATATATATATATATATATATATATATATATATATATATATATAGCATTTTTACAAATAATGAATTTCTCATGAAAAAAAGGAAATCAACACTCAATTGGATATGAGTTATTAGTATTTAGTTATAAAATTATTTGTTTAAGGAGTCGTGCATGAAAAGTTATTTAATTGCATTACAAGAAGAAAGCATTAGTATTTGGGGTTTGCAAAAGTTAGATGTGAATCCAAAAAGACAATAGTTTTGAAATTGAGACACTTTTTAAAATCTGGGAGCCTTAAAAAAGACATACTTATATACATGTAAAGTTACTTTCGAAGAGCACTGAATATTTTGCTAGAACTTGAAAATATGGATGATTTTGTATTTGAAAAGTTTTGGGTAGCAAAGTGAAATTTGCTAAAGATGACCAAATTAAAGTTTTCAATTTGATGCTCAACATGTTTTAAGGAATTGATGTTACTTTTTCGTTATTGGATATATGACATTTATAGAACAAGATCATGTGCATATTTGAAAAAGTTTTGAGTATGTGTATTTGGCTATGTTGGCTAAAGCTATCTTCTCATGTACATAAAAGCATCAAAATAGAAATATTTATTGCAAACTGACAGCATGATAGAAAGAAAAAAAATTGATCCCTTTTTCGGATTTGATAATTTGAATTAGCGAAAGGCACTTAAATTATTAATTCTCTAGAAGTTGAAGCTTAAACATTTGTCATAATGTTTAGTTAATTTTTGAGATCTCTTGAAACTATTTCGAGAAGTTATGAGTTTTTGCACAACAATGATTACGTAAAACTATACTGTGATTTAGTATTGATGCTTTTTTAGAAAAGATCAGAACAAACATTTTTTTTTTGGGTAATGGAAGATGCCCAAAAATATATGTGTTATGTTAATCTGTACGCGCTCATAAGAAAATTAGGGTCATGGACCTCGTGTTGGAATCTTATATTGGTGATGGTAAACTGTGTGTCATGCTTATGGATAGAGTGTGATACTTTTAACGATTTAGTCCACTTATAAGTTTATCTAAAAGACGTGTCACTACTCAAGTCTAATCTATTACTTGAAGTAATGTTTGAGCTCTTATAAATTTTTTATCCATGTGGCCTGTTTTATTTGGTGTGAATTTTGTATCTAACATGCCTTACATCAAAATTTGCATGTGGATGTAGCATTTTGCATCCTATATATCTTGGGACATAATACGCAAGAGCAAGGTAAGAAAAAAAAATTAAAATTGAGCAGTGTTTATCTGTTTTTTGAGCATGTTTCAACTATGAAATGCAATGGTTGCTTGCCTATTTCTATATTGTTTTTGCCATAAAATTCAATGTTACTAAAAGAAGGTTGACAGCAGACTCCCGAAACATGTCCACATAAAAACTTATATGAATTTGCTAAAACCATAAATCCTTTTTGCCAGCAGATAATTTGTTGTGATATTGCATGTCTTATATGATTAACATGCATACACCGAAAAAAAACAAGGACATGAAAGTATGGATCTTGAACTTGAATTTTGTTGTTGGCCGAAAACAATAATGATATTGCATGTGTTATATGATTGATATACATGTATCGAGAAAATAAGCACATGAAACCATGGATCTAGACATGCATTATATTTCTTGTAACTGTTAATGTTACTGTGCATGAAAATTATAGAGATATCTCTGGTTTATATACTTGGTTATGGTTATAATCAATAGGTTAAACATATCCACATCGCTGTGCTTTTTTTGTGGAGCTCTCAAGGGAGATACATATGTATCATCAATATATAATAATGATGCATTTTATCATCACCTTATATTGCCACAAATTTCTCGTTAAACTACTTTTGTGGGATATAAAAAATTGGTATAGGCTTTGGAACGCTTAAAGTTTTTTGGTTAGTAGTTAAAAGTTTTGAGTTCCCCAAAAGTATTTTGGGATATGGCCATTCTTTGGAGTTGGTTTCAAGACTTACACATAATCTAATTTGCGTTGAGATATTTTGAGAATTTTGAAGGAAAATGCTAAATTTGGAAGTGAAAAAAAATGTGGTTTTACTCTTAGAAAGAGAGAACAAAAGAGTTTTTTTTTCTTATCCACGCTATACAAAGTTTTTAGATTTAGTAAAATCAAGAGATAGAGGAATCTCTAATATGTGACATGTCGTTGGATGCAAAAAAGTTGAGTAGCTCCTAGTAGTAGGCTACTGGTCACAAGTTTATGATTCCTAGTAGTAAGACTACTGACTACTAGTATGGCCGTCGGAAAAGACAATTATTTTCGGGAAAAAGGAAGGAACCGATGGACCCTTATCCTTTTATGGTGAGTTTTTATTATCTTGACATGTGTCCCAAATTAAAAATGTGATGTTATTACATGGGACAATATTACAAATAAGCCTCGATAAATTGTTTGCCTAATCGAGGTGAGGCAAATGTTGCCTTACAATGAAAAACAGGTTGGTTATTGCACTATTTGTGTTTGAGAAAGTACATTTGTATCACCTGTTAATCAGACCTTTGTTGAGATTTATGTGATAAAACTCTAGTTAGAGGCAAAGATCTGATATACATCGAGGGGGATGAGACTTAAGCCCAAGTTTGTATAAGTCCCTATAAGGATATAACAAGCTAGGGACCGGAGATCCCAAGAACTAGGCAGAAGACCACGAATTATAGAGTGACTTGATTTTATACATGTGCTATTCTTGTCTCGTGATACAATGTCCCTCCTTATAGTGTAAGTACATGTTTCTCGTAACAATATTGGAGGTTGAGATTCTTTATAATCTCTTAATGAGTTTTATAACCCATACGGGTGGGATGTAATAGTTACGAGAGCATCCTTGATAGACTCACCCATATGAGTGTGGAAGTGGGACAGCTTCCTATGAGATTTGGGCTAATCTCTACAGCACTCATGAAAGTTGGGATAAAGCACAAGGCCATAGTGTGATGGCTTGAGAAGCTTGATTGAGAATATCTTGAAATATCATGTTCGTGATACGATTCCACGTGCCCTTAAGTAGTCATCGTTTCAAGACTAAGCCACTTTAACTCTAGTATGGGAATTGTTGAATGCTAAGTAAAGGTTTCAAGGTAGAGCTACTTTCACGATGCATGATATTCTATCTTTGCCCAACTATGTGTTTCATTATTTTTATTAAAATAAGTGGGGGATTGTCGGAGTATTTAATAAAAATACCTTTTATCTATTATGCAAAAAATTCTTTTTCAAACAACAATTACTTTGTTATTATTGGACCGTTACAAGTATTAAGTAGTATTTTACTTTATGTCTCTTAAGTTTATTTCACTTTATGTCTCTTTTATTGGTCCTTAAGTGTCATTACAAGTAATTTATGACAATAGTTATTTGCATAATAATAACTTATTATAAAGATTTATTATGTCACTTAATTAGACATATATATAAAGGTCATTCTTCTAGTTCTTGTAAGAAGAGATTTTTGTTACAAGCTCTCATTTTCTAGTCAACATATGATAGAATTTGTGTCTTAAGAGACTTTCCTTTACATTTTTCTACTCACATATCAATGTTTTTCTTAACTACAAGTCTTATTGCAAAGACAAGTTTACAAAAATTTATGATTTCGTGATCATATTCTCTTAAGACTGTGAGATACAACTGTGATATTTTTGTTGGGCAAAGAAGGATATTAGGTGAAGTTTCGACTTCTCTCAAGTGGTGCAAACTTAGACAAGTTATAGCAAATAAGAGCTGGGATGTTGTATCCTAGAAACAGCGCATTGGAACTTATTGCACCGGTATACTCCGTAGGAGCGCGAACCGTCTTAAAAAGAGCGACTTATAGTCCGCGCCTCAACCCAGTACTATTATGCTTGTTTCTAAGGTGTTCAAGGTTAATCCTTTGAATCCTTGATAGTACCTCGCATGATAAGAACAACGCGCATTACTGAGAGAATTGAGGTAAACGTATTTCTCATAATCATAAATAAGAGGTAAAAATATTTTTATGATTTTATTTACTTAATTCCTTTTATGTGAACTTGCATAGATATTTTATTAATTTTTGAAAACGATTTCCAACACATGCACCAACAGTAACGTATCTCATAAAGTAAACTTAAAAATGAAAGACCGACTTATATACTCGTTTGTCTTTCTCTCTGTCAAAAGAGAGAACCCAAAAGAGAGGAGCTTTTATTTTTAGAACTCCTACGCTATTTGCTGCGAAAAGTAGTTAAGCAAGCATGAAACTCTCTGAGGGGACATGGGACTGGACGCTGAATATCTTCTAGCTTAAAGATAAACTCAATCCTCCTGATGCAACACTAAGGCTTCGTTTGACAAAAAATTTTTTTTGGTTTTCAGTTTTTAAAGAGCAGTTTTTTAAATAGCAGCTTAATTTTTTTTTTTTATAAAAACAAGTGGGTGTTTGATAACCCTTTTTTTTTTTGAGGTTTTTTTTTTTGGTGTTTGGTAACCCTTTTTATTTTGACTTTTTTTTTTGTGGTTTGCGGTGGCGGTGGTGGGGCGTAGCGGTGGTCGACGGTGGTGGTGGTGGTGGCCGACGGCCGGAGGTGGCTGCCGGCAGTCACCGGCGGTGGTGGCCGGCGGCCGGAGGTAGCTGCCGGCAGTCTCCGGCGGTGGTGGCCGGCGGCAGGAGGTGGCTGCCGGCAGTCACCGGCGGTGGTGGCCGGCGGCCGGAGGTAGCTGCCGGCCGTCTCCGGCGGTGGTCGCCGGCGGCCGGAGGTGGCTGCCGGCAGTCGCCGGCGGCCGGAGGTGGCTGCCGGCAGTCTCCGGCGGTGGTCGCCGGCGGCCGGAGGTGGCTGCCGGCAGTCTCCGGCGGTGGTCGCCGGCGGCCGGAGATGGCTGCCGACAGTCTCCGGCGGCCGGAGGTGGCTGCCGGTGGTCGCCGGCGGCCGGAGGTGGTTGTCGTCAGTCTCCGGCGGTGGTCGCCTGAGGTGGCTGCCGGCGGTGGGAGGGTGGTGGTGGTGGTCGAAAAAAAAAAACCAAAAGTGAAAAAAAAACCAGTTTTTGGAGTTTTTTTTTTACTCTGCAGTTTAAAAAATGGTTACCAAACGCTCCTTTTTTTTCAGTTTTTAAAACTGAAAAAAAAAGAGGGAAAAAAAGAGTGTCAAACGGGGCCTAAGAGATTTGTTGTATATGTAAAGTTACATTAACATCATGAATAAAAACTTGGAATTTTAGAAAAAATGGAACTCGAAGAAGAAATTTTTTTTTTTTTTTTAACTTTAATCAATGAGTATTTCCTTTTCTGTTTCATCTAGAAATCAATCACAGTAGAGGCTATATTTTGCAAAAGTTAGCGCTTTTCGTAGCTTGAAGCTGCATCGAGAAGATCATATTTTGGGCCTAGAATGGAATCTAGCCCAAACTGATTTAATCCGTTCAAACCGAACCGTTCGATCCATCTAATCCGTTCAAACCGAACCGTTCAAACCGAACCGTTCAACTACGGTTCGGTTTATATTTTCCCAAACCGATGTTGGTCGGTTTGGTTTGGTATTCAACCTCCAAACCGAACCGACCGAACCGTGCTCAGCCCTATGCAGTATTGTGCACATGTCTTGTAAGAAATAAGTATCTGCTACGTGAATTACTAAACACTTACGCCACGTTTGACGCAGCTTTTTTTTTCAGTTTTGGAAACTGGAAAAAAAAGTGCGTTTGGTAACAATTTTTTTTCCTTCTCCAATTTAAAAAATAATTTTTTAAACTGCAGAGTAAAAAAAAAACTCCAGAAACTGGTTTTTTTTTTTGGAGACTACTACCAACACCCTCCCACCGCCGGCAGCCACCTCCGGCCGCCGACAGCCACCTCCGACGGCCGGCGACCGCCGCTAGCTACGGCAGCCACCTCTGGCCGCCGGCAGCCACCGGCGACTGTCGGCGCCACCTCCGGCCGCCGGCGACCACCGCCGGCAGCCACCGGCGACTGTCGGCAGCCACCTCCGGCCGCCGGCTGCCACCTTCGGCAGCCGGCCTCCGGCAGCCACCAGCCACCGTCGACCACTGCTACGCCCCACCACCACCACTGCCACGCCCCACCACCACCACTACCACTGCAAACCACCCAAAAAAAAAAGTCAAAATAAAAAGGGTTACCAAACACCAAAAAAAAAAACTATCAAACACGCACTTGTTTTTGTAAAAAAATAAAAATTAAGCTGCTATTTAAAAACTGAAAACACAATTTTTTTTTTGGTCAAACGAACCCTTAATTGATGTTATCTTGCTATTATCATTTTCTCGAACAAAATTCATCCAAGCCTTTTCTCAGTGGCAAATATGTTGCCAGGACTTTTCATGACAAAGCGACGTAAAGTGTAGACAGAAATCGTCAGTCAGAAAGATTTCTGACGATTTCTTGCCACCGAAAAGATCTATCCCTTTAATTATGTGGTGGTGTGGTTCGACCTTCTGAGCGGTCAATCATTGCTTACCATACGATCTTAACGTTAGGTTTTGAACAGGCAATTCTTGGTATATTTTTGTTTTAGGACAAGGCTAAATGCACACTATTTTTCAGTACAAGAAAAAGGGTCTTTAGTGACCGCGCCTGGCGGTCGCTAAAGACCCTTACGCGGTCGCTAAAGGGTTTTAGCGACCGCGTAAGGGCGGTCGCTAACGCGGTCGCTATAGCCCAGGTCACTAAATTTTAGTGACCGCATTTTAAGTTCGGTCGCTAACCCCCAGTCGCGTCTGACCACAACGAGATATCGTCCACCGTCTGGCCACCGTCTGGCTAGGAGTTGGCCTGAACTCTCTCTCTAAATAAACTCTGTATAAGAAAACAACAAAAATATTAGAGAAATTCTATTGGCCACAATCGCAAAAAATGCAATAGGAATACAAAAGTATTGCTTAGTTACGTGCTCACCGCAAACTGCTCGGCGCTCTCAGACACCCACTTCCCATCACTATTCTGGTGTGTGCGCTCAAAATGGCGGAGCCTCGTAGGGGGCCTCCTGTCAGGGTCCTCCTCCGTCAACCTCAGCTCGTGCACGGCAAATGGACGGGAACCAGCACTGTGCTTCATCTTCTTCTCACTTTGAGTCATCTCCGTGCCTCGCTCACTCAGCTTCGCCCAGTCTGGAGTACTCCAATGCGACACCAGGTGCCCCCACATGGTTCTGGAGAAGTACTCGGGATTGTGGTCTCTGGTCATAGATATATCTGTCGTACCCGCCCGAGCTAGCGCCCACCTCCTCGCATTCAGCATCCATTTCTTGTAGTTCTTGGCACAATGCCATTCCCACGCCTGCCTCTCGAGTTCTCGCTCTCCGTCCGACTCAAATTTGAAATAGTCCTGAACATAATTCAACACAATTGAAAAACACAGTTAGCAAGAAAAATTCAGCGATAATGTACTTCTAAAACCGCAAAAGTAAAGCACATAAAAAATACTGCGCTCCTTACCAAAAACTTCCCCCAAACAAGCTCTTTGTCTGATTCCGTCCACGACCCCCACGTCGCATAAGGCTGTGGGAGGTGAGCCTTGATAATAGGACCGATCTTGGTCCTAACACAATCCTCAACAAAACTAATTACAAGAAATCACAAAGATACATCAATCCCAATATAAGTGCATATTACAATAGAATTGAGCTTTGCAAATTAAAAACATACTAATTGTTTCAGACATGAGCAGTAACCCTCTGCTCCGGGGTGGCTGGAAGAGGTATTTCGTGGGTAATACCTCGCGGTACAGATGAACTAGACGCTGCAGATGATGAAAAAGGAAATTATTATATTTATATATATTGCAAGTAATTGCTTTCAATCCGACACAAAACTAATATCGTCTCACCATGTTCTGAAGCAACTGATGACGATGACGGCTGCTTAGTAGTAGTCGCATCACCAATCCTAGGGAGGGGGGCTGACTGTGCCGAAGCAGCTCCGCGACGGCCACCTCCACGACCTCGGGGTGCACTGGATCTCGGCATATCTACAATGTAGTTCGCCCGAATAATAAACAACTTAAGTGCAGAACTAAGTATGCTAACAATGTGGCACTGTCGACTATAAAAGACAACCCAAATTAAATAGTCAACCGCCATCAATTAATAACTAATTCAATTTAAATAATAAACAGGCATGTCTAAAAGTACATTGACAAGAATTTTTTTACTCCAAACAGTCAATCACTATCACTAATAGACAACGGAACGTCTTTCTCCTCGTCGCCATTGTCGTCCCCTTCATCTTCATCGTCTTCTTCTTCGTCGTCAATGTCTTCCTCAGTATCGTCGTCATCGTCATCGTCATCACCATCATCATCACGGAGGGCTTCAGCATCGACCTCTTCTTCAGCATGGTCTAAATCGCAAAGAGGCTCATCAACAACATCGTTATTCTCTTGAAGCGGTATCACTGTGGGAGCATCATCCTTTTGGTACATCTCAACGAACACATCATCATCAACAAAGCCTCTTTTGGTCCTGATAACAATATGCCAATTTGGATCCTTCCTTGTCACACCCTTTGCATAGAAGACCTGCGTTGCCTGAGCTGCAAATACAAATGGTTCGTAGGATCCGAGCCTTGACCTCATATTAACGTCTACAATCCCATGTCGACTAACTCGAATACCAGCTATAATGTCAAACCATTTGCACCTGAACATTACCAGTCGATTACCGTTGCCATAATAGTCTAGTTCAACAACCTCCTCCAACTGCCCATAAAAATCACGTTCGCTATCATTATAACAGTCACCTTTGATCAAAACTCCACTGTTTTGGGTTTGTTTAGTAAGGTCAACTTCCATCGTGTTAAACCTAAACCCGTTGACAATGTACCCTTTATGACACGATACTAGTCTACTTGGGCCAGCAGCAAGCAACTTAAGATGGACATCAACTCCATCATGGACGGTCTACAACAACAAACAATTTGCACAGAGTATTAGCTTATCACATGCAGTCTATATTAGAAATGAACTGTAGGTTTTAAAACTTACGCGCTGTCGGAACCACTCAGGGAACGCGTTATTTCGTATTTTTTCAAGTTGTCCATCTGATATCACTGGGTTTGCTAATAACACTTCCTCATCGTATTCAATGCATGTTATATGGCATTGTCGTTATATTATGTGAGTAAATACTATGAGAATGAAGGTATGTACGCAATTACTTACACTATGAATGGTGCAACTTCAGTGCAATTCATGAGAGCGTACAATGTTGCGGCAATATACTCCTCCTCGGATAGATATCGACTGCTACTTGCTCCAAGTGCACGACCAAGATGCTTGAATATGGAAAGACGCTCATCGAATTTTGTGTCGACACTATTATCATTGCGACCAAGTCGATTCATCTTTGTATCAACATCAGTCTCAAAGTAAAGGGAACAGAAGTTGGTAAGCTCCTCAAGGATGTAAGCCTCTGCAATTGAACCTTCAACCCGGGCTTTGTTTCGCACCTTTTTCTTAAGGTCAAACATATACCTATGTAAGAAATAAGGATTGATTTCAGTAATCAACGCATGTGTGCAAGAATGAAATACAATTTAAAGATGGATGGGCGACATCACCTCTCAAATGGATACATCCATCGATAGTCACGAAATGCTCCATATGCTAAGTGAATGGTCCGCCCACTCTAGCCTCATATGCTAAATGAATGGTCAAATGCTCCATCGAGTCAAAGAAGGACGGGGGAAAGATTTTCTCTAACTTGCACACTGTCTCAACAATGTTTTTCTCAAGAATCTTAACATCACTCTCTCGGAGCACCTTTGAGCACAAATCCCTGAAGAAATGACTAAGTTCAGTCAATGCTTCATTTACTGGTTTCGGCAAGAGGTCACGAAAGACAATTGGTATAAATCTTTCCATGAATACATGACAATCGTGACTCTTTAGACCATAAAACCGACAATCTGCAAGGTTGCAATAGCGTGATATATTAGATGCATAGCCATCTGGCAGCTTCAATAGTTTTACCCACTCGCACACCTGTTGTATCTGCTTTTTATCCAATGTATATACTGCTTTAGGCAAAACCAGCTTACCATTAACCATTCGTGGATGCAATTCATGCCGTATACCCATCACCTGCATATCTCTGCGTGCTTTTAAGTGATCCTTTGATTTGCCCTTGACATTCATGACTGTACTAAACACATTTTCGAAAACATTTTTCTCAATGTGTATAACATCGAGATTGTTGCGCAGAAGGAGGGTCTGCCAATAAGGTAGCTCCCAAGCCAGGAAGTTTTAGACTAGCACCACACTTTCCAAATGGTACCGCATCCATGTCAAGGTCCTTTACGCACATATACACTTCCTCGCCAGACAATCTGTCACGTGTTTCAAGGCGACGCTCCACAGTTTTATCAAACTTATCCTTTTGCCTTCGAAATGGGTGATTAGGTGGTAAGAATTGTCTGTGACACCCCCAAAAGGAAGCCTTCCCCCCGTGCTTTAAGGTGAAAGCCTTACTCATTTCCATACAATAAGGACATGCCAACCTACCGTATGTACTCCACCCACACAACATACCGTATGCAGGGAAGTCATTGATAGTCCACATGACTGCTGCCCTCAAGTTGAAGTTCTGTTTAAGAGATGCATCAAATGCTGGGGCTCCAACTTCCCACAAATTTTTTAATTCATTGATCAACGGCCGCAAGTACACGTCTATATTTCTACCCGGGCTCGTAGGTCCAGGAATGAGTAATGATAAAAACATGAATTGTTTCTTCATACACATGTTCGGAGGAAGGTTATACGGGACAATGATCACAGGCCACATAGAGTAGGGTGTGCTAGAGTCCCCAAAAGGATTAAACCCATCGGTAGCGAGCCCAAGTCGCACATTTTGAACTTCTTCAGCAAAAGATGGGTGTCGATAATCAAATTCCTTCCATGCCTCTCCATCGGCAGGGTGTCTTAATAAATCGAGAACTTTGCTGCAGACGTGGCTATGCCATCTCATGTGCTCTGCCGTTTTAGAAGAGTAGTACAACCTTTGAAGCCTTGGTGTCAGTGGGAAGTACCGCAATATCTTCCATGCTATCTTTCTTTTATTCCCACTGGTTTGTTTATATCTTGCGTGGCCACAAATCGGATACTCGCTCAAGTCATTGTTCTCCTTCCAAAATAAGACACAATCATTATTGCAAGCATCTATCTTCTGGTACCCCAAACCAAGTTTCATCATCATTTTCTTAGCACTATAGTACGTGTCAGGCAACTTCTCATCCTCTGGCAACATTTCTTTATTAAGCTTTAAAAAAGCATCAAAACCCCTATCACTTAGACCATGCTCAGACTTTAAGTGTAGCATTCTTGTCACAGCAGATAACTTGGTGTGCTTTGTACTTCCATTCCATATTGGCTCCTCAGAGTCTTGTAACAATTTATAAAATTTTTGTGCGCTCGGGTTTGGCTCTTCTTCCACATTAGGGTTACCATCGTTAAAATAGTTATCCCAATTAATCCCACTAGGCCCAGCTTCCATTACCATATGTTGATACTGGGAAAATCCCGGATCTTTAGGACTGTACTGTCTGAACTCAGCGGTGACCTCAGTGGGCACCCTCAGAATTGGTTCCCCGTGCTGAGTCCAATTTGTATAGTTACTCATAAAACCTCTACGGAACAGATCAAAACTTACATCGTCGGGGGTTTTCCAACTTAACAGTTGACAATCATTGCACGGACATTTAATCGTGCCGTCATCCACAAACTCCCGTTGATTCAAAGCAAATAGAATAAACCCGTTCACTCCCTGTCTAAACTCTTCTGATACCCCAATCCCACTTGGAGCAATCCTCCTTCGCATCCAACTTCTATCCACTGACATTATATATATCTCTCACTGCCTGGTAAACCTATACAAGTCAAGTTCAAAATTAACCTTCAATTTGAAAAATATATATTGAGTAGTCACTTACAAGTGAGTGTTAATCAGGGTTAAGTAGGGATGATTAGGGCTAAGTAGGGCATATTAGAGCTAAGTAGTGTTGATTAGTGCTAATTAGGGCTATTTAGGCCTATTTAGGGCCGATTAGTGCTAATTATACCTAATTAGGGCTTTTTAGTGTTCATCAGTGTTAATTATGGCTAATCAGGGGTGATTAGTGCTAATTAGGGCTATTTAGTGTCCGTCTGTGTTACTTAGGGCTAATCAGAGTTGATTAGCGCTAATTAGGGCTAGACTCATGTGTCGGGATGTCGGTAATTGTCAGACACCATACCTAGACTCATGTGAAGTGTTGGTGCTTCCCAAGGGCTATTTAGGGCTAATCAGTGTAGATTAACACTAATCAAAATTAATTAGTGTTAATTAGGACTAATCAGTGGCGGAACCAAAATTTCACCCAATGGAAGATGAACCTTATTAACTTAATTAACCTATGGCAGATGAACCTAATTAACCTAATTTCAACCCACCATGTCATGTTTCATTTTTTAATTAACCTAATTTCAACCCACCATTTAACTAAATCACATATCCGATATCTCAATCCAATTGGGTCCCATCCTCCATCAACAATCTCAATTCTCAAATACTCAATGCACATTTAACAACCTAAAATCATCAACAGTCTTAATTCTCAAATGTACAACCAACAACCTAAAATTTTAATAAAATAATCAATGCTCAAATGGGCAAATAATTGTTCAAAATGCACATATCCAATATCTCAATCCAATTGGGTCCCATTCTCCATCAACCATCTCAATTCTCAAAAGTTTAATCCATAATTAACAAGTCAGACCAAGGACAATTACACAAATCAAACATCCCAATTGATCATTTACGACATCACAAACTCAGATTACACAAATCTGGCCATCACAAATCAAACATCTCAATTCTAGGGAAAACAATGGCAGAAAGCATATGACAATTAATCATAGGCTTCAGAAGAATTAAATGAAACACAAACCTTTTCGGGTTCTAAACTTACTTCTTAAAAGGCAACAAAGTTGATCCGCTGCTAAAACTGCATGTAAATATGGCACGCTTATCAAACCTTTGTGGAAGAATTTGAGGAAATTCTAACGTATTTAATGAGAATTCAAGCTTGAACAATTGAAACAGAAAACCCAAATGGGCCAGAAAGAAGAAGAGAGAAGAATACTATTTTGATAAAATTATTGCAAACTTACACTAACAAATTCTCAAATCCACTAACTCCACATGAAATTTTCACTTATGATTCCAAAATCGATAATTTCAAATCAGTTCATAGATTTGAGATTTCACTACGAGATTTCTTTTAAATTAATAATTTTTTTACAAAAAATCAGAAAACCCTAAATCAAGAAAATTGGAATATAAACACCTAATACGGTCGCTAAATTATGCTTTAGCGACCGCATTTTGTGGCGGTCGCTAATACGGTCGCTAAATTATGATTTAGCGACCGCATTTTGTGGCGGTCGCTAAAGACCCTTTTTCTTGTAGTGACCACCGCTAATTTCTCTCTGGTTAAAACTCTAACACTCATATTGTCTAACATCAAGCCTCAACAACACTTCTATCTCTAGTGAAAACCAATACAGCAGTTGACCTTACGAACAAAAGAAAAAACGAATCAAAATCAAGCAAGCAGTACTCTCCAAGCTACCTACTTGCTTTTGCAGTCAGCACATTCCCTGTTCTCTGGTAATTTCAGCAGTCCTTCAAGTATCTGCCAACAAAACACCCAAGATGTACTTATCACAGTGTAAACCAAACTATGTAACAAGGAAATAATGGACCGGGTAGTGCTTTAAAAAAATCCAACAAAAATTAGTTCCTTTTTAATTAAGGAAGAAAATAGTTTTTGAATTCAGCTAAACTACGGATTTGTTTCAAATTATTGAGTCAAAGCCATGTCACACAATCTTTTGGGATAGTCTTTCAGCTTAGTCATTTTTTTTTACAAATTTTGAGATCTATCAGAAGCAGACAAGTTTATTCTACTTTGAGCTAAATTCGACATTATAACCTGTCCAATTCTATCTGTACTTACGATACCTATTTGTGCTCACTGAGCCGCTCGTTTTTTACCAACCTTTTCCATTGAAATACAACCAAGAAAAGGAATAAAATCATCTGGATGTGCTCTAAAAGCCTAAAATCATCCAGATTTTACTTGAAAATCTATAACAAAGTGATAACTAAGTTAAAACTCGCAGGTGACAAATCCTATTCAAATTATATTTCGTTTGCTAATTCTATGAAAATAGTATTGTCCTAAATATTTTTGTGATGATATCCCTTGAATATCTAATCACTATCACATTGCATGTAAACTCAACTCAATGCTCATTCATTTCTTGGAAGGATCACAAGCACATAGATTCTTTTTATAGGTGATAGTTATTGTGAACCAAGTGAATTGACTATCTCACTTCTTTTGCCAATGAGCAAGTTTGAAATATCATGCAATGATGATCTCAACAGGAGAAAAAGAGGCAAGTTGTATATTCTAGTTCCCTTCATAGGAGTAAGAAAGGCAATATAAGAAGCCAGCGAACTGTACTTAAGTCATAGGCACAAATCATACGCCATGAAACTTCATGCCAACTATTGGAGTGGATGGAGCTAATTTTGCAACTGTCCAACAATTAGTTGTCCTCATACCTTTCGCAACTGCTACCATTTTATTCTAGAGGAGTTACAACTCACAAAGTGGACCTCATGCAGACATCTTGGCATCACCAAACACTTATGACAGCTAGGATATGAATAACCTGCAAATAATAAGCACTTGGTTTTCTTCCTAACATCAGACTCTTTGACATGATAAGTTCAGAAACTAATTGGCCCCAAAAAGCTTTTTCTGAGTGTAGTCTTGTGTCAAAATTCAGAGAACTACTAGCTACCCATACAAGGGAAAAAATCAGAAAAGACAATTTGTTACTTTTTCCTCTTAGAAATTTATGAGAACCCAATCACGACAGATCGAAAAACATATTACCCGCCAATTAAGCGCTCTAACCACTTGCTTGCCGAAAACAACACAGAATTATGGAAAAAAAAAACACGAATAAAAAGGTAATTGCAAACCATACATCACAAAGTCAGCAGAAAACCAGAAACCCATGCTTGTTCAGGATTCTACAGTTACGCATTAAATCATAACCCATGCTTGTTCAGAATTCTACTTGTAATTAGACGAGAGGGACATGGGTTCAAGCTTTGCCTTATTTCCACGGTTCAAGAAAGAACAACAATAAGGATGCCTAACCAATGGTATAATGTTAATGAGTACCCTAGTTATGCATGACAAATTCTGAAGTATCAAACTCAAAACATGAAAGTAAGACTAAAATTATGACAAAAATGAAAGAATTGATCATCAAAAGAATTAAACATAAACCCAAGACAAACCCACATCAAATTTTACGTGATCAAAATTTCTAAGCAAAATCTAACAGGTGCACGAGTTCATAAACAGCAGAGGCAACTGCTGTATTGGTTTTCACTAGATCTTGAAACAACAAGACCAGAATCTAATTCAGTTAGAGAAAAAGTTGCATCATGAGTACTACCACCTACTCCAGGCTGAAGAAGCCTTCTATTACCAAAAAGTAATTTTAGCACCAGGGTTCTGTCTGTGCACGTCTATGCTTCTTTCATGAAATCAGTGAAAGCCTTTGATTTCTATGGTACGGTATGCTTCATGAGATTGTTCTCTACCAGCATTTTCATTTTAGCATCGTACTATACAATCCCAATTCGTCAAATTAAGATGTTTGCAGCATCCCTCTACAAGAAGTAAAGTAGAATTAACATACCAATGAATCAGAGACCTCCACATGTTGCTTGAGTTTTTTACATCGGGTAGAGAAGGTCAGCAGCAGCTTGGGGCGGCATGTTCGAGGCAAGGCCGGCAGCAGCGACGGCGTGGGCTTCTTGGACAGGTGGCCTTGGTCGACGGTGGTTGGTCGTCGCGATGGCGGCGGCAAGATGTGTACAGTGGTTGGTGGCCGCTAGAAAGGGGGGAGAGAAGGGATAAGGGAATTTCGGGGAAGTGAGGGGAAAAATTAGGGCAAAGTCAAAAAGAAAGGAGATGGACTATTTCTAAACCATTAGCGACCGCATAAGGCGGTCGCAAATGTCGGTCGCTAAAATAAGTTTTTGTTGACTTTTAGAATGTGTAGATATTTAGCGACAGAAAAAAATGCAGTCGCTAAAACGGTCGCTAAACTATAATTTAGCGACCGCGTATTGCTGCGGTCGCAAAATGCGGTCGCTAAAGCTTCTGATTCTTGTAGTGTTTTTCCTATGCTATATTCTTTTATCACTAAAAAGAAGTATTGGTGACGCTTTTTAACTTTTTCGTAACAAAAGGATGTGAATTTGACTTACCTTCTTTTTATAGTATAAAGTTTTCATTGTCTATCGTGATAAACTTAAGTTCCTTCAAAAAAAATTTACAACTTTTGAGGCAAGAAAATAAATAGGGTAGTCATATTATTAGGGTGTTCATTTTTCTTATAACACTTTTAACAAGATAAGTAGCTTTAAAGATTTCCATCATCAAAGTGGAAGTGATGGCGACCACCAAAGTTCATGGTTAATTACTATTTAGGGCACACAGAATTCTTTCTTTGGTCACCAAAAGTATCGTAAAATTAATTGGGTTTTCAGTAGGTTTACATCAGCAGTCCCCAGAGAATGTCACTCATGAAATGAGATCCTTTCACTGTATGCGAGAAACGCTGGATGTTATCTCAAAACTAACCTCTCGCGCAGCTTCTCAAAGGAAAGCAGATTCAGAAGAAAAATCTAGCAAGCTCCAGTACTTCAAACTTGTTACCAACCTTAAGCTAGATTCTTGAGGACCAATGCTGCTGCAAAGTGGTACACCAGTATTCAAGGGTGCTGGATTTTGGGGCAACTGCTGACTGGGACAGGTTTCTCCGGCGGATCAAATTGCCTGTGTAAGCCAAATTCTGGCCAGTCGCGGAGTATTAGAAGTGTTGTCCTGTTGGTGCACAGGCTTTCCAATTTTATTTGAAGACTCAACTTTTTTTTTTTTTTCTGGCGGAGCCTTAAGCTCTGCAGCATCCCAGCTGGATTCAATGGTGGATTGGCTTTACTTACACTAGCCTTCCTAGCAGCTGACCTAAGAACTCGCTCACTTGAACCAAAGTTAGCCACCACCTCCCGTTTGAGCCCTGCAATACTTTTTGAAGGCAGACTGTGCTCTTTTGGTTTTGGACTTGGTCGAGTCGATCCGGCTTATCTCATTGATATGCTCAAGATTTTCCCACATCGATATCTCAAGCCGACAATATTATCTCAAAAAGATAACTAATCACTTCTTATCTAAAAGTTAAACTTAACAATTCTAGATTGATCTAAAATCATTTAGCTAACATCCCCTCAAATACATGGTATTTTGAAAACTAAATTCCATGTGTTTTATTACAAATTTTTTTTTTTACCTAAAAAGGTAAAAAAATATTGATGTTTAGCAAGAAGCTTCTCATGATTGTTCCAGATTGCATGCAACTCTACATAAGAGAACTTTTCATTATAATTTATACGCCAATGAAAGATAAGTCAGTTGTCTATCTATAGGACTAAATGTTGTTAGCAGAATGTCAACATGTAGAAAAGAAGTGCATAAGCACAACAAGTGCTATTGAAGAAAAAAAAATGGTAGAAAGAACTTTCCAATTACTTGGAAAAATTGATACGGAAAAAGAGAATGGGATAAAAATCATATGCTGGATAAACAATTCATAAGTAAGAAAAGAGGTTATATATGCTTAATGGAGTAGTAGTAAAAAGTGGAGAAACGTAACTAGTTGGCAAATATATTTTTTGTCTTAAAGATCAAATGAAGGAATGTCGAATAATTAGACCAAACCAAAACTTAGAAACTTGATAACGTAGTTTATTGCACGTAGATGAGTAAAAATATCAAAAGAGCCGCCTAGATCAAAAGACCCTCAGCGGACTCTCAGAACATGATCATCCTCCTTTTGGTACCATATAAAAATATAAGATAGAATTTCATTCACATAATATTAGTTGAGTACAACCACTTATACATAAGTGGTAGGATAATTCAAATCTATCGATATCTTAATATAATAATAATATTTTAAAAGATAATTAATTACTTGTTATTTTCAAATTAGACTCAGTAATTCTAAATTGATCTAGAACCAGCTTCCAGTCCTGCCAAACTCTCTTCGCCTGCATCAGTAGGTCCAAACGTCAGATCCGAGGGAGTAACATGGCCCCTTTATGTGACCCCTTTGATTAATTCCAAAGTTCGGTAATTATCTCTAGTGTTGTGTAAGTTGTTTCCATCCTCTAGTGAGATATGGTTGGTCCACTTATACGACCCCTTTTTGAGGGTGACACGAACACTTGTTACTTGTGTCGGCCGAGCAGGTCTTTCGAGTCACCACAAATGGTACTATTAGGCGCTAGCTGTTGAGCCCTCTTGGCCCCCAGTAGCCCTGTAGATATCATATTTTGTATGAGTTTTATGATGGTATACATTATTATTATTATGACAAAAAAAATTAAAAATTTACATTTTTGAGACGCTAATAGAGTATCCCTCCCTGGACTAGAGGTTATAGCTTCTAAGCCAATTTGTTAAAGATAAGGGTCATCTACCATATATCATTTCTGTTAGAACAACTTTTGTGATAAAAATTGACACTAAAAATGTTGTATTGCTATTGTTAAAGCTATTATAACAAATTTTGGTTGTAACAATTTTTGCAGCCAAAATTGACACTTGTATTGTATTCAAATTTATTATAACAAAAATTTGTTACTAAAATATTTTCGATCAGCGACTTTTTTTTTTATTACCTTGATCCGTCCAGATACACAAGGCCAAGTTGTCAAACAATGCACTTCCGTTAGCAGTTATTGCACCTTTAATAATTTCATTGATGTGAAGTCAGGTTATCGATTCGAAAAAGATAGAAGAATAGTCAGCTGAGTCGAGCCAAACATTATCATCTATAGGAACAAAAAATTCCGCATGATAAACCTCGTACAAGTCATGCAAAGCAATGCTCACCCTCTATATAAACCCAACTCGTTCCCTCATGAACATCACACAAACACAATCAAACTCAAATATGATGTCCTTCAAATCCCTCCCCATGTTCAGTTCCATTTTCCTCTTAATCTCCATCCTTTTCACCTCCACCAATGCAGCCATTTTCGATATCCGAAACAACTGCCCCTTCACTGTGTGGGCGGGCGCCGTGCCCGGCGGTGGCAGGCAGCTAGGCAGAGGCCAAACATGGTCCCTTAACGTCCCCGCCAGCACTAAAGGAGGCCGAATATGGCCTCGAACCAACTGCAAGTTTGATGGCTCTGGACGGGGCACATGCAAACAGGTGACTGCAATGGGTTACTCCAATGCAAAGCCTACGGTAGACCCCCTAACACCCTTGCTGAATTTGGTCTAAACCAATATTAGAACAAAGACTTTTTCGACATATCTCTTGCGGATGGCTTCAACGTGGCCATGGAGTTTATTCCTACTTCTAAAGGATGCACCCGTGGTCCCAGATGCACTGTAGACATCAAAGGCCAGTGCCCTAACGAGTTGAAGGCACCGGACGGGTGTAATAACCCGTGCACCGTGTTTAAGACGGGTCAAATGTGGACCGACGAGACTCCCGAGGTTTTTCAAGGATAGATGTCCGGCTACTTACAGTTATCCTAAAGATGATCCAACTAGCACATTTACATGGCCCGGAGGGACAAATTATAGGGTTGTATTCTGCCCTTAAAGCTGCTTTTGGTAGTTCGTTCTAGCTATTTACAATAAGAGCATTTCTCGTGAGTTTGAGAATGTTCAAGGTTGTGGTGAAATAAGCTTCAGTGCACATGTAGTGATGTGCTCATGTTATGTAAGAAACAGATATGATAAGTATCTGCTAAGTGAGTGAATTATTAAGGACTTAGTTGATGTTTTCTGGCTCTGGTTATTTTCTCGAACAAAATTCATGCAAGCCTTTTCTCAATGGCAACATAGGTCGCCAGCACTTCTAGTGACAAAGCGATGTAAAGTCTAGACAGAAATGCCAAAAGAATTTATTGACGATTGCTTGCCACCGAAAAGAGCTACCTTTTTTTTATGTGGTGGTGTGGTTGATTTTCTAAGCGGTTGATCACCGCTTACCATACGATCTTAACCTTAGACTTCGAACGGGCAACTCTTGGTATATTATTCTATGATATGGGTAGATCCACATGCTAATTAGGTATATTATTCGATGTCTGTGTCGAACGGGCAACTCTGTGTCCGACACCGACATCGACCGGGACATCGTAAAGAGATGTCGGACACGTGTCCGAAGGTGCTGGTGAGGTGTCGGGGCGTCGGTAGTTGTCGGACACCATACCTAGACTCGTATAAAGTGTCGATGCTGCATAAGTGAGAATTAGGACTAATCAGTGTCAATCATTGTTTATTAGGGATAATTAACGCTAATTAGTGCTAATTAGGGCTATTTAGTGCTAATTAGGGCTGATTAGTGCTAATTATGCCAATTAGGTCTTTTTAGTGTCCATCAGTGCTAATTGGGACTAATCAGAGGTGATTAGTGCTAATTAGTGCTATTTAGGGCTAATCATAAAAAATTAGTCCTAATTAGGGCTATTAGTGTTAATTAGAGCTGATTACTGCTAATTAGGCTATTTAGTGTCCGTGAGTGTTAGTTAGGGCTAATTAGGGCTGATTATTGCTAATAATTGCTAATCATTTTTAATCAGAGTCAATTAGAGATAATTAGGTTGATTAGCCTAATTAGTGTTGACTAGTGCTAAATAGGGGTAATAAGGGGTACTCAGTGTTAAGCAGGGCTGATTAGCGTAATTATTATCAATTAGCCCTAATCAGGGATAATTAGGGCTGATTAGCATAATCAGTGCTGATTAGTGCTAGTTTAGGTAGCACAGACACGGACACTATGTCTGACCCCGACATCGACCGGGACATCGCAGAGAGATGTCAGACACGTGTCCGAAGGTGCTGGTGAGGTGTCGGGGTGTCGGTAGTTGTTGGACACCATACCTAGACTTATAGTGCTAATTAGGGCTATTTAGTGCCCGTCAGTGTTACTTAGGGCTTATCAGAGTTGATTAGCGCTAATTAGGGCTATTTACTATTAATAACGGCTAATTAGAGCATAATATTGCTAATAAATGCTAATTATTGTTAATTAGCACTAATCAGGATTAATCAGTTTTGATTAGGGCTAATCGGTGGCGGAACCAGAATTTCACCCCATGGAAGATAATTCTTATTAACCTAATTATCCTATGGAAGATGAACCTAATTAACCTAATTTCAACCCACCATGTCATGTTTCATAAGCGTGTTAACCTAATTTCAACCTACCATTCAACTAAATCACATATTTGATCGCCTCAATCCAATTGGGTCCCATCCTCCATCAACGATCTCAATTCTCAAATGCTCAATGCATAATTAATAACCTAAAATTAAAAATCAAATAATCAATGCTCAAATGGGAAAAAAAGCTGTTCAAAATGCACGTATTCGATATTTCAATCCAGTTGTGCCCCATCCTCCTTCAACAATCTCAATTCTCAAGTGAACAAGTATGCTTTTAAAAACTGTCAAACGAACAAGTATGATTTTTAAAATCCTAAGACAGCTAATCCAACATGCACTAGTAACAACCATCTGAAATACTGTGTTATCTTGAAATTACGAGACATTCTAAAGACAACTAATAAGGCATGTAAAGCAAAACATAGCATGCATCCAACATATCCATAAGAACAAAGAAACTATGGCGCAAAACATAAGATATAGACTCCATGCTTTACACATACTACATGCTTACCTAATGAATTAAAACGACGTTCTCTGCCCGCCACATTAAAATCATTAAAATCAAAAGTAAGTAGTAGAAATAAATGCATACCCCTTGGATTCTCTTCCCAGTAAGTGCACACTTAGGTCCAAAAGAACAGACTTTAAGCTATTAATACTCCAAACTGAAGAAGAAAAGAGAATTAGTATGTGAAGTATGAACTCTGAAAAATGCCTTAGTATGTGTGAGACCCCATGTGTAATTGTTGTGATGCCTTGTCAGCGATTGTACCATCTTTCTTTTTCCCAAAGTTATTAACGACTCTATAGTACTATTAATGTTTCTTGCAATCATGGGATTTTTATCAGGAACAAGACGATATAGGTACAAAAAATGTGTTGGAAGCCCCATAGTACATGTTTTGCAAGTTTTAGTGACAGCTACAAGCAAAAGGAAGCTCAAAGTTCCATCAAGTGTTCACTTGCTACATGAAAATTCTCCTCAAGAGTCAAGAATTTGTCGCACTGAACAATTTTGGTATGTGATCAACAATGAAACCTGTCTTCAATTTTTTCCAATTTGTATTTCAACAACCTAGGTCCATTATACTGTGACATGGATCCTTTTGGCTGCTTGCTACACCAGCTACCCCATTACAGTTAACAAGCTTAGTGACAAACCACCTGTTTTCAAATAAGCCATATTGAAGCTCTCAATTATACAAAGATTTAGGATTTTGAAATTGATAGGATTATAGTTTCTGTTTTCAGATAAGGGTCTCTTCCAAGGAAAATAGTCAGAAAGAAGATCATCATAACATTCGTAAGTTTGATGGCACAAATTATGCAAAGCTAATGTGCTACACTGAATGACAGTTGCTTGGACAAGGCTGCAATTATTGCCACTGGTGAAGTTGGTGGAACAAGTGGATCAACAACTGCAAATCCAAGTCCATGGAAACTGTGCTCAGTGACGAGGGTAGAGGAAGTGAAGATGATCTAGCCCTAAACGCAGATCCCTAAATTGTGCAATCAACAACCCATGAATAGACCACAAATAGATTACTAAGGTAAGAAGAATGAGAGAAGCTAAAACTCGTCTGAAATAAAACGAGAAAATACAGCAAATGAGCAGGAGGAAGACAAATCAGAGTACAAACTTGCCGCTCGTCGCCTAATGTCGCCGGCCCTCGCTACTGGTCGAGCTCGGAGCAGTCGCCACCGCTCTTTTTCTCTCTCGCTCAGTCTCGATTCAAGACTTCCAATACGCTTTATTTCTCTCTCGCCCGGATCTCAATCCCGTTTGTATTTGGCGATAGCTGGGAAGTGACAAAAATTCAAGATTAGGGTTTATTTTGACTAAATATTTAGCGACCGCGAAGAGGGGTCGCCAAATCGGTCGCTAATTTAGCGACTGCAATGGCAGTCGCAAAATTCGGTCGCTAAAACCAAGTTTTTGTTGACCGCGGATCTTTAGCGACCGTAAAAAATAGCAGTCGCTAAAGTTTAATTTAGCGACCTCATGTTTGCCGGTAGCAAAATGCAGTTGCTAAAGCCCCTATTTCTTGTAGTGACCGAGGCCCCTCATCTTTAAAAGCTCAGTCAACTGAAGGCCCTAAAAAACACCGACTAGATCCAATCAGCTACCCATAAACCAAACCCCAACAGCAACTCGTAAGGCCTTTCTAGGGAAGGGGGAATCAACTAGGGGGGAGGGGGAAACAAACCCTAGATGAACAAAACCTAACCCTAGACTCACCATCCCAACACCATCCCACGGCAACGCAGCTAATTACAAAACCGACGGCAAAAAGCCAACTCCCAAACCCACCATAACCCAATCACAGAGCCCCCCAAAGATCCAACAGCTTACCCCTAGCAACTCCTCCAACCGAGCTCCAACGCCGAAAACCATGGATTTGCAGTCTAATCGAGTGTGACCGTCGCAGCTCCGGTGGCCATCCAGCCCCCAAAGCCACCAAGATCCCCTACGAACCTAGCTAGACAACAGACTAAAGTTCCCACATCACCACACGCTGGAGAAACCAGCGGTGGTGATGGAGACCGAAGTAGGAGAGAGAGAGGTGCGGGGGAAAGGCAGTCGTTTCTGCGAGTCCAAAAATAATTTTGCATTTTTTTATTTGTTTCCTGCTTTAACACCAAAGTAGGTTCATGAAGTTCAGCGACGAAATTGCCTAACCACAAAGGGGTCAAGCGATCCATCCCCCCAAACAGCACCACGAAAAGGTTGACAGGAAAAAAAAGCGACAACCAAAAAAAAAAGGAAAAAAGGAGCTTGCCGCGGGCGTATGAGAAAATATTTTGCGCTAAAACTCTTTCTTTCTTTTTTAGTTCCAAATATTGGAGGAGAAATAGGTTCCACTAGGCATGCCGAAATGTGATGTTATCTCACACTTGTGCCTCTAAATTCCATTGTAAAGTGGTTGTAAATTTTTTTTTTTGTTGGGTAAAGTAGATTCATATTCTTAATTGGCTAAATACCCAATTGTTAAGTAAGTCCACCACAACTTTCGATTAAAAAACACAAATAAAATAATAATGGGCAAAAAGAAAACTTCTATTGTTTACATAAGGGAAAATTATGTTTTAAGGGGTTTTGGAAATAAAATTTAGTGGAAGGTGGGATTGTTTTGAAAAGTTATGAAAAAGTGGGGTGACTTTTTAAAATTTCTGAACAAGGGGTAGACTTAGAAAAAAATGGATTTTTTGAAATCCTTTACTTTGATCTTCCCGAATTACCCCTGCCCCCAAAATTGTTGATCCATATTCTGGTACAAGTCATTTTCTGCAAGAATGCAAGTACAGTTATGCAAAGATGTTTGTCAATTTGTGCAGATATTCAAGTCGATTCTTCTATTCCAAACGATACAATACTAAAATTTTCAAACATTGATTTGTAATCATTTCTGAATCACAAAAGGTATTTTTTTTTCAGGCTGACCCACGATTTGTTCGGAACATAAATCTACTGGAAGAGCTTATTAAGAATAAGGTTTGAACTAAAATGTTGCTTTTATTTGGCACGAGTATCATTGGGTTGGTACAACCGATATTTTTCTTTTTTTTGTAGCAAATGAATTTAAATACTATTATTTATTAACTGCAGAAACGTTTGTCAAATATATTGTCCAGTGGACATGTGAGATACTAAAAGAAGAACTATATTTTGTAGAAAAATGTCTAATATCAGTTGGCTAAGTTAGAGCACTTGCGCCTTAAATAAACTCGTCAATTCTTACATTTGAGAGATACTAAAGGAAAATAGTTCTTCTTTTACATCATCTATGCGAAACAATTGTTCTAATAAGGGTTCGAACGTAAAGAGACATGGGATATATAAGTCACATACTTGTACATTCCAAGCAATTCAGAAAAACTACTATAACAATCTTTTGATAAAGAAAAAAAAAGTAACAGAACCGCTCAAAATACGCCACATGAAGACATAAGGATGCAAACTATTGAAAAAGTTAGAAACTATCTAAATCCATCCATCTAGAATAATACCTGCAAAAATGAGGACCGAAAACTTCCAAACTCTAGCAGTTGTTCGGTTGCAATAAAATTAACAGTATCTCCTTCCAGGTTTGCATCTCTTCTTTAGATTCTTGTACCTAAAACAAATCATGCACTCATATAAATGATTTCATATTGCCAAGCCAAAAGTAACAAAGAGTGATGAAAAATGCTTGCTTACGTACCTAAATGTCTTATACACCTCCTTGAAATTAATTTAATTGTGGCAGGTACACTTTTCAGCTTTAGCTGTCTAGTCTGAAAGCTTAACTCTTGGTTAAGGGAAGCAACGTATTTTTTGGACAGGAAACTTTATTAAAATTATCTTAAATCACCAATTAATGAACACATATGGAGGCACATGCGCCTGTACACACGTGCCTGTACACACGTAACTACTCACATAGGAAAAGGATATTTCCTTGTAACAGAGGCATAATAAACCCATCAAGCTGTATTAGGAAAGAAGTGACATATGAGCTACATTATATATATATATATATATATATATATATATATATATATATATATATATATAGAGACAGGATGATTTAGATTACTTAAACGCATACTTGAGTCACACAGTTTGGGGTGACTCTCTCATTGATATCATTTTGTAACAGGTTTAACAAAAAAATCGGCTCATGCCGACAACAATGTGAAGGTGTATTCTACTTCAGTGGCAATACTGCTGACAATAGTTGTTTCTGTATTTCTATTCGGATATGTCCAAGGCTTTCTTTCTAGTCTTCGTTATCGTTTCTGTATCCGTATATATGCACTCCGTTGGGAAGTCATAGAGATATAAGTTATATTTGAATGAACAAGTGTTAGATCAGTAACTGGACAATATATTTCACAAATATTTAGGATTGCTTCTGCAGTTAGTAAATAATAATAGTATTTAAATTCATTTGCCACAAAAGAGGTAAAGTACTGCGAGTACCAACCCAATGATAGTCCTGCCAAACAAAAGCAACATTTTGGTTCAGACCTTATTCTCAAGAAGTCCTCTAGTAGGTTTGTGTTCAAAACAAATCATGGGTCAGTCTGGAAAATAAAAAAAATACCTTGAGTTATTCAGAAATGATTAG
This sequence comes from Escallonia herrerae, assembly GCA_033070095.1. Classification (NCBI taxonomy): domain Eukaryota; kingdom Viridiplantae; phylum Streptophyta; class Magnoliopsida; order Escalloniales; family Escalloniaceae; genus Escallonia; species Escallonia herrerae. Next base: position 90,598 of record JAVXUP010000884.1, read on the forward strand.
ATGTCAATATTTGGCAAATTTAGTATTGCATCGTTTGAAATAGAAGAAATGACTTGGAAATCTGCACAAAATGACAAGCATCTTCGCATAACTATACTTGCATTCTTGCAGAAAATGACTTGTATCTGAACATGGGTCAACAATTTTGGGGCAGGGGTAATTCGGGAAGACCAAAGTAAATGATTTCAAAAAACCCATTTTTTTTCTAAATCTACCCCTTGTTCAGAAATTTTGAAAAGTCACCCCATTTTTTCACAACTTTTCAAAAAAAACCCACCCTTCTTTAAGTTTTTATTCTAAAACCCATCAAAACCTAATTTTCCCTTTACATAAGCATTGATGAGGTCCTAAACCCCTTCTTTCCAACAATGTCTACATAAATTCGGTCTTCGTGTGCTTCTCTCCAATCCGCAGAGTTCATCAGTGCAATATGAGCATTTTCATTACCTTCTTATTCTTGTTTTATTCTCTAGCAGTTGCGTGTGCCACTTTCCTTCGAATGTTGTCTTCTGTGCGGTCTCTATTACAAAACGAAATCCTTGGCCTATTAGCACCAGACTAAACCAACAAAACAAAATCCTTGGTCTCTATTACTATTTCTAGATTCGCCACTGAATAATGTGGGTATAAAATTCAGCTTCTAGACTAAACCAAAGAAACAAAAACAAAATGAGACATTGTATCTGGTGATAAGTTTCTACAGGCAGAAAGAAAAGGCCATGTGCGAGATCGCTCTGGACCTTGACTAAGAGATGGCGGTGTATGCGAAGGGGGAACAAAGAAAGACTTGTAAGTCTTCCAACGTATAGATTTTCCCCATCAGGTTCCGGTCCAAACCGGTTAAGTTCATTTTCGTCCCTTCAGCTACGTTCAAATAGATTTTCCCCCTCCAGAATGTTGTCTCAGATTGTTTCCAAAAACCTTTTTGGAAACAATCTCAAACATCATGTTCATACCTTCTTTGAAGGTATTATTGCCATCTTAACTTTTTGGCAACCGTTTTTGCCTTTTCTTTTTCTTTTTTGTTTGTTTGTATGAATACTATTTTTAGACAACATTTGCACTCTGTATATATTGTTTGTGGAGATGATCGCATTCTGAGTGTTTCACGAGCACCTGCTACTCATGCCAGCCGAGTAGGCCTTTTGAGCCACCACGATTGGTATAATCCTGAGGTGGCTACTGTGCCTTTTCCACCCCCACAGTTTTAGGCAATTAACAGCACCACCCTTGGATTTTTGTGCCGGCATCTTGTTAAGTACATAGCCCTACCAGAAGGGGTTGGCTCCTGGATCCTTTCAGATGGCGTTGTCATCTGAATATTTTGTGGTTGCCGCACTAGCTACGTTATCATATGCCTCATGATGGTATATACTTCTATTCGGGTAAAAAAAAAAGGCAGAAATTCAAATACTCAATTTTAAAAGAGGCTAATACATTATCCATAGACTATAGACTATAATTTCTAAGTCGACTTATTAAAGATAAGTATCTTCTACTATATACCATTCTGTTATAAAATTATCTCTGTTGCTCAAAATTGTTGCCCAACGTTATTGTTACAAACTTTTATTAATAAGATATATTTAACGATATACTTTTTTCACAGCAGTAAGTACAAGGTCATACTTTAGACATTTAGGCAGCCATATGTTAGCAGTAAATTGTACCTTTGGTAATTTCATTGACTTCAAGTCAAGTTCCCCGTACTGAAAAAAGAGGGAGAAGAATAGTCATCTAGTTAGGATATTCCACATAATAAACCACGTACAAGCCCTGCCATGCTCACCCTCTATATGAACCCACTCATTCCCTCATGAACATCACACAAACTCAATCAAACTCAAAGATGATATCCTTCAAATCCCTCCCCATGTTCAGTTCAGTTTTCCTCTTCATCTCCATCCTTTTCACCTCCACTAATGCAGCCACTTTCCATATCCGAAACAGCTGCACCTTCACGGTGTGGGTGGGCGCCGTGCCCGGTGGTGGCAAGCAGCTAGACAATGGCCAAATATGGGAACTTGACGTCCCGTCTGGCACCACAGGAGCACGTATATGGCCTCGAACCAATTGCAGCTTTGACGAAGCAGGGCGCGGCTCGTGCCAAACAGGTGACTGCAATGGACTACTCCAATGCCAAGGCTACGGTAGCCCCCCTAACACCCTTGCTGAATATGCTCTAAACGATCCAAACCTAGACTTTTTCGACATCTCTCTTGTGGATGGCTTCAACGTGGCCATGGAATTTATTCCTACTACTCATGGATGCACCAGGGGTCCCACGTGTACAGTGGACATCAACGGCCAATGCCCTAACGAGTTAAGGGCACCGGGCGGGTGTAATAACCCGTGCACTGTGTTTAAGACCAATCAATATTGTTGCAACTTGGGGAGCTGTGCACCAACAGACTTCTCGATGTTTTTTAAGGAAAAGTGTCCGACTGCTTACAGTTACCCTCAGGATGATCCATCTAGCACATTTACGTGCCCCAAAGGGACAAATTATAGGGTTGTATTCTGCCCTTGAAACTGTTTTTGAGGAATCCGTTCAAGTTGTTTATAATAAGAGCATTGTTATGGGGTTGAGAATGTTCAAGGTTGTGGTAAAATAAGCTTTTGTGCACATGCAGTGCTGCGCACATGTCATGTAAGAAACATATACGATAAGTATCTGCTGTTATTAAGCACCTACTTGATGTTATCTTGCTCTAATTATTTGCTCAGATAAAATCTTCCAAACCTTCTCCCACTGACAAGATATATGTGTTGTTAGCACTTCTAGTGTCAAACCGACGTAACGTGTAGATAGAAATGCCACAAAGATTCTACTTACGATTTCATGCCACTGAAAAGCGCAATCCCTTTATTTATGTGGTGATGTGTTTCGATCTTCTAAGTAGTCGATGTTGGCTTACCATACAATCTTATCTTTAGAGTGTGTTTGGACGAAGTATTTCAAAAATTGCTTCATTCTGAAATCGTTTCAATTGAAAATCCCCTCATTTCAAGATCTTAGGATTTATAGCCTGTTTGCAAGTTTTGAAATGAGGGAAAAGAAAAGAAAGGAAGGGGAGAGAAGAGAAGAGAAAGGAAGAGAAGGGAATACAATTTTCCTTCCTCTTGTTTGTGAGCTTAAGAGAGAAAGGAAAACATCATTCATTTCTTTTTGTTTGTGAGTTCAGAAGAAAAGAAAAGAAATGATACAACATTACATACATACCCTTATACAATAGTGTATTAATCCAAACAAAGACTTTAAAGTATGATTTTAACTAAGAACATAATGCAAACGGAGAAAAAAACTGTTCATCAAGGACAAAACAGAAAGTTTATACCATAATAACGTGATAAGTTTTCACCGATTAGTGCCACAATAAAAAACACACAAACTAACTATTGAAAAAAATACAAATTGGTCTTCTGTTTATTTGTAATAAATGGTATGATAGGTTTTTTGTAAAATATCCTAGAAGTTAAAAATCATTAAAAATTAAGTCATCATAATCTCAAGAGTAATATAGGCGTTATTAAAGTATTACTTATGAAAGTTTCCTTTCTCTCTGTTTCTTCCCAATTTTGGGAGGAAAGATTTAGAGACAAAAGAGGTCAAAACTTTCCTCCCTTTTCTTTTCTTTTCTCTCCTTAAAAAAATTCACAAACCAGAAAAAAAAAGAGGAAATGAGCCACTTTTATTTCTTTTCCTCTCTTTTCTCATCTAAAAAAACTCGCAAACAGGCTATTAAAGTTCATTGTGTGGATAATACTTTTTGTTGCAAGTATTTCTGGGTGTGCATTTTCATTTTCTTTTCACCATAAACATAAACTAATATGAGAGAGTTTTATTATATCCCCTTATATATGTTATGATGTTACATCATCGTGGTTGTTGTTAAAAAGTTTACCATTGACTAAAATGTATTTTAGCAATAAAAAAGGGTGAAAAATATATCAAGGGGTGGAAATAACATTATCATATATACGAAACATATATTTTTACATCTCATAGAAACTATATATCAGAACACAGAAAAAGAAATTCTCCCAACTTGTTTTGCATTAGCTAGCATAAATAAAAAAATTAATTAAAGGTACTATAGTAAGAAAAAGAGAAACAAAGACAAGGCCTCATTTTTGTGAAATAATTTTGAAAAAATTAAAAGATTGAAATGGTAGAAACTGAAGTGGCTGTTACAAATAAAAGCAAATTTCAGGAGCCCACAACCCATAAACCAAGGAAGACTTTAACGTGAGGATTTGGCAAAAAACTAGTTTAGATTAGTTATTTCAAGGGAAAATTATAAATAACACCCTCCTGGTTTAGTCATTTGCAAAAAGACCCCCTAGTTACAAACGTTGCAAAGATACACTTGCGTATGGCAAAAGTGTTGCAACCGTCAAAAAATCGTTCAAACTAACGGTAACAGTACGTTTGGTTGAGATTGATTCAACGAAATGACAAAGTTGCCCTCTATTTCTTCTTCTTTTCCCAAATCCTAATTTTCTTTCCTACTCTAATCACCTAAACCCTAACCGCCGCCACCTCCTGCTCTACCCAATCGCCTGCTGCCATCAGCCCCTCAAGCCAAAACTCTAACCGCTCTCACCAAGCCCCATCCACCACTACCCCTCGTTTCTACCGCCACCCAGCCTTCTGCATCTATGCTGTCGCAGCCTCGTCAATGTGTGCCGTCGATGTAAGCCTTTCACAATCCTGCCACCACCATCCTGTTTGCCAGCCACAACCGGCGCCACCATCAGCCCCACTCAATCCCGCTGCCACCATCACCGCCCAAACTTATAGCACAAAAATTCGCACAAGCTAAGATTAATTTTGGTATAGCTGCCGACAATTCGAACCCTAATCGCACAAACTAAGATCTATGTTTTCAAATTGCAATGTGCAATTGAAACTCTAGATCTGACTTTGTGCAATTCGGGTAAATAAGATCTGGGCTTAGATCTAGGGTTTCACAAACTTTTATGTTGCTAATTTGCCCAAATTGTATAAACTTAGATCTAGGGTTTTAATCGCACCTTGCAATTGAAACCCTAGATCTAAGTATGTGTGATTAGGGTTCGAATTGAAACCCTTGATTGTTGTTGACGTGGGTATGTGGTGTTTGGTAGTGGTGTAGTGGTGGTATGCGGATGACGGCGATGGGACTAGGCGGTGATGGCTGCTGCGGCATTGGCCAGTAATGGCGACAACGAGATTGGGTGGGGGGTGTTATGGTGATGGGATTTGATGAGGTAGTGGCGGCGACGGGTTTCGATGAGGCAGGTGGCGATGGGGCGGTAGTGGGTAGGGCAGGTGGCAGACGGGGTGGGGTGATGGAGGTAGTGACGGCGACGGGTTTCGATTAGGCGGAGTTGTGGTGGTGATGAGAGAGAACTGTTTCGGCTTGTGGACACGACAGACATGGCTGGGTGATGGTGGGATGGGGCGGCGTGGCTGTGAGAGAGAGGCTTGGGCTTATGTCTGGAGTGGCGGCGGTGTGGCTGGGGCGGTCTCTGCTCGAGATTTTTGTTGACAGGGGTATTTTGGACAATATTTTCATTTCGTTACGAAAACCGTTGGTTGCAACACTTTTGCGACCACATGTGTATCTTTGCAACTTTTGTAACTACATGAGTCTTTTTACAAATGGCTCAAACCACAAGGGTGTTTTTTTTTTGCAATTTTCCCTTATTTTAACTCAGGCTGCTTCCAAATTTTCTTTTCAAATCCCTTTTAACACTTGAAATACCTCATCTAAACACATTTTTAGACTTCGAATGGGCAATTCTTGGTATATTTATTTTAGGATAAGGGTAAAGCCACAATTTATTTTTCTATTTTGGCTAAATTTTCATTCTTTCAATGTTAAAAGAATATTGGTGACACTTTTTGACTTTTTCGTGGAATTTTGTCACCCACTTTTTACAAAATATATAAACTTGTCGTAAGTCAATCACAATAAACTCTAGTTCCTTTATGATTCTCATACGATGTTTGAGCCATGTTAGTCATATTAGTAGTGTCTTCATTTTTATTAGAGTAAAATGCATCAATAGCCATCGGATTATGACCCATTTTTTCTTATATTAAAATTCAATTTGTTTTATTATGGTAACTGGATTCACAAAGTGGTCCAATCAGACCAACTTGTAAGCCGGAGTTAGGAAGAACTTCATTAAGTGATCATGTGCGAAGCACATGACCCAGGGGCAAAATCGTCACACCCTCTTGATTTTAATTTGAGACAAAACAAAATTCATTAACATGGGTTATGATATTCTCAAAGTGAGCTAAATTTATATTTTTTTGCTTAGTTTGTATCTTTTTGCCACTAAAATATGCATTAAAGTCGTTTTTAAACCTTTTAGAGATAGAAAATGTGTCTAATCTTATCCCTTTTTAGGGTTTAACATTCGTTTTTTTCTCTCTATGCTACCGCCACCACCATCAGCTCAATCACTGCACTTCACTACCACCCACCACCACCATCACCCATGACAACATTAAACAACTGCTTGTGTTGTCCTAAAAATAAAAAACTTGGTATGTATACTGTTAGTAATTCTCGTCAACGACCCATCGTCTCTATCCTTTCATGCTCTACTGCCACCGCGGCCATCATCTTTACCCTCCACAACCTACCACTGCGACCATCCCCTTCACCCCTATGCAACCCCACCACAGCCACCATTATGATTTAGATTCAATTGGTTATGTGAATTGATTTAGTTTGTGTCAATCACCACACTACTACAACACCAGCCGCCACCATCACCCGTCATAACTACCGTACGCCATCATCCGTGTCATTCACCAAACTACAACACCACCTGCAATCACCATCGCCCAGCACAACTACACTACATCACAAACCTGTGATTCAATCACCATAGTACACCACCACCGGCTACCATCTTCACAGATCAATACCACCCAAACCTCGTCGTTGCTTCCACCCAGACCTCGTCGTCGCTGACACCTACATGTGGCAGATCTAATGGTTTCATCTGCATCTGCCCAACCTTCCCCCCATTCCTTCCTCTTCCCTTTTCCTCCCCCAAGATTGCCACTATCAAATACCAACATCACCCTCAGCCAGCGCCGACCACCCCCTCTCCCTGCCCCCGTGGCTGGGCCTCTTTCTTTTTCCTCCCACATAATCAACAAACCCTTCCCCCAAGCCTGAACCGACCACCACCACCACCACAGGAAATTGATGGAATAATTATGTCACTAAGGTGTGGGCAGTGAGGTTTTGGCGCACTGCCGGTGATGAAGTGAAGAAAGCATAAAGGAAATAAAAGGAAAAAAGAGAGATCGAGCATGGAGAGACAGTTTTGCCGCTATTTTGATGCCTCATGTGCACATCACGTGACCACTTAACGGAAATGAACGTGGTGATAACAGTGACAGTATGATGGAGGTGGCACTATACTATAGTTGTGGAAGTCTGATAGTAAATAGAAAAAGTCATAGATAATAGGGGCAATAGTATTGGTGACGTCCTCAGTATCCGAAATGTGAGAAAGTAGAAATAAAGAGTTAGTCATAAGATTAATATGTACAATATTTTTTCCTTTAGCCCAAGTTATAGCAATAAGAAATCCTTTAGTTATGGCAGTCGATTCATCATCAGATGCTAAGGATGATATTGTTGCAGAGCCACCATTTGAATCTGTGGCTGTTTAGTCAACAAATCCCAACCCCTATTTTGAGGAGGGGCGGAGCCACGGTTGTACGAGGGAGGGCTAATGTACCCCCTCAGATTTTGAAATATATATATATATATATATATATATATATATATATATATATATATATAGTTTTTTTTCACTCGCAATCACACAAACCTTGTTTTGATGAAGCTCTACGTTCAGTGAGGACGATGGTTTTGGACAGAGAGAATGGGAGAAAGATTAGGAAAAAAGATAAACAAGGAGAGAAGAGAGAGAGATCTAAGAGTTGAGGAAAGAGCACCACCCACTCACACATCAAATAAAGAGGGGCTGGGGGGTGGTATCAGGTTCTTCTCTCCACCAAAGAGCAGGTTTCTACAATTTTAACAGCATGACTCACCTTCCATCTGTGAATATGCGTGAACAGAGGAGAAAAAAATAAATCCTAAAGAGAGAGAGAACTTTTTAAAGGGAGATAAAGTTCTTGGGGAGCCTGGGTGGGTGGGGGAGGGGGTACTTTACAAAGCTGTCATATCTTGTACCTACCCAACAAAAAGCCACAATTTCTTCTCCATTCTTTATTGCTGATTTTTATCATGGAATGCTGGGGGAGTAAATGTCCTTTCGGGCTTTGGCCCCTGATTTCCGATGAATTTACACATAGTGGCGCTCCACCATTGACGCTAGGTGACAAGGTTCTTTAAATCAGTAATGTTGGCAATCATTTCCCACCGTCGAGATTCAAGTAATTCTCCCTCTCTTTTCCTTTGCTCCTCGTAAATTACTAGCTTATTATCGTTGTTGTACAGAGTAACATCCACTGCTTCACCTGTCATTTGTGGGAAAAGTTCGTGTGGTGTTCTTCTTGGTTTAAAGTATACGATACATTATTAAATAATTAAAAAGGTACTAACAAGTTAAGAAAATGCATTCTATTTTTGTGGGTTATTTTATTAATAAAAAAATTTACTAATTTCGATATATTTTTAGCACCCCCTAGGATGAAATCTTGATTCCGCCACTAGTTTTGAGTGTTGATTTATCGAAGCGAACTGCCAAAATAATTGTTATGGGTGCCCTGTTTCCGCAGAGGCAATTGGAATGATTTGTATGTAAAATGATTTTCTTAGTTTTCTACCTTCAGCAGAACCCACCAAAATAGGGTTTATTCTGGAAGCATTAATATTTTAGGGTAGTTTGACGATGCTTTGTATAATTTGGCCAGGCTAAAAAGACTCCTACCGAAAAATGAGGTTATTTTTACGTAACCATGTGCACTAGATAATGGACATAATGCGGTAAATTTGAGCATAATAGACCCCTGGTGATGATTTTTGTAACCATGCTATAAGCCATTTTTTATGGAGGTGGCAATTTCATGCTTGCGAAGGCTAGTGTGGGTCTCCCAAGCCTTATAATTCTCACTCCGTCACAGTGAAGGAAAAGATGGTCCATCGTAATGATTCAGAAATCCAAAACTATGACGTACTCAACCCTCGGAGCATTAAACACATCACACGCTGTTGTGGCAAAAGGTTTAGAACTTCTAACGACATTAACTTAATTTTTCTAAAATACACAGTCATATAGTGTAATACCTCAATTTCATTAAAACATATGGTTATAAATAATAATCTTAAACTCTCTACGGAACGATCTAACAGTACTGACCCAAACAGGGATTCTACTACTCCATATAGTAATGGGTACTTCAGAATCTCAATCAGGTTCTAAACCATTCCTCAAGCAATCTACTAGTGTTCATTACCTTCAGAAGAGAACAAACGAGAGTGAGCTTTTAAAAGTTTAGTAAGGTCACGCGAGACCAAGTGAAAGAATTACGAAACAATTCACAGATTCAGTTCGATGATAATTTTTCAAAGGATTTCAAGCAAGTACATACAGTTTGATAACAATATGAGGAAGAGTTTCAACTCAACCCCTTCGATCAAACATCAAACAATCACTTTCAGATACATGACAATAGCATCAGAGCAAACAAATTCAGATAATATTGACATGAGCAACGCCACACAGGCAGTGCACAATACAAACTAGATAGGAATGTGTGTAATAACTAGTCCATCAAGGTACTAGCCTATGTTCTACTTAGCAAACCAAGTTTATAACGCCTCCCAATACAGAAGAGATTCTCATGTCAATATACAGAAGACAATGATCGCTAATGCAATAGATAATTCAATGCTCGACATGCAATAAGAAATGAGTATCGACATGAATTCAAATAACCGATGAAGGCTCGGTATTAAGGTTTCAATGGCAATCAAACATCCTTATATCAATTCATCACTCAGACTTCAAGAATAGCCATGAACAAATCAAAAGAATAAATACAAACACAAATTGATGAATTTGAGGTTCTGATGGAAATCCTCACCTCAGGGTTCAAATAAAAATTGTTACCTAGATTAAAAGCCAAGTTATCCTAACTGGAAAGTCCTCTGCATTAACCTAAACAAAACAATCCAATAATTAGAATACAATCTATGCTGCAATACTAAAACCCAACACCAACTTACTCCTACTCTTAGAATTACCGACTAACTGAAAATAAAATTACCAAAATACCCCTTACTTGTAAAAATTCCAAAAATACCAAAAACACCCTTCTCATATCTAAATTACAAGAACATCATTCTCGTAAGTAAAATCATCAAAATATACCTATCCTATGTGCATTTACCAAAACATATCTCTTGTAGGTAAAATGAACAAATCACCCCCTCCAAGGTGAAAATTTACCAAAACACCATCGGTGGCATCGCCTGAAAAAAGTCTAAAAAATACTTTAAAATATCTTTTTAAGCAACTAAAGTGATTATTGGACTAAAAAGCACTTTGTGACATTTTTGGCTCAAAATCTTTAAGCAGCATCTGGATCGACCGCTCAGAGGTCGATTCTGTTAAAAATAGCTATCTGTCTCAAAATGGTACGAAATTTCAAACATTGAAACATCTCAAAAATATAAAATCCTCCTAAAATTTTCAGACAAAATAACCTAACTTGATATATTAAATAAATCATAAATCCCTTTTTATGGATACAATTATTTAGCATTCTTCGCGAACACAAAAAAATCTCAAAAGTTATCAAGTGTGTGTCTCGTAAAAATAACAGAGGTCTCTCTTTTGCACTTAGCCAAAATCTACTCAAAATTATTTTTAAAAAATGAAAAATGGAATCGCTAAAAACCTAAACACCTATAACGACGATTATGGTTACTATTTCCATTTATACAAATCAACACACACTTTTACACATCGAAAACAGATGTTCTTCATCTTCTACCTCCTTCTCTGCCAAAAATACACACCCCATATTCTCTCTCACACACACACAAAACACACTTTCACACATGCACGCGCGCGTGCCCACACGAATCACACACCCTATACACAATCACACTTCACGCACCACACACACACTCGACACATACATACCTTCGATTACACACACCTAATTTCTACCTACACACACCGCATTTCCCCACGGCACAAAAACACATACACCCACGGCGAACGCGCGCATGCCCACACACACACACACAAAACATGCACTGAGAATGTAATTTTACCTTCATGAATTTCCTCTTTCCCCTCCCCCTTCTGTTTTCCCTCCTACCGAGGTATGTTCTTCCTCTATTTTTTGTTCTCTGACGAGTCCCTTGTTTCCCTTTCCTTTCTTTTCTTTCTTTCCTATTTATTTCTCTTTCTTTTCTTTCCAACTTCCTATTTATTTACTCTAATATTGATTATAGTTTGGCCACCACTCCCAACTAGAAGGCTGCATACTCTCAACAACTTTTCTGACCATTTTTATAAATTACCATGCCACTAATCACCCACTTTTTAAATCTACAAAATGGCCCCTCAACTTTTCATAATTACAATTTGACCCCAAAACTTCCTATAATTACACTTTGTCCCCAAAATTATTTTATATTTCTCATATTATATCAATTCTCAATTATCGATACAAATTAATTTTTGGACTAACAGATAATTATTTCGGACATCTTTGAAAAGTACGGGGTATTACACTCGTATTTTCTAAGAAAGTAAGAGCCCGTTTGGGATTGATTTTGAAAAGCAGAATTCTGCTTAAATATTAATCAGTTTTCAAAATTAAATTTAATCTACTTTAAGTATAATCACTTTATTGTTTGACAAAAGTAGTTGTAAACTAGTTTAAAACTATAAAAGTGTTTAGATAAAAAATGCTTAAATCAGTTCCACTATGACAAAATGACCATAGAGACACTTAATTAAGAAATTCTTACATCCATTTAGAAAGGTGAGGTTAAGATAACTTTCATTTGTAAATAACTATATTACACAAATAAATTGTCAAAAAGTTATTTTCATCTACCTACAAAAAGTTTTTTTTACTTTAAATTAAAAATACCCACAACCTCAAATTAGGGCTTATAGTAAAATAATTTTTGTAAATTAGTTAAAGACTATGAGATGTCATTTTGTGAGAAATATGAGGATAGTATGATATATTAAAAGGTCAAACTTGATTATAAGAAAAGTGATTATTTCGTAATCCTCGCTTTTCAGGATTATGGATTTAATCAGTCTTGAGGTTTTTGATGCAGATTAAATCTCTTAATATGTTTTGCCAAACACCCACAATCTAGATTTAATCTAAAAAATCAGGTTTGATCATCCCAAAATCAATCTCAAATACCCTCTAAGGCATAAAGAGCATAGCTTGGAAGAAGTGACTTGGAATCTGAAAAGGTTCGGATGGAGGGGTAATCTGGTCCATAAAACTTGTCAAAGAAGAAATTGCATTTTCCTAAGTAGCAGCAATATTGACCACATCTTCACCAAAGGTTAGGGTTTTTAAAGTGGGAATGTTGGTACGTAAGCCGCGTAGGTTTTCTGAATTAACATAATTTTGGTATAGCATTTGGTGAGCTATGAAAACCGAAAAAATTCTCCGCCATTACGAACACACCATACTTGACAATCTTCCAATAGGTGTACTGAGATATGAATGGCCAGCACCTTGAGCGTTGTTTCATGTGAGAATACTGATAGGACCAACTCTTTTTGTAACGCCCCGAACCCGAGGTCCGAACACGTCCTTAAACCATAATCCAATCCTGTCCAAAACATAACAACCTTAATGGTAGAGCAGAGCATCTAAAATACCACAAACAAAATGATTTGTATCTCAAAACTTAACTCCCAAAAATAATCCAAAACTTTATTACAAATCTCTCAGAATAAATATCTGAACCCAAAGGAAAATAAACCAACTAACCAATTTTTGTCTAAAGAAATCATAAGCTTTATTCTCAATATCAAAAACCAGAGCAATTCCAACCGCTGTACTAATATCTCGCCCTTCGTGCTACTTTTGGCCTGGAAGGGAAAGGAAACAAAAAACAAAGGGGTGAGCACGAATTGCCCAGTAAAAGTTTTTACACACAGAGGGCCAAAAATGGATACGAATACGAATTCAGAGTTATCAAATAGAGCCAATAAATAGGAATGTAGATAACTCAGTCAAATTTCACAAGCGAATACGAAAGTGACCAAAAGAAGGTTACCAAAAACGATTAACAAATATGAGTTATCGAATAGAACCAATAAATAAGAATTCAGATAATTCAGTCGAATTTCACAAGTGAATAACAGAAGCGACCGAAAAATGGGTTAAATAACCAATAAGTCGAATATCGATTTACAAACGAATAACAAATCAACTCAAAAAAAGGGTTACATAACCAATAAGTCGAATATCGACTCAAAAAAGGGTTTACATAACCAATAAGTCGAATATCAAAATATATTTATCAAAACTTGTGGGTGTCACATACACAAATTGCGCATCACAAATCATGGTTATACCATGTCGAATATCGCAGCCGGCGCATTACAAATAAGTCACGATAATTAAGAGTGACTTTCAAACACAAATATCACCCACAAAGTAGTTTGATAAATATAGCGAATATTTATTCAAAGTTCAAAAATAGTCATTATAGACTCAAATCGAAGATAACAAAAATACGAATCCAACGAAACAAAAATCAGCTCAATCGGAGATCGGGTGAATGAGATATCGTCAAAAGAAGTTTTGGGTGAAAAGAAATGCGCGAAAATCGAGAAAGCGGAAGCAAATTGTAAATAATCAAAAAGACCCGGCAGAAAGTTGACGCGTGGCAAAGGAGACTCGAAATTCACACGTCAAGACCAATAGAAGAGAGACACATTGGTCTAAAAATCTTTGAAAGTAACTTTTTTGACCGCGAACAAAGAACGGCTGAGAGCACAAAATAATCACGAACGACCTTTTACGATATAACGAACAAAGATTTTTATAAATCACATGGAAACTGTCTTTAACGCAAATTATAAGACAATGAGACAAGATCATTGATAACGTTACAAAAAGCGTAATGATCAATAATAGGCTCAGAAGCAAATTCAATTTTGAAATCAAACGGAGACGCAAAGATTCTCGTGTATGAAACGAAAAGACGGCGTAAAAATCCTTACCTCAAAGTAACGACTATCATGTCAAAAATATCCTCTTTATCTTGGATCTTTACTTCAAAGTAACAATATCATGTCAAAAATCTCCTCTTTATCTTGGATCAATCACCACCTTTTTGCTTGAAAATACTCCAAATAATGCACTTGACTCTTTATCTTAGATCAATCACCACCTTTTTGCTTGAATACCCAAAAGAATGCAATTGATTCTTTATCTTAGTTCAATCACCACTTTTTTGCTTAAATACCCAAAAGAATGCAATTCACTCTTTTCTCTTTCCTCTCCTTTATCTCTAAAAAAATATGAAAACTCTTATGTCTTCTTCTCCCTTATATAGTTTGCTAATTTAATTCTAATATGACTTGAAGTCCTAATTGATCGTGCAATCATAACACAGCTAAAAGTCCTTATTGCTAGTGTAATTATAACACATCTTAAAGTCTTCATTACTAATTTAATCACAATATGACTTAAAATCCTAATCCAAGTCGAAATCACTTCTTCTTTTTAATAATACTTAATCTAATCACATTAGTCACAAAAACCATTAAATATTAATTTTATCACTAAAAGGATTTCAAGAAAATTCTCTATGGTCCATTACTTAATTCAAATCAGTATAATTTTTAAATTATTACCTATATAAGTAGCCAAAAATCCGGGGTATTACACTTTTTCCCAAGCGTTGTCTTTGATAAGGTCCTTTACTAGTGACATTTGGGTTTGATTATGGTCTACGCCAGGGATCGGGTTGGGCTGAATATTAGGGATCCAATTATAGTTCCAAATTAGGGTTTTCAACCCGTGCCAACCTGCCATCATAATTCCTCCATGATCCCTTTTCGACAGGCCATAGTACCATGCCCTCCCAACGAAAATTTCATTTCGAAGGATTATGATTGGAATATGTTCCAGTGCAATACGTTCTAGTAGCACCCTTGATAAGACTTTCAAGATCCTTCAAAAAAGCGCCAGCTAGTTATAGCGAGAAGGGCAATAATGGCCATCCTAGCATCTTTAAATCCAAGTCCAGCTTGTGATTTGGGGGCTTATACAACGTGTCAGTTGATCCAACGTAATGATCTTTTGGATTCATACCCTCTGCACCAAAACATTCCAAGGATTGAGTCAATTTATTACAAATATATTTTGGAAATAGACAAACCTACGTGTGGTAATTTAGGAGTGCAGACAGCATAGAGGTGATGAGAGTTGCTCGTCCTCCTTTATTAAGAAGGACTCCCTTCCATCTCTCATATCTCCTGCGGAATTCAATTCACTTTTTTTTGTTTGGAATCGAAGGGAATTCAAATCATAAAATTCTTAATTTGTCTTTGGAGAACAAAGAAAATGTAATGGTAATAAACTTTTGGACAATTATATCCTTGACTTACAATGAAAAACGAACTACAATCAGTGGTTTTAAGTGCGTTAGTGCTACCACATGGTGGTGGTGGTGGCGGCACCACACGGGGTGGCGGCATCGACGGTGGAAGTGGTGGGGGTGTTCAAGTGATGGTAATGGAGGTGGTATTGAGGTGTAACAAGGAGTAACAAGAGGCAGAGAAAAGACGCCGGTGGCAGAATAGTGCTGGTGGCTGTGGTGGTAATGATGGCTATAGTAGTGGCGGCGACAGCAATGGTAGTGATGGCAGTAATGGTGGGGTGGTCAAGTTATGGTAATGGTGGTGGCAGTGGTGGTGGCGGTAGCGGTGATTGATGGCAGTAGTGATAAGTGGTGGTGGTGGTGGTGGCAGTAGGCGGCAGTGGTGAATTGCAGTAGTGGCAATAGTGGTGGCAGTGACGGGTGGTGGTAGCAGTGGTGGCGAGTAGTGGTGGCAGTGGTAGTGTGGTAATGGTGGTGGTGGTTGTGGCGGCAGTGGTGATTGCAGTAGTGATAGTGGTGGCAGTGACGGTGGTGGTGGTGGCAGTAGTGGTGGCGGTGGTGGTAGTAAAAGTATGAAGACAGTGGTAGTGGATTCATAGTTGGAGAGATCCAGAAAAAAAGATAAGATAGATAAATAATTACTTTTAATTCAAATAAAACGAAATCCCATAAAAATCTGACCATTTTTCATCGGATTTCACACTATAGAAACAAATCCAATCAAATCCAATGAAATCCAATTTCAATTCCTTTTTTTAATGTTCCAAACAACAAACCTTGAGAATTTGAAATGAAATCCCATCAATTCCATGGTTCTAAACGCACTCTTAGAGATCCGAAATCCTACTCGGTTAACTAAAAAGATGGCAATTTTTGCACTAGCATTCGGGCTAAATGTCACTGATAATTTTGATTTATTTATGAGCTAATTACACTTGTGTCCCTAAGGTTAGGGCATAATTACAGGCAAGTACAATAGTTTAGACAGATAAAACTTATGTGTGTTGATTAAACGAAATCTTAAAAAAAAACCTAACGATTTTGACAAAATGACTTTATTACCCTTATATTGGAAAGTTAATTTTTTCAAATGCCATTACCTCTTTATAAAAAAGAAAATCCTAATTAATCTGAACTTAACTCTCTCTCTCTCTCTCCCCCAACCTTCCCCACCTACTTCGCTGCCACCCTCCCCCCTGCCCGTTGCTGCTCCCCTCACCCACCCATTGGCCACCAAGACTTCCCTCTGCCCATCCCCTCGACAGCCACCTCTATCCGACCATGCCGCCATCAGCCCATTCCTTGCTCAATCCCGTCGCAACCCCCTCCCTCGCCCAACCTCGTAGCAGCATCGTCGCCGTAGTTCGTCAGACCACGACGCCATCAGTCCTCTTCCTGGCCCAATCCCGTCGCAACCCCTTCCCTCGCCCAACCCCGTAGCAGTGCCGTAGCCCGTTACTCGCCCGCACCGTATGTGATACCATTTCCAAAGCACCGACATCGTCCCCACTTCCACACCCACAACCACCAACGACAGCCTCTGCAATCACCGGAGTAATTCCCCGCCCCCTTACCTCTACGTCATAATACTCCTCACAACCGTGTAGATCGAGCTGTTGTGTACACCTCTGAGGTGGTGTCGTGGTGTTGGGATGATGTGAAGGTGGTACACGACGGCGGTGGGGGGGGGGGGTAGCGGCGGTGGGGTGTGCGTGTGTGAAACCATAATCTGGGAATTAGTATTTGTAAACCCTAATTTAAAAAATCCTAATTTTTAACTTTGGGATTGAAATCTTAATTTAAAATTTTAAAATTATACAGTACAAAGGTAGTATTGTCATTTTAAAAATACGTAATAATGACATCATAAAAAACGTACACTTTTTGGATGGAATTCTAACAGATGGACACAAGTATTACATTTTGAAATTTATTATCCTTGACTGTAAATATACCCTAACCTCAAAGACACTGCTGTAATTAGCCCTTTATTTATTTGATGAACCAATTCCAGACTATATAAATCTAGCTTGCCTCGGAGACGATTACAAGAGGTCTCAAAGAGCTTAGTAGATAGAAGTGTCTCATATGCAAAGAACAAGTGATTGATGGGAGGGCTTTCAATTCTGGCTTTTATTCCTGAGATATGATCAGGTTTTTGAGCATTTGTTTGTGCTGATAGAACTTCCGCATATAAGACATATATATAATGGCAAAGGGGGTCCTTTAATCTGAGCCCATAGGTTAGTTTGAAATTTCTTAAAGGGGACCCGTTGATTAAAATTTGAAATGAGACGACGGTGATACACTACAGGATAAGTCTAATCAAGTCTTCGGGAAATTTAACTTTTCGAAGGCCGGCTTCCAAGAACTAGAGCTCACCCTGTCGTAAGTTTTGCTCACGTTCATATTTATTTCTCCCGTGTAGAATTTGGTTTTCTTATTTGGTCTTATTCATGAGCTCTTAGGCAATCAGAATATTGTCACTAATATGACTTCCTTTCATCCACTTTTCTTCAAGAAGAAGAATTTTATTCTTCTCTCTTTCTTCTTCCCTTTGTCGAGAGGAGCACTCTCTTTATTTTGCCCGAATTTTCTGTAATATTCCTCATATTGTTGCGGTCAAAGACTCCTTTTTATAATGAAATCTAAGGCTCCGTTTGATGAAGTTTATTTTTCCAGTTTTTTTTCTAATTTTGTAAACTGAAAAAAATAAACGCGTTAGGCACAATTTTTATTTTTATTTTCTTCAGTTTTAAAAGTCAATTTTTAAAACTCCTAAAATGAGTTTTTCGATTTTCAGTTTTGGTTTTTATTTTGAGACCACCTCCCTCCCACCGCCCGCCGCCGGCGACTGGCAGCCACCGGTGGCCGAACACCACCACCGGTCTCCACAGCCACGCCCCATCACCTCAAACCACCACCAAAGAAAAAACTCAAAATAAAAATTGGGTAATCAAACACTCAAAAGAAAAAATTCAAGATAAAAATTGGGTAATCAAACACTCATTTGTCTTTGTAAATAAATAAATTGATATTGATTTTTTTGGAAACATAAAATCAAAACTGTGAGTATTACCAAACGCTACCTAAGTCTCGTAGACCTGTACACCACTTCATGGATAATTACCACATGTTAACACATATTAGTCTTGAGCCTTATCAAATCAAATCTTCTAAACATTTATCCAATTGATTTCCATGAAATATCTTCAAAAACCTTCCATTTCACCCCAAATGTTCTAATTCAATTGCAGTATTAGTGTAATTTTGAATGTATGGGCCTACTTAAAAAGTCCAAATTTAAGTTTCATTTTGGTAAAAGTTTCTAACAAAAACATTGAGCTTGTTTGTCAACCCAATATTCTTCAATCTTGGATGTTATCTTTTTTTGTCAAAATTTTGGTGCCAACATAGTGATGTTAACTGTTTTTTGCAATATCACTGTGGACTTAAAATATATGTGCATCTATGTTCAAATGTAGTATTGATTCCAAGATACATATAAAAAACTCTGGCACGTTGCAGTTTTGGAGGTTATGGAATTCAATGTGAATCTCAACTCTATTTGAATTTTATTTGTATTCGTTACAAAGATTAAAATTTGACCCGTTCTAAGTACAATTTCTAGACTGCCATCGGTTTTTAAGACTAAACCAAAAAGTATCTTAATTTCTCTTTGGTCCAAACTTGACAAGAAGAGGGTTGAGTGCTCAAATGAGACACTGTATCTGGTGATAAGTTTCTACAGCCATAGACCTTGACTAAGAGATTGCAGGGTGTGCGAGAGGGGAAGAAAGGAAGAAAGAAGTGTGTATATCTTCGAACGTTAGACTTTTCCACCCAAGTTCCTGTTCAAATCTTCTACCTTCTTTCTTTCTTTCTTTCTTTTTTCTTTTTGAATACTATTTTTAGACCTTATTTTGCACTATGTATGCATTGTTTGTGGAGATGATCGCTTTCCGATTGTGGCACGAGCACTTGCCACTCCTGCCAGCCGATTAGGTGTTTCGAGCCACCATGAGTGATGTAATTCGTCTTTGATTGCTATGCGTTTTGGGCCCCCACAGGGTTAGGCGAGTAACAGCATCGCTATCAGATTTTTGAGCCAGCGTCTGTTAAGTACATTGTCTTACTAGAAGGCATTGTCTTCTCGATCCTTTTCTATGGGATTCTTTTCTAATGCTAGCCTCACACAAGTTATATATATATATATATATATATATATATATATATATATATATATATATATATATATATGACCAAAATAATCAGGAAAACGCATTTGAAAAGAGGTTAATACAAATCCCTAGACCGTAGACTACAGTTTCTAAGACGACTAATTAAAGGTAAACGGTAATCTACTAACGCATAATTTAAACTTGTAACAACTTTACCAAATAAAAGTTGAAACTTTTTGTAGCTGCTGTTAGAAGTTATTATAACAAACTTTTTGTCACCAATGCATTTAGCTATATTTTTTTAATTAGCTTGGTCCATAGTTAAATTTATAGGCAAGGCCAACCCAATGCACTTATGGTAGCAGTTATTGCACCTTAAAAAATTTCATTGACTCCAAGTCAAGTTGAAAAGAATAGTCAGTGAGTCAAGCCAAACCTAATCATCTGGGAACGAAATTCAGCATAATAAAACACGTAGAAGCCCTGCAAAGCCATGCTCACCCTCTATATAAACCCAACTAATTCTGTCATGAACATCACACAAACACAATCAAACTCAAAGATGATATCCTTCAAATCCCTCCCCATTTTCGGTTCCTTTTTCCTCTTCATCTCCATCCTTTTCACCTCCACCAGTGCAGCCACTTTCAATGTCCGAAACAACTGCCTTTTCACGGTGTGGGCCGGCACAGTGCCCGGAGGTGGCAGGCAGCTAGACAATGGCCAAACATGGGACCTTGACGTCCCCGCCGGCACCACATGAGGACATATATGGCCTCGAACCAACTGCAACTTCAACGGGGTGGGGCGGGCTCATGCCAAACAAGTCACTACAATGGGCTTCTCCAATGCCAAGGCTGCGGTAGCCCCCCTAACACCCTAGCTGAATTTGGTCTAAACCAATTTCAAAACCTAGACTTTTTCGACATCTCTCTCGTGGATGGCTTCAACGTGGCCATGGAATTTATTCCTACTTCCAATGGATGCAACAGCGGTCCCACGCGTACCGCGGACATATCAACGGCCAGTGTTGTAACGAGTTAAGAGCACCGGGCGGGTGTAATAACCCGTGCAACGTTTTAAGACTGATCAAGATTGTTGCAACTCGGGGAACTGTAGACCGACGGACTTCTCAATGTTTTTTGAAGGAAATGTGTCTGACTGCTTACAACTAACCTAAGGACGATCCAACTAGCACATTTACATGACCCGGAGGGATAAATTATAGGGTTGTATTCTATCCTTGAAGTAGTTTTTGAGTAGTTTGTTTAAGTTATTTATAATAAGGGCATTGCTCTGGAGTTAATAATGTTAAACTTCGTGGCGAAATAAGTTTTTTTGCACATGCAGTGATGTGCACATGGCACGAAAGAAATATATACGATAAGTACAAGCTAATTAAGTGAATTATTATTAAGCACTTAATTGATGTTATCTTGCTCGAATTATTACTTGAACAAAATTCATGCAAGCCTTCTCTCAATGGCAAGATATATATGTCACCAGCACTCTAGTGACAAAGCGACGTAAAGTGTAGACGAAAATGCCACAAAGATTTTATTGATGAATTTTTGCCACCGAAAACAGCTATCCCTTTATTTATGTGGTGGTGTGGTTCGATCTTCTAAGCCATCGATCAAAGCTTACGGTTTTTTATGACTTTGAACCAAGAAAACAAGTAGTGTGTTCATTTCTATGGACAGCATCTCTTACATGATAAGAAGCTTTAACGGATGTCCATCATCAAAGAGGAAGTGACTGCGATTACCAAAGTTCATTATAAACTATTCTTTAGCGCCCATACACAATCCTTTCTTTGGTCATCAAAAGTATAATTGGTTTTCTCAATAGGTATATTTCATCAGTCTCCAAAGGATGTCGAAGAGCGATAAGTCTTTGACTGCATGCACAAAATATAGGTGCAAGCGCTGTGGCAACGCTGTATCGCGGGACAAAACGAAATTGTTTATTTGGACCTTCAATAACAACGTTGCGAGCCGGTCACATTCCTCGTGTGTGCATATATTTCCGCTTTCCCCTGTCAGTTTCAGTTCTCTGCACAACCAAACCTTACCGGAATCTGTCAAGCTTTTTCCCTGGAAAATGCCACGGGGAACAGTTGAGGTCCTCCTCGT
Organism: Escallonia herrerae; assembly: GCA_033070095.1. Classification (NCBI taxonomy): domain Eukaryota; kingdom Viridiplantae; phylum Streptophyta; class Magnoliopsida; order Escalloniales; family Escalloniaceae; genus Escallonia; species Escallonia herrerae. The sequence continues at coordinate 112,513 of JAVXUP010000884.1, forward strand.
CGGTGCCAATTAAAGGCCTCGAGAACACTGATTTTCTCTGTGAGATTCAATCTCTTCTGTTTAATCTGAATGTTTGATCTCTAGCAAGTTTCTCGAACAGAATTTTGAATATGCAAATGTTCCTAGGTTGGCTCGTCAAAGGGTACTTAATTGATTTGTTCTTACTACGAAGTTTTGATTCTGTGTTTCAAATTCTTGCCTTATGATTATCTTATGGATGGCAAACTGAACCATGCATATGACCAGTCAACGTAGGAACAAATTATCGACCCAACACGTGAATCATTTCACATGTCCCGTTTCGGAAAGCTCTGTTCTAATACGAAGTAATGATCAATTAAACTCTAATATTCCTGAAGTTAAGTTGGATGAGATTAAAAAAAAATTAATGAAGGTGAAATCATTAAATTTTTTATGGTTTTATCTGTATCGTTTTGAAGCTGTTGTAATTAGGTCATTCTTACTACAAGAAAAATGATTTTTACAGACGGAATTTTAGTGACGGATTTAGTTCCATAGCTAAAAGTCACTTTCAACGACGGATATTCCGTCGCTAAAAGTACGTCGGAAAAAATTATTTACTGACGGAATAATCCATAACAAACTTATGCTGACGGCATTTTTAGTCGCTAAAAGTCTATTTTTCTTCAGTGTTATGACCTTGAGCAACGGATCTTTTAGCGACGGCATTTTCCGTCGATAAAAGTTATTAAACTGAATAAAACCCAATCATTCTCTTTCTTTTCTCCCCACCGCTCACACCCTTCCCCCTCATATCTCTCTCTCTATGCCCCCAACCCCCCTCACCCCCAATTCCATGCCCCCCGACCCCACCCCGACCCCACCCCCACCCAGCCGTCTCTGTTGCTCGCCAACTCATCCCCGACACCCACCTCCTGCGCCCCCACAACCCCTCTGCTGCACGCTGCCACAACCGCTACGCACTCACCTCCTCTGCAGCATCGCCGCCATACTGCGCAACTCTATTGCCGCCGGCCATCGCGAGTCACTGCCATTGGCCACAGATTTTAGCAGGTGATTCTAGAAAATCCTTAACTTCTACATCTCTTTGTCATTTCTCTAATGAGAAGTCATATCAGGGTGTCCATATTATTTGATGGTCTAATGTATAATCTTACACCAATGTCATTAACCTGCTTTCTTAGATGGTAAAATATGCTTTTGCTTTTTGGTCGCGCATCACGTGTATTGCAGCTAGTGTTCACAAATTGCATTTATCATCTAAGCATATTTCTAGCTCCGATCTTAAATCTGCTTACAGAATTTGGATGAGCACATAATGACTTGCTTGTGAAATTGAATTATGATTTTGACCATACGTAATCATCTGAGCACAGAATCACAAATGATCAGGGATAAAACTACAAACAAGTTATAATGCAGTATAGGAACCGTAAGCCTTTCTTCTTTGAGTAACTTGCCACAGTATTGCATTTTATGGAGATTCATAGAAATGTAATAAATGCATCAATAAACAAAAAGTTGCCACTTGAATTCAAATAATGCACATCAAAATGCTCCCAAATGTCAACATTAAGCATGAATCAAAATATAAGAACTCACAAGGACTTTCACCATCAATAACTCATAAGATAGTGGCAGGTACCATTACTCGTTCCCCCAGCTTAAATCCAAGTCTCAGAGCCAATCCTTATCTTGCAGCTTTAGTGGCAGGTAAACCTCAGACAAATACTTGATCAAGATTATATTTTGGTTAGTCCTTTGTGCCTTTTAGCTGTATTTTTTCTGTATGTAATTGTGGAATCCTGGAAAGAAAGGTGAACTCAGTGCTGGTTGTACTTGAGCATCTCGTGTGTTAATGTGGTAGAGTGGCGAAGTATCACTTTGGCTATTTTTAATGGATTCATAGTCTGTCTTGGTTCAGTTGGTGAAGTGTTCATAGGTTATGCGTAGGTTTGGACCTATTCTTCCTTGTAGATTTCATAGTAAATAGTCATAGTATTAGGTTGTTGATATTATACTTTCAACGGCTTGTTAAGAGCTGAATTTTTCTTATGGATTTCAAGTGATCTTGCAAATGAATTTTGTTTAATAGGTATTTTGCCCTTGACCTCATTACCTATTAAGTATGGTTGTTTATTTGTTTATTCTTCCCAAGTTTGTTACTGGCAGGTGGACTGGCCATAACTGTAAAGCATAACTGTGAATGTTCTTTCGGTGTCGAACTTGACAAAAATTGAAGTTCAGCTATGCAACATTATCACTTGAGGCATCTCTATTCTTGCTTAACATGTATAATTTGTGCCATGTAATTCATTTTATAACTTTGGTTCTTTTATATAGAAGTTATGCAACATTTGTAGGACGAGTTGGGTTAAATTATAAATGTAGATTGTTTGATTGAATTGAAATACTGAAACTAGGTTTTTTTTTTTTTTGAAAAATAAAAATTGCTATTAGGGGCTTTTTTGTATGGATTTGAATGTTTGTCTAAGTTGAACTACAAGAAGTAGGTTTGGATATTAAAAATTAAAAAAAATTGACAAAATTTTGTATTTTAACATGCGGACTTTTAGCGACGGTTCTACTGTTGCTAAAGTCTTTTTAATTATTTTTTTGAGAAAATACAAAGAAATGGGAAATACCTAAAATAATTTAATCCGTTGATACGGATTCAGTATAACCGTCGCTAATCTTTTAGTTACGGGATTTTTACCAACGGACTTTTAGCGATAAAAATTCGGTCGCTAAAAGATTTGGTGACGGAAATACCATTTTTAGCGACGAAAAAATCCGTCGCTTAAAGTTGTTTTCTGGTAGTGTCTGGATTTGTCCTTTATGGTCAAAGGAAAACCGTAGCTATGGATCTTAAAATTACAAAACATTCTGCTGAGGCAATGAGAAAGACCATCAAGGATATTGACCGTGACGAGTATGATTAGAAGTGAGGAAATTGCTTTGAAGTGAGAGCAACCATGGAATTTGTAAGAAATCCAAGTTGCTTCAGGTAGTCGAGGATAGTTTCCACAAAGGGTATTTGTGTGCTTATCGTCCCTGCGCGCGCGCGCGTGTAAAGTTCCTTCCTGCCGCTGAAATTCCCTAGTTAGTAACGTATTCCGTCCGTATTTAAAGGAGGTGTCACTACAAGAAACGGCTTTTAGCGACGGATAAATTCGTCGCTAAAAGTTGAAAATCAGTCGCTAAAACTCTTAGCGACGGTTATACCGTCGCTAAAAGTCTCTCGTATAAAAACCGTTACTAAAAGTTTGGCAACGGAATTTTCAAATCCGTCGTCTAATATCACACTTTTTGTGACGGATTTATTTATTAATTAGCGACGGAATATCCATCGCTAATTATATTTTACGTATTTTAATTTATTTTCTATTTTGTGAATTTAGCGACTGAATAGTTTTTTGGGGACGGAATGTTCCGTCGCTAAATAAGACTTTTGGCTACGGAATATTCCGTCGCCAACGTTAGTACAAGAAACACTTTTGACGACAGAATTAATCCGTCGCCAAAAGTTAAAAAAAATTAAAATTTTTTATTTTTCTATTACCCAGACCTGTAATGAAAATTTCAATTCTCAACAACGCACAATAATCAATATACAAAGAAATATATACAATCAATTATAAAAAAATAGTCATAATGTACAAGCCGGGCGGGGGGAGGGGGGGATACGCTGGGACCGGGCGAGGGGAGGGGCGGACAGGCTGGGACCGGGCGGGGGGGAGAAGCTGGGACCGGGCACGAGAAGGGGCTCATCAGGGGTTGCTAAGTCCCGGATCTGGATCCTGCTGATCAGGGGCCGGCTCGATATGTCCGGCGGCGGTACCTTACTGATCCCGCTCCTTGATCAGCCTCAACACCACTGTAGCAATGCGCTGGATCTCCTCCTCGTCCAACGGATGCCGAGGAGCAGGTGTAGGGGCAGCGGGGGGTGAGGACGCTCCTATCACGGCACGAGCAGTCATGCTAGGCAGGCCCCGTATGCGGACTTTCGGCCGATTGACGACCTCCGGCGTATCCAGCCATCGCTTCAACGCCCCAGTACTCGCACCCGTACTAGTGGACGCTGATGGCTATCCGGACTCCCTAAGCTGTTCATACGAGGCCTGCAAAAACAGTGATTTAAAGATATGTTAGGGCATTAATTAACGCAACAGACATTGAGGATAGTAAGAAAAAATTAACAACTTAATTAAACACATTGACTTACATCGATCTGCCGGGCAATATCCGAAACATAGTCGGCGGCCCAGCGCGCCTCATCCTTGTCCTTCTTCCGCACATGTGTCCGATTATACGTCAGAGCTATGACCTCATCCGGCTCCAGATCCAGGTTCTGGACCGCATTCATGTGTCGGATGATGTCGTGTGGCACCGACCCCCCCGTGCGCGTCGGATCTCTGTTATGTCTGTTCTCGGCCTCCTTCTTACTCTTGACGTCCCAGCCTGGATCCGCAGCCCACTGATCTATCATATCCCTCTATACAGTCGGAGATATCCAATATGGGAGATATGTCTTCATCTCCGACATTGGGGCACCATCGGGCAACATCTTCTTCGCCCGGTCTCGTGCGTCGTGGAGCCATCGGCGATAATTCTTGGTGATGTAAGAAAAGAAGGTCTGCCGCCCCAGTGCCTGCTGATCAGCCGAGTCAAACGTGAACCTCTCCTGCAAGGCATTCAATAACACAAATTAATTTAGAAAACAAACTCTAATTAAACAAATATTATCGCAGGAAAAAATACTTCAACGTACCAGCCACTCCTCCCATAGGGACTCCCTCGTAATGGCATCCTTGTCCTTCCAGTACAGGCGTGCCTCAGTGAATCGGCCCTTCACAAGAACGCCGATCTTCGTCCTCGCCTGATTCTCCAGGATTCTACTAAAGAAGTAAATAAATAAATTAATACAGTTCAAATATAAATTAACATCCCAAATGTACAAAATAAGGCATGATGTGATTTTATTTTACATATAGGCCCTCCTGGGTGAGCGTAACTCTCTGTTTAGGCTGGGGGTCAATGCGTACCCCGCGTGTCGGGCCACATCCTCGTCAAGATCCTATAAAACACAGACATTAATACAGTTCAAATATACTTTAAATATAAATTAGTAAAAATATACTAAATACCGTTATCAACTATACCGGTGGTAGAACCCACGGAAGAAAGAGAATCAACACGCGGGTGGGATGAATCTGCGTCGGGCTATGTCGTGGATATATGGTACATGTTCTCATGTGTTTCTCCGGGTGCAAACTGGATATCCAAAGGCTTATTACAAAGCATTACTTTGTTAAGTACCTTTGAACGGGAACTAAGGGTTTTTATGCATGCATGTGTTCAGAAATATATAACATATGCAAGAATCTTTCCAAAATATCAAAATTGCAAAAAGATCGTTGCATATGTTATCAATTCCACTTTAAATAGAATTCATTGGCAACGAGTTGAACCATCTCGTTGCCAATGGACTTCTCAAAACAACAACTAATATAAACAAGGCAGGGTTTGTAAACAACGAGTAATCGAACCATCTCTGGGCAATATGGAGTGATTATGGGATGTACAAGGGCTAATTAGGGCTAACTGGGTTATTAGGGTTAATTACGAGTATCAAGGTTTAGGGTTTAGGGTTATGAGAAAAAAGTTAATTTAATTAGGATTTATTAAGATATGTTAGGGCTAATTAGTGTTAATGAAGAGTACGTTGGGCTAATTATTAGGACTAATTAGGGTTATTTAGTCCTAATTAGGGTTTAATTGTGCCGAGTAGTGCTGATTAATCCTAATTAGCACCTCCATTAGGCTTAATTGGGTTATGTTATGGCTAATTATTGTTAATGAGGAGTAGTTTCGGATAATTATAGCTAATTAGGATTGATTAGGACTAGTTAGGGTTATTTAGTCCTAATTAGGGTTTAATTATGCAGAGTAATACTGATTAGTCCTAATTAGGCTTAATTAGGTTATGTTAGGACTAATTATTGTTAATGAGGAGTTGTTTTGGATAATTATAGCTAATTAGGATGATTAGGACTAGTTAGGGTTATTTAGTCCTAATTAGGGTTTAATTGTGTCGAGCAGTGTTGATTAGTCCTAATTAGGGCTAATTAGGTTTAATTGGGTTATGTTAGGGCTAATTATTGTTAATGAGAGGTTGTTTCCGATAATTACAGCTAATGAGGATTGATTAGGACTAATTAAGGTTATTAAGTCCTAATTAGGGTTTAATTGTGCCGAGTAGTGTTGATTAGTCCTAATTAGGGCTAATTAGGTTTAATTGGGTTATGTTAGTGCTAATTACGACTAACTAGGCTAATTATAATCAATATGCATGTAATTGAGTTCATTTGGGCTAATTTGGGATAATTACAACTAATTTGATTTTCATTGGTTTCTTAGGGTTAATTAAAACTAAGTAAGTTCATTAGAGCTAATTAGGGTTAATTGATATATTAAAATATTATTAATCAAGACTAATTATAACTAATTATAGCCAGTGCTGGAACCACAATGAGATTCCAGGGGTGCATGCTAAAAACGTCGCGTTAACCTAATTAACCTAAATTGAATGCACAGTCAACAATCTCAATTCCGACACCTCATATAGAGTGTCGATATGATGTTCGATATGTGTCTTACACCTCCGGACACGTGTCCAACACGTACGACACCTACAGACACGTGTCCTAGTCCTCCAGACACGTGTCTGACACCTACTGACACGTGTCCGACGCCTCCGGACACGCACCTCCGGACACATCGGCATACGTTAATTTATTTTTTAGGGCTAATTACACCCATGTCCCTGAGGTTTGGGGGTAATTACACGCGAGGACACAAAGTTTCAAAATGTAACACTTATGTCCGTTGACAAACGGAATACAAAAATACTTAACGGTTTTAACAAAAAGATTTGATTACCCCTGACTTTAAAATAAAATACCCACTTTGCCCTCCCATTTTTATCTTTTCTTTTGTTTTGTTCTCTCTCCTTTCTCTCTCAAATTCAATCTTCAAACTCAATCTCTCAGATTCAATCCCACGCCACAGCTTCCCCGCACTCCCACCCCACCTCACCCTGCACCCCTACGCCGGCCCCGCCCCCGCTCTTCCCCCCCCTCACGTCGCCGCTGTCCCTCCTTTCCCACCATGCCGCAAGATCTGTTTCTGCCGCAAGACACCGTGAATCGCCCCTCTCTCTCTCTCTCTCTCATGGCGTAAGTCGAAATCACGGTAGGATGCCTTTCCTAGGTTGTTGAATTGATGGTGGGTTTTGGTTGGGGAAGAAAAAAGTGGGTTATGACAGTGGTGCGGGGTGGTGGGTAACGGCGGTGGTGCTGAGTAGTTGGCTCACGGAAGTTGGGATGGTGGTTCACAATGGTGTGTAGGTATGGTAGGGGCAGCTACGGGGTGGGGGAAGGTGGCGCAGGGATGTGATGACAATATGTAGTGTTTGCGGTTGTGTCAATCTCTCTGTTTTCTCGGATGGTGGGGTGAGGGGGGCTGCCGGCGGTGTGGGGCGGGGGAAGGGGGCTGCCAGCGGCATGTGCAATTCGATTGCACATGCAATCAAATTGCAAATCCAGCAATTCAAATGTGTGAGCATGATTTGAAACACTTGAATTGCAGGAGGCGGCGGCATGGTGGAGGGGAGAAGGAAAGAGGCGGCGGTGATAAGGCGGCAGCCCCATTGAAATTCAGAAATGATGATGGTTAGAGAGAGAGAGATATATAAAGTTAGGGTTCAAATTAAATCCAATAAAAAAACACAAATTAAAAAAAAAGAATTCAAATCTGTAATTTGATTTGGGAAAAAAGAATTAATTTCTATTAGAGAGATCCTAATTTAAAAAGATTAAAACCTTGGAGAGAGAGAATTAGGTTTTAAAACACTAATTTGGTGTTAGGTTTAAAACCCTAATTTTGTAGATTAGGGTTTTTAATTTTTATACAGTGTATATGTAAATATTTGGTATAAGGGTAGTATTGACATTTAGAAAATATGCATGGATGACATCAGCAAAAAAATACACTTTTTGGACGGAACCCTGACGAATGGACACGGCTGATACATTTGAAACATGTTTGGTCACGGAATGTTACATTTTGAAACTTTGTGTCCTTGACTGTAATTATTCCCTAACCTCAGGGACATAGGTGTAATTAGTCCTATTTTTTAAATGTCGGACACCGTCGATCAGACGTGGTGTTCGTCTCTGCGCTAACTAACATGTATCTCAATCCAATTGGGTACCATCCTCCGTCAACAATCTCAATTCTCAAATGCTCAATGCAATAAAAAATTAATAAAAATCACACATTCAATCCAATTGGATCCCATCCTCTGTCAACAATCTCAATATCTCAAATGCTCAATGCACGATTAACAATCTATAATCATAAATTAACAACCTAAAATCATCATTTATCAATCTCAATTACTTCAAATGCACAGCTAATAACCTAAAATCATCAATTAACAATCTAAAATCATCGATCAATAATCACAATTCTCAAATGCACAATTAATAACCTAAAATTATCAAACAAATGATCAATGTTCAAATGGAAAAAAATTGTTCAAAATGCACATATCCGATGCGCTTGAATTATTTCAATTTGGGGTTCGATTCGATTAGGGCAATTAATTTAGGGGTTCAATTACTTCAATTTAGGGTAGTCCTAGTTCAATTTAGGGTTCAGGTCAATTGGGGCATTCAATTAGGGGGGGGTTCAATTAGTTCAATTTAGGGTTCGATTGGATTAGGCCATTCAATTAGGGGTTCAATTAGTTCAATTTAGGGTTCAATTCGATTAGGGCATTCAGTTTAAGGTTTAATTAGGGTTCAATTAGGAGTTCTATTAGTTCAATTTAGTAGTCGGTTGAATTGGGGCATTCAATTAGGGAGTTCAATAAGTTCAATTTAGGGTTCGGTTGGATTAGGGCATTCTATTAGGGGTTCAATTAGTTTAATTTAGGGTTCGATTAGATTAAGGCATTCAATTTAGGGTTCAATTACTTCAATTTAGGGTTCGATTGGATTCTATTAGTTCAATTTATGGTTCGGTTGAATTGGGGCATTCAATTTCGCATATCAATTAGGTCGTTTAATTAGTTCAATTTAGGGTTCGATTGGATTAAGGCATTCAATTTAGGGTTCAATTAGTTTAATTTAGGGTTCGATTGGATTAGGACATTCAATTTAGGGTTCAATTAGTTTAATTTAGGGTTCGATTCAAGAGGTGTCCACAAGTATAAAGCCAAAATGTGACATTTTTCGGTGTCGGTGTAGATCGGACGCGGTGTCCGTGACCTACCAACACCTCGACACCTCATCGACACATCTCGACACGTGTCGGACACCTCTGGACACATGTCCAACACTTTCGGGCAACAATTCAATTAGGTCCCATCCTCCGTCAACAATCTTAATTTTCAAATGCTCAGTGTAATAGAAATTCATAAAAATCACACATTCAATCCAATTAAGTCCCTCCTCTTTAAACATTCTTAATTCTCAAATGCTCCCTATCATATCTAAAGTCTCAATTCTCCATATTTTGTAATATACAAATGTAGGTATCAATTCCATCAGTAATTAAACAAACTAATCAATCAGTTACAAAATCAATTTCATCAATTCCATCAGCAATTAAAAATAATTGAAATTATAAGAAACATATCGACATTCTAGAAACAAATTAGGGCAAATTAGGACATAAATCAGAGCATCTGAAAATTAGGGCAAATGGCGCTTAAACATGCATTAAAGTAAATTAGGGCAAATAGACATTCAGAGAGGTGGTGCAGCGACGGCGGCGTTGGTGGCGCGGCGGAAATGAAAGGCCTTGGTGGCGGGCAGTGGAGGGAATTGGTGGCGTTGAGTTGGTGGCACGCGGATATGGATGGGCACGACGTGGGGGGGAGAGGGGGGTGATGTCGCCGAAGGTGGGTGGCCAGAGAAGGAGACCGCCGGTAATAAAATCGCCGGTGAGAATGAGAGACAGAGAGAAACGGGGAGGGAGAGAGAGAAAAAGACGAACCTGTTATATTTAAGGACTTTTAGCGACAGAAAAATACCGTCGCTAAAAGTCTTATTTTAAAAACTTTCACCGACGGATATGTTAGTAACGGTGTTTTTCCGTCACTAAAATTATTAGATATTTTATAATAAAAAATTCTAGCATTCTGTCGGTAAAAGTCCGTCGGCAAAAACTATTAACGACGGTATATTTCGTTGGTAAAGATTTTGTACCGACGGACTTTTACAGACGGTGTTTTCCGTCGCTGAAAGGTCTTTTAACGACGGATTCTCCTTCGTCGCTAAACGTCCGTCGTAAAAAACTGTTTTTTTTGTAGTGTGTCTTTTACTTTTTCAGGCGAAACCCGCGAAAGTTAGCGGAGATTAGGGTTTCTCCAACAATTGTCAGATTAAATCTGAAAAAGTGAGAGTTTTGAGCAATAGTTATGTACTGAAACTCTCAGTCTAATCCATTTCCAGGATGGTGAGAGTTTTAACGCAGTGCGCAGGCCTGAAATCATGTTATACTCACACTAAAGCGTTACTTGGCCCGAAATGAACACAATCCTCTACGTACATAGCACCTCATGCTTTTGTTTTTCGAAATTTAACTGTTTACGAGCAGCCAATATGGATCCCTATGGTATCATTACTTGTCCTACTCAGGAGAAAAAGAGTAACGTTGCATCAGGTGCGTCCGCATACGCTTTTTCTTCTTTAATAATCATCACTGAGATGAGATTTATTTCAATGAGTTAGATAATGCATAAAGATTTTAAATCAAGGATAAAAGTCGAAGGTATTTTGGTTACAATTAATGCACGCTATTTGTCAACAAAATAATCTTTACCAAAAAAATGTTTTCTCCCCAACTGTTTTTCGTCATGAAGACAACCATCCAGTCAACATTCAGCTAATAGAAGTGGATGGACACACTTTAAAGCATTCGGGATGATCTCAGTTTGCAGGTCATGCTAACAACAAATGTCGTTTGTAGGAATGGGATCTGAACCAGAATGGAATGAAACCTTTTTATTTTCTCTCTGGTGGAGTTTCTGAACTCTCAATCAAGATAGCGAGTTACTAGTTCCGAGGATAATTTCGTGAGGCGAAGTGAGTAGCTCCATCCATAAGTATTTTTTCGAAGCATGTTGAGCCATACTGCTTTCTCATACCATGCATAGAGAGTTCTTCCAAACATGTATCAACTGCATTGGTTTTAGGTTTTTGATTCTCTTTATAAATATTGTGAGATTTGCAGAATCCCACTTGAGCCTCTGTTTATGGAGGGAAGTGTTCCACCAACACCATTATAACATGGTTAAAGAGGAAGCGTACTGTGGACAAAAGTTAGCCAATATAGGTGAACAATTATTTTGCTTACTTGAGTTGGTGCATGGGACCGCCATTTCATTTTATATTTTTCCTGTTTCCTGCATTAGCACCAAAGTAGGTTCGTGAAGCTCAGCGACGAGATTGCCTAAAAGCATGATGTCAAGCGATCCAATCCCCCAAACAGCTCAAATCCGACGTTCCTTTTCTTTTTGTTCCTTATTGTAGTAGCACCTCGAAAAGGTTGCCAGGGAAAGAAAAAGAAAAAGAGAGAGAGAACTATAAAAACAATTGCCGCATGCACACGAGAAACGATTTTCCGCTAAAACTCTTTCTTTATTATTTGTTTCCAAAGATGGGAGGAGAATAAAATCCTTTAGGCGTGCCGAAATTTGATGGCATGTTTTTTGTGCTATTAGTTATCCAAATTAAATTCCGTCGTATATATGACGTATTCTTTTATCTTATTGATAAAGTGGATTCATATTTTCAATTGGCTAAATTTTCAATTGTTATGTCCACGATAATTTCTGATTAAAAAATACAAATAAAACAATAATACGCATTGAGAAAACTTTTATTGATTACATTTGCATTGATGAGGTCCTAAAGGACTCAATGCATCAGGAAATATAATTGAGATTACAAAAGAAATATTAAAGGAGAGAAACAAATAAAAGGCAAGGTTCACCTTGATGGCTCCATTTCTTCCTTTTATTTTATTTTTTAACCTCCTTTTTGGCTTCTTCTCATTGGTCTTTCTTCAAGAAGAAGAATTTTCTTCTTCTCTCTTTCTTCTTCCCTTTTGTCAAGAAGGCTCTCTCTTTTTTCGGCCGAATTTTCTCTATTACTCCCCCTCTTGTCGCTGCCAAATTAAAGCCTCCTTTGTAACGAGAGTTTAAGTCTCCAAGATGTGCACCAGTTGATGGATAATTACCACATGTCCACATGTGATTAATCTTAAGCTTTATCAAATCTAATGATTATTTATTTCTTTAATGTTTATAAAATATCTCCAAAAGTTTTTCATTTCACCCATATTGTTCTAGCCTGATTGCAATATTACTGGATTTCTGAACGCATGGTGTACTTAAAAACCTGAATATTTGGGTTTCGTTTTGGCAAAAGCTCTCAACAATGAAAATATTGTGTTTGCTTCTCAACTCAATATTTTTCGATATTAGATTTTTTTTAATCAAAATTTCGGTGCCAACATAGTGATGTTAACATTTTTCTGCAGTATCAATATGGACTTATGGTACATGTCTATCTAGGTTGAAATGTTGTATACATTCCAAGATACATATTTAAAACTACTGATTAAAATTTGACTGTTCTAAGTACAATTTCTAGATCTGCTACTGAATGACGCACAGTATGAAAATTCAGTTTTCTAGACTAAACCAAAGAAACAAAAACAATTAACCAAAAAAGAAACAAAAACAAAAACAAAAAAGGTTGAGTGCTGAAATGAAACCTTGACTAACTTCATTTTCTTGTAAAGGGGGAGGAAAGAAAGACTCGTGAATATCTTCCAACGTCGTATAGACTTTCCCACCCAAGTTCCTGTTCAAATTGGCTAACTTCATTTTCTTCCTTCAGCTACGTTCAAATAGAATTTTCCCACTCTAAAATGTTGTCTCAGATAGCTTCCAAAAAACATTTTTGGAAACAATCTCAAACAACATCTTATACGTCCTTCGAAGGTATTATTACCATCTTAACTTCCAAAAAACTATGTCTTTTGCGCCCCCCCCCCCCCCCCCCCCCCCCCACAGTTTTAGGCAAGTAACAGCGCCACCCTTGGACTTTTGAGCTAGCATCTTTTAAGTACATAGCCCTACCAGAAGGGGTTGGCTCATTTTAAAAAAAAAGGCTAATACAATATTATCCCTAGACTATAGACTATAATTTCTAAGTCGACTATAACGATAAGTCCTCTACTTTACATCATTTCTGTTGTAACAAATTTAGACAAAAATTGACACTAAAATTCATTGTCACTGTTGCTCAAAATTGTTGCTAAATGTTATTGTTACAAACTTTTATTAATAAAATATATTTAACGATATATTTTTATCACAACAGAAGTTCTTGGTCATTGTTAGATGTATAGGCAGGCATCTGTTAGCAGTAAATTGCACCTTTGGTAATTTCATTGGCTTCAAGTCAAGCCAAACCTAGTAATTTAGGTAGGAAATTCCACATAATAAACCGTACAAGCCCTGCTATGCTCACCCTCTATATAAACCCAACTCATTCGCTCATGAACATCACACAAACACAATCAAAATCAAAAGATGATATCCTTCAAACCCCTCCCCATTTTCACTTTCGTTTTCCTCTTCATCCCCATCCTTTTCACCTCCACCAATGCAGCCACTCTCAATAGCCGAAACAACTGCCCCTTCACGGTGTGGGCGGGCGCCGTGCCCGGCGGTGGCAGGCAGCTAGACAATGGCCAAACATGGGACCTTGACATCCCCACGGGCACAACAGGAGCACGTATATGGCTCGAACCAACTGCAACCTCGACGGGGCAGGGCAGGGCTCGTGCCAAACAGGTGACTGCAATGCAATGGGCTACTCCAATGCCAAGGCTACAGTAGCCCCCCTAACACCCTTAGCGCCAGTGGCGGAACCAGGATTTCAATCCAGGGGGTGCAAAAAATATATTGAAATCACAAAAAAAAATTAGGTAAAATAAATGCACTTTTCGATAATACACAAAAAAAATACTAAAAAATCCAAAAGTATTATGTTTCATGATAGTCACTACTCTTTACAACACAAAAAAAGGAAAGGAAAAAAAAAAGCGAATACAAAACAAGACGAAGTTACTAAAGTCAGTAAAATTTTCTGAATAAATTAACCAGAAGGATGCATAAACCTTTAGTGCATCCTGAAATAAGACTAGAAATAGTATAAACCTAATCACATATGACCAAAATTAGTACAGCACCTCTTGAAACTCGTAGAAAGCTCAACATTACACGAAGCTCACGCCACAAGTTAAAACTGAGAATTCTTGCCTTTAAAGTGTCTTTACTTCTTAAATTTGAACATAATGTTAACTTGTATGACGTAACCATTTCCGAAGATCAACCTCCCAATCTCACAACATCACATTCCAACACAATAGTAAATTTCAACCTCCCAATTTGAAAACTAAATAAACAAACAAGCTCAAGATCAAGCATGAATATCTTAAAAAATCAACAAAAAATAGATTTATGCAATTAGGAATTGTTTATGCAACAAATTAAGAATTTGGAAAGCAAATTAGGTAAGCAATTAGGAAAGCAAATCAATTAGGAGGGAACAAATCTGCAAATGCGTATCTCAAATTCAAAAGGCGGATGACTCGTTATAAATTTAAGCCGTTAAATCAAAATCGGCTCTCACAACTCACACGAGATAATTAACTGCATATGGAGCTTTATCATCTGATAGAAATCATAATCAATCAGAACAATTGAACGAGTGCCTGTAATTACGGTAAGTGTAACCCTAAATCTTTAACAATCAAAGTATCAAACAATAGATCTCGATCGTTGTCGACTCGTCATCGCCGGTCACTCGTCCCGTCGCACGCCTCGCCATCTTCGTTTTCTGTCAGATCTGGAACAAGAAGGTCGGGCTTCTCTCGCATCTCTTGGCTGTCTTGATTAGAGGGAGAGTGTTGTGCCAAGTCACAACAGAGCACCAATGGAGATCCATATCAAGCGATGACCGGCACCCATGATAGAGGCAGTAACCACAGACAGAGAAGGAATATCAATGGCTGAGGTCTAAACAAGTAGACCGCGAGATGCAGAGCTTGAATCTTACCCGGCACCCATGGGCTGCCAAGTCACGAGCTGAGGCTTAGCTGGCACACTAGGAATCTAGAATAAATGACGTGTCTAATTAGAATGGGCTTACGTGTTCTGTCCATTTTAATTAAGTAGGACCAGTAAGATAGTGTCGCCTGTTCCCTCACTCGTGAACCGCACACTCGTTTGAATTGTTTGTTAGGTTGTTATGGGAAAAGATAGAGGGGTTATAACGGAATGAATGGAAGGGAAATGTATGAGTTTTTATCATGAATTAACGAAATTCTCCTCCCTTCTCTTGAACTCTCTTCTTCTTCTCCATTTCTGTAAATTCTTCTGTTAGCGACTCCTTGATTCACTACATTTGGTATCAGAGCTGGTTCGGTCTCATGGGAAATGTCGCGTTCTTTGAAAACATCTCAAATTGAGACAGATTCGTTGGGTCCATTGGATGCGTTGGAACAAAGGTTTGAGTCTTACGATTTGAGGTTTGGGTCTTTGGACGCAACGCTGGGGGATCTGCAGAAGAATTACTCCGAGATGAAATTTGAGATGATGTCCACCGTGTCGCAGATCAATGCGCGACTGGAAGCTCTCATTAAAGCTAAGCAACAAGGAGAAGTTGGTTCCAGTAAAGGTAATGTCACTCCACCTCCTGTTGGAAACCATAACAGTATGACATTAGTTTTGAATCAGCAGAATTCTGGGAACTCTACACACAAACCCCCTAAATTGAGCTTTCCCCGATTTAACGGTGATAATCCGGGGGGCTGGGTTCGTAAATGTGAACAATATTTTGAGTTTGGCCCAATTCACAAAGAATTCAAGGTGGCATACGCCTCTGTCCACTTTGATGACCAAGTAGAATACTGGTATTCTACTTACATTAAGCCATTGGGCAGGGTCTCTTAGACTAAATTTGTCAACGATCTGTATGCAAGGTTTTCGAATGTGAACAGAGACAGTGTAATTGGAGATTTTAATCAATTGAAACAAGAGAATTCGGTGATTGAGTATTATAACCTGTTTAAGGAACTGAGAGCACAGATGGTCGAGGAATTTGGGAAAATGGATGAGGGGTATTTTGTGAAAAGCTTCATTGAAGGTTTGAAGCCGGAGATAAGGAGTTGATTCGAGCAATTGGAAGTTGTGAGTCTGTCCAAGGCCATTCACATTGCCCGCAAGGAAGAAGTAGCCATTGCAAACCTATTCCAGCACACCAAATCACAAACCATGAACATCCACCACCCAGCGAAGGCCAACACTTCTTCGTACAGTAAGCCTGTACCCCAATCAGTATCACTTCCACCCCTACCTGCAAAACCTTCCACCTATAATCCTTCCACACACCCCACTACCAAAGGACTTCTACCCAGTCCACCCAATTCCCAAGGGAAGCCACCCTTACCAGTTAAACTCCTGACTCATGATGAGCATCAGCTAAAAAGGGAACAAGGTCTCTGCTACTGGTGGGATGCCAAGTTCACACCTGGCCATCAAAAGGTATGTCCACGAAGATCAATTGCTATGTTGATCACTGATCAAGCGCCGGAGCAAATTGAAGTGGTCCAAGAAGAAACAGTAGTAGTTGAAGGTGTGGAGTCAACCGTTGAACCCACCGAGATAAGCATCCAAGCCCTGTTAGGGAACACCACCCACACTACCATGAGGGTGACGGGTTAGGTCAACAAGAAGTCATTTTCTATACTGGTAGACACTGGATCCACAGACAACTTCATGGATCCAAAATCAGCTGAAAGATTGGGATGCCAACTCTCTCCTACTCCTCCCTTAACTGTGGCAGTTGCCAATGGAGCCAAAATTCAAAGCAATGTCAACTGTGTACGATTTAAATGGACCATGAGTGGATAGGAGTTTACTACTGATATGAAGATACTTTCCTTAGGGAGATGCGATTGCGTGTTGGGAGTACAGTGGCTAAAAGCTTTGGGAAATGTTAATTTTGATTTTGCAAAGCGCACCATTGCTTTCCAATATCAAGGCAAGAAAGTGAAGTTGTCAGGAACTAATGTGACAGGAGTCTCCATTAAGATGATTTCTAGTTTGGCTATGACCAAACTATTGCATAACAATCCCGGGAGTCTTTATGGTCAAGTGTTTGCTATGACTCCTAACCTTCAAGATGGGATCCTTACTACGCAAATACAATCCTTAGTAACCGAATTTGCTAATGTATTTGAGGAGCCTAAACAGCTACCTCCCAAAAGGGCCCAAGATCACAAGATCATACTAACTAAAGGAACACAACCAGTTAACATAAGACCTTATAGGGCCTCCTTTGTACAGAAGAAAGAAATTGAGGACATCATTGCTGAGTTGTTGGCTAACGGAGTAATACAACCCAGTAATTCCTTCTTTGCTTCACCTGTCCTTCTTGTTAACAAGAAGGATGGCTCCTGGCGGCTATGCGTGGATTACCGGGAATGAACAAGATCACGCTAAAGGATAGATATCCTATTCCCATAATCGATGAGTTATTGGATGAGTTACAGGGGTCCAAAGTATACTCCAAGCTGGATTTAAAGAGCGGTTACCACCAAATTCGGGTGGTGGATGAGGACGTACCCAAAACAACATTTCGAACTCATTCAGGGCATTTTGAATTCCGGGTGATGCCATTTGGGCTTACTATGCCCCTGCAACTTTTCAAAACTTGATGAATAAGGTATTTAGACCATATCTTCGGAGGTTTGTCCTCATATTTTTTTATGATATTTTGGTTTACAGCCAAGATATAATCAGTCAGGTAGAACACTTGAGGATAGTTCAGCAAGTTCTTAGAGATAACCAGCTGTTTGCCAAGAAAAGCAAATGCACCTTTGCCCAAAGTCAAGTGGAGTACTTAGGACACAGTGTCAGTGGAAGGGGTATCTGCAGATAAGAGCAAAATAGAGGCAATGTTGCAGTGGCCAACACCTCAATCCTTCAGAGATCTCAGAGGATTCATGGGGTTGACAGGGTATTACTGAAAGTTTATCCTTAACTATGGGTCAATTAGCAAACCTTTAACAGCCCTATTGAGGAAAGATGCGTTCAAGTGGTCTGATGAAGCTGAAATGTCATTCACCCACCTCAAGCAAGCTATGACAACTACACCAGTTTTGGCTCTGCCTAAATTTTCTCAGCCGTTCGAAGTAGAAACAGATGTAAGCAATCATGGAGTTAGGGCGGTGTTAATGCAAGGAGGAAGACCAATTGCCTACTATAGTAAGGCCATAGGCCCCAAGAATGCAAGACTTTCAACTTATGAGAAAGAACTCCTTGGTGTGGTGCAGGCTATTACTAAGTGGAGCCCATACCTTAGCTATCAACCATTCATACTCAGGACAGATCACTGCAGTTTAAGGTATATGCTCGGTCAACGAGTGACCTCCTTGCTTCAACAAAAATGTTTGTCCAAACTCTTGGGCTATGAGTTTCAAATCCAATACAAGAAGCGTCTGGAAAACGGGGCAGCTGATGCACTCTCTAGAGTGTCAGAAACCACAGGTCAAAACGAATGTCATGCCCTCACCACGTTGGTCCCAACGTGGGCTCAAGAAATACAGGCTAGCATTGTTGACAATACTGAAGCCCAGAAATGCATACAAGAGTTACTACTTGATCCCATGGCCAACAGTTTCTATTCATATCGAGATGGTGTCCTGAGGTTCAAGGGTAAGATTTACGTGGGCAGCTGCACCAATTTGAGAGGCCAAATTCTAGCTGAGTTACATTGCGGGAAGTGTGGAGGACACTCAGGAATTAAGGCCACCTACCAAAGGATTTTTTCCTCATTTTACTGGCCTACGATGAGGCAACAAGTTCAATCGGAAGTGAGTAACTGCGATGTATGCCAAAGAAACAAGACCAAAAGCATTAAGATGCCTGGGTTATTACAACCCCTGCCTATTCCCGATCAGTTTTGGTCACATTTGAAAATGGACTTCATTGAGAGCCTTCCACCCTCAGGGGGAAAAAATGTCATCTTGGTTGTGGTAGATCGTCTGAGCAAATATGCTCATTTTTAGCCTTATCTCACCCTTATACTGCTGAATCGGTGGCCCAAGTTTTCTTTGATCAAGTGGTGAAATTACATGGTCTGCCTACTTCCATTGTCAGTGACAGGGACAAGGTCTTCCTGTCCCACTTTTGGCAGAAATTATTTGGGTTAATGGGAACTCAACTCTCCATGAGCACAGCTTACCATCCAGAAACTAATGGACAGACGAAAAGGGTTAACAGGTGCTTGGAGAATTACTTGCGATGCATGACAGGGCATAAGCCTAAACACTGGCTCAAGTGGCTTTCGATGGCTAAAATATGGTATAATACCAGTTTCCATCAATCTCTACAGACCACACCTTTTGAAGCCCTCTACGGTTACAAGCCTAGATCTCTGGGAATGCTTCCTTTGGAGGGTCCTTCTATTCCATCCCTAGATGAGTACTTACAAGAAAGGCAAGGCATGCTACAAGACCTCAGGAGTAACCTATTGGAAGCTCAAAACAGGATGAAACAATATGCTGACTCCCATCGAATCGAGAGATAATTTGCAGTTGGGGATTTTGTTTACCTCAGGCTTCAGCCTTATCGTCAATCCACAATTGCAATTCGAAGGAATCTCAAATTGGCACCTAAGTTCTATGGTCCATATGAGGCCTTGGAACTCATCGGGTTTGTCGCTTATAAGCTGAAGTTACCCCCCACCACCCTGGTTCACCCTGTTTTTCATGTCTCTCTATTAAAAAAGAAGATTGGGCACAGCATCAATCCGATCACTGAACTGCCACTGGTTACTTTAGCAGGTCGATTTCTCATGGAGCCATTAGATGTACTTGACAATCGAATAATTCAGCGTCACAATGCCCCCATCACCCAAGTCCTTATTAAATGGTCAAACTTAGTGGATGGTGAAGAAACTTGGGAGGATTGGGACAGTCTCAAGCAACGATTCCCCAATTTTAACCCTTGGGGACAAGGGTCAATTCAAGGAGGGCAGAATGTTGTGCCAAGTCACAACAGAGCACCAGTGAAGATCCGTATCAAGCGACGACCGGCACCCATGACAGAGGCAGTAACCACAGACAAAGAAGGAGTATCAACGGCTGAGGTCTAAACAAGTAGACCGTGAGATGCAGAGCTTGAATCTTACCCGGCGCACATGGCCTACCAAGTCACGAGCTGAGGCTTAGCTGGCACACTAGGAATCTGGAATAATTGACGTGTCTAATTGGAATGGGCTTACGTGTTCTGTCCATTTTAATTAAGTAGGACCAGTAGGATAGTGTCGCGTGTTCCCTCACTCGTGAACCGCACACTCGTTTGAATTGTTTGTTAGGTTGTTATGGGAAAAGAGAGAGAGAGGTTATAACGGAATGAGTGGAAGGGAAATGTATGAGTTTTTATCATGAATTAACAAAATTCTCCTCCCTTCTCCTGAACTCTCTTCTTCTTCTCCATTTCTGTAAATTCTTCTGTTAGCGACTCCTTGATTCGCTACAGAGAGAAAGACAGAGTCTGAGTTGAGGCCAGAGGGAGAAGCCATGGCTGTGACGTCGTCCGGCAGTCTCCTGTCGATGAGTGGGTGTCTGGGTGAGAGTCTGAGAGAGGAGGGCAGAGAGTAACGCGATGGAGGTTGGAGAGAGAGTCGGGCAGAGAGAGCAGGTGAAAAGAACTTTTTTTTAAGTTCAGGGGGTACATTAGCCCCCCCCCCCCCCCGTTACCACGTGGTTCCGCCACTTGCTGAATATGCTCTTAATGATCCAAACCTAGACTTTCCGACATCTCTCTTGTGGATGGCTTCAACGTGGCCATGGAATTTATTCCTACTACTAATGGGTGCACCAGGGGTCCTACATGTACCCCGGACATCAACGGCCAGTGCCCTAATGAGTTAAGGGCACCAGGCGAGTGTAATGACCCATGCACTGTCTTTAAGACCGATTAATATTGTTGCAACTCGGGGAGCTGTGGACCAACAGACTTCTCGAGGTGCTTTAAGGAAAGGTGTCAGACTGCTTACACTTACCCTAAGGATTATCCATCTAACACATTTACATGCCCCAGAGTGACAAACTATAGGGTTGTATTCTGCCCTTGAAGCTGTTTTTGAGTACTTCGTTCAAGTTGTTTATAATAAGGGCATTGCTCTCAAGTTGAGAATGTTCAAGGTTGTGGCGAAATAAGCTTTTGTGCACATGCAGTGATGTGCACGTGTCATGTAAGAAACATATATGATAAGTATCTGCTAATTTAGTGAGTTATTAAGCACCTAATTGATGTTATCTTGCTCTAGTTATTTTCTCAAACAAAATCTTTCAAGACTTCACTGGAAAGATATATGTGTCGTTAGCACTTCAAGTGACAAAGCAATGTAACGTGTTGACAGAAATGCCACAAAGATTCTATTTACGATTTCATGCCACCGAAAAGCACTATCCCTTCATTTATGTGGTGCTGTGGTTCAATCATCTAAGCAGTCGATCACCACTTACCATATATTTGATCTTAAACTTGGATTCTGAAGAGGCAATCTGAATACTTGGGTTTCGTTTTAACAAAAGCGCTCTCAACAAATATATTGTGCGTGCTTTTCAACCCAATATCTTTCAATATTGAATATCATCTTTTTTTATCAAAATTTCAGCTGCAACATAGTGATGTTAACAATTTTTTGCAGTATGGACTTACAATATATGTCCATCTAAATACTATTTCTAGATTCGCCACTGAATAATGTGGGTATAAAATTCAGCTTCTAGACTAAACCAAAGAAACAAAAACAAAATGAGACATTGTATCTGGTGATAAGTTTCTACAGGCAGAAAGAAAAGGCCATGTGCGAGATCCCTCTGGACCTTGACTAAGAGATGGCGGTGTGTGCGAAGGGGGAACAAAGAAAGACTTGTAAGTCTTCCAACGTATAGACTTCCCCACCCAATTTCCTGTCCAAATCGGTTGAGTTCATTTCTGTCCCTTCAGCTATGTTCCAATAGAATTTTCCCACTCCAACAACAGCCTTTTCAGATTGTTTCCAAAGAACATTTTAGGAAACAATTTGAAACGTCGTCTTTATACCTCCTTTGAAGGTATTATAACCATCTTCGGTTTGACAATAATATACTTGCCCTTTTTTCCGATACTATTTGTTGCCCAGGAAAAGGGGTTCGCTGCTACGTGGAGGTGCCACAAAGAATGCAGTCTGAGTCAGCTTCCAGGTACGCAAAGTGGGAGACAGCAAGGATGGAGTAAGGGCTGAGAGCAAGGCTCCCCAGACAGGTCGCGAGGGCTGGCAGAGCCGCGCAGGCAGGGCGACGACGAATAAGGCCGGCAGTCGACAGTCCGAGTCAAGGGTGCAACGTCAAGAGTTCGATGTCAGGAGTCCAAATATGTTTTTCCCACTAGAATGCCAGAGAGAATGACTTTTTTAGAGAGAGAAAGTGAAAATGCCAAATAAGAGAAAGATCTTTGAATAAGCTCCACTATTTATAGGCAAAAATATGAATGTGTCCTAAGTTGACATGTGTCGTCCCCTAGGAGCGACACATCACCGGAGGGTCCAAAGTATTGATTCTCCATTGGACTGCCAGTCCCCAAGTTTGTACTGCCTTGCCCTGCCCTTGCAACATCTCTCTGCCTGTCTGAGAAGACTGATCATGCCTTCGGCAGCATGGTCAGAGTAGCCCATTGCCCCAGCCACCAGTCCAAGCCCTTACTAAATCCCACGAGGTGTGTCAAGAGACGCGCAGAGAACCTGACAGTGGTGAGGGTTGCCCCTGTAGCCAACTGCCAGGTGAACTAGGCGCGATGCCCTGGACCTGCTCTCGTCCTGGAGTGACCCGGGGGTCATATATTGCCCTGGTGGTGTCGACCATCAACAGTAATATGAGTGGGCATGGTCGCTGCTCAGTGCTTAGAGTCCGTTGTGGGGAAATCTTTGTGTCAGAGCCCCCTGCGAGTGTGATGTTGATGGGTTTAAGTTTGTGCCGGCGATGGCTTCAGTGTTGTGAGACCATCCCGCTGCGAGGGTCAGAGCCCCCGGTGATTGTGCTGGCGATGGCTTTAAGCCTATTCCGCAGTTTGATTGAGTCGGCGATGGCTTTAAGGTTGTGAGCACATCCCGTAGTTTGATTGAGCTGACGATGACTTTAAGGTTGTGAGCCCATCCCGCAATTTTATTGAGCCGGCGATGGTTTTAAGGTTGTGAGCCCATCCCATAGTTTGATTGAGCCAGCGATGGCTTTAAGCCTATCCTACAATTTGATTGAGCCGACGATGAGCCGACGATGGCTTTAAGCCCATCCTGCAATTTGATTGAGCCGGCGATGGCTTTAAGCCCATCCCACAGTTTGATTGAGCTGGCAATGGCTTTAAGCCCATTCCGCAGTTTGATTGAGTCGGCGATGGCTTTAAGGTAGTGAGCCCATCTCGCAGTTTGATTGAGCCGGCGATAGCTTTAAGCTCATCCTGTAATGAGGGCTGGAGCCCCTCAGGAAGCATGTAACATGATTGTGGTGCTTGGGCACGGTGCCTACATCATGAGGCATTGATTGTGGTGCATGGGCGCAGCGACGACCATTGCAGAGATAATACTTGGTGCAGGGGGCACGTATCATGACTATGGCGCATTGGCGGGGCGACGAACGTCGCGGAGTAATACTTGATGCCGGGGCACGCATCATGAGAATGACGCAAGGGCGCAGCGACGAACGTCGCGAAATAATACTTGGTGCCGGGGCACATGTCATGAGAGTGGTGCATGGGCACGACGACGAACTTCACAGAGACAATACTTGGTACCGGGGCACGTATCATGATGATGGCGCATTGGCGCGGCGATGAACGTCTCAGAGCAATGCTTGGTATCGGGGCACGCATCATGAGAATGGCGCAAGAGAGCAGCGACGAACGACGCAGAACAACACTTGGTGCGGGGACCACATAGATGATAGTATGCGATCGTTGTGACGATTATGCACGGTCGGTGACGAGCGTCATGTGGCCATTGGTGTTAAGCGAGCATTATAAAGAGCGTTGAGCTGGCGCCGGTGATGGGGTCAGAGAGACAGCGTCCGGGCGACGGGAGTTGCGGAGTTGGAGCGCGGGTGACGGGAGTCACAAAGATGTTGCATGGACATGGGCGACGAAGGTCGCGGAGATGGCACGCGGACGACGAGAGTCGCGAAGATGGCGTGTGGGCGACGAGAATCTCAGAGTTGGAGCACGGGCGACGGAAGTTGCAAAGATGTCACCCGGACGCGGTGACGAGAGTCGTGGGAGATGGCGTGCGGGGGACGAGAGTCTCGGAGTTGGAGCATGGGCGACGGAAGTTGTAAAGATGTCGCCCGGACGCGGGCGACGAGAGTCGTGGGAGATGGCGTGCGGGTGACGAGAGTCGCGGAGTTGGAACAGGGGCGACGGGAGTCGCGGAGCTGTCACACGGACGCTGGCGACGAAGGTCGCGAAGATGGTACCCGGGCGAGGAGAGTCGAGGAGATGGTGCGCAGGTGACGAGAGTCACGGAGTTGGAGCGCGAGCGACGGGAGTCGCGGAGTTGTTGCGCGGACGCGGGCGACGAAGGTCTCTGAGATGGCGCGCGGGTGACGAAGGTCACGAAAATGGCGCGCGGGTGACGGGAGTCGCGAAGCTGTCACGCGGACCCGGGCGATGAAGGTCGAGGAGATGGCGCACGAGTGACGAGAGTCGCGGAGTTAGAGCGCGGGTGACGGGAGTCGCAGACGCGGGCGACGAAGGTCACGGAGATGGCACACGGACGACGAGAGTCGTGGAGATGGCGCTCAGCGGCGAGCAACTGCGAGTGACGGTTGTCGCGGCGACAGAGCGTGACGACTAGCGAATGATCGTCGCGGCGACGAGAGACGGTCATTGCAACTACGGCGCGCGACCGTGAGAGACGGTCGTCGGTCGTCGACGTAGGTGGCCGACCCCCTTTAAGGGGGAAGGCACACCAAGGTTGCTTCTCAAAGGAAAAATGCACGTGACTTGATTATGTGACGCTTTGACCGGCCTGTGAGCGTTGAAAAGTTGACCGTTGAATGTGCCGACATGTCATGAGAATTGGGAACCCCAGTGGGCCTATAGGTGTAGCCAAGATAGGGTGAGAACACTATTTTTAAACCACATTTTGCACTATATATATATATATATATATATATATATATATATATATATATATATATATATATATACACACATATACATAAAGCCATCATATCTACAAATAACACACACACACACACACACACACACATATATATATATATATATATATATATATATAAACATATACATAAAGCCATCATATCTACAAACAACACATATATATATATAGTGCAAAATGCGGTCTAAAAATAGTGACCCTATATACAACACATATATATATATATATATATATATATATATAGTGCAAAATGCGGTCTAAACCGCATTTTGCACTATATATATATATATATATATATATATATATATATATATGTGTTGTATATAGGGTGCACTATTTTTAGACCGCATTTTGCACTATATATATATGTGTTGTTTGTAGATATGATGGCTTTATGTATATGTTTATATATATATATATATATATATATATATGTGTGTGTGTGTGTGTGTGTGTGTGTATTTGTAGATATGATGGCTTTATGTATATGTATGTATATATATATATATATATATATATATATATATATATATATATATATATATATATATGTTGTTTGTAGATATGATGGCTTTATGAGTGTGGCACGAGCACTTACTATTCATGCCAACCGAGCAGGTCTTTTGAGCCACCACGAGTGGTGTAGTTCTGCTTTCAAGAGTGGCATTTCGATATTGCTGCTTTCAGAGTGTGGCACGAGCACTTGCTACTCATGTCGGCCGAGCAAGTCTTTTGAGCCACCATGATTGGTACAATTCTGCGTTGACTGTTGTGCCTTCTTAGTCCCCACTAGCCTTGTAGATATATATCATATCCTTTATGATGGTATAAATTTTCATAATTATTGCAAAAAAATCAAAAATTAGAAAAATGAATTCGTGAAAAGAGGCTATTAATACAGTATCCCTAGACAATAGACTATTGTTTCTAAGTCAACTACTCGTATTAAAGACATGGATTCTCTATTATACATCATTTCTGTTTTAACAACTTTTGCCACAATTGACACTAAAAAATTTAAATCGCAGTTGTTAAAGTTGTTATAACAAATTTTTGTTGTAACAACTTTTGTGACAAAAAGTGACCCTAAAAACTTTTTTCTCGCTGTTGTTAAAGCTATTATAACAAATTTCCGTTACTAAATTACATTGTACAATAATTTTTTATTACGTTGGTTCATAGTCCAGATATATAGGCAAGGCAAGGCCAAGTGGTCACTACAATGCACTTCTGTTAGCAGTTATTGTGCATTTAATAATTTCTTTGTCTTGGAAGTCAAGTTACCCACTGAAAAGGGATGGAGTAGAACAATAGTCAGCAGAGTCGAGACAAAACTCATCATCTATGGGAACAACATTCCACATACTAAACCACGTAGAAGCCCTGTAAAGCCATGCTTACCCTCTATAAAAACCCAACTCATTCCCTCATGAACATCAGACACAATCAAACGTAAAGATGATATATCCTTCAAATCCCTCCCCATGTTCAGTTCCATTTTCCTCTTAATATCCATCCTTTTCACCTCCACCAATGCAGCCATTTTCGACATCCGAAACAACTGGCCCTTCATTGTGTCGGCAAGCGCCGTGCCTGGCGGTGGCAGGCAGCTGGGAAGAGGCGAAACATGGTCCCTTAAAGTCCCCGCCGGCACTGCAGGAGCACCTATATGGCCTCGAACCAACTGCGGATTAGACTGGGCGGGACGGGCACGTGCCAAACAGGTGACTGCAATGGGTTACTCCAATGCCAAGCCTACGGTAGACCCCCTAACACCCTTGCAGAATTTGCTCTAAACCAATATCAAAACCTAGACTTTTTCGACATCTCTCTTGTGGATGGCTTCAATGTGGACATGGAATTTATTCCTACTTCTATTGGATGCACCCGCGGTCTTAGATGTGCCGCAGACATCAACGGCCAGTGCCCTAACGAGTTAAGGGCACCGGGCAGGTGTAATAACCCGTGCACCGTGTTTAAGGAAGACCAGTATTGTTGCAACTTGGAGAACTGTGGACCGATAGATTGCCGGAGGTTCTTTAAGCTTAGATGTCCAGCTGCTTACAGTTATCCTAAGGATGATCCAACTAGCACAATTACATGCCCCGGAGGGACAAATTATAGGGTCCTATTCTGTCCTTGAAGCTACTTTTGAGTAGTTCATTCAAGTTGTTTAAAATAAGGGCATTACTCATGAGTTTGAGAATGTTCAAGGTTATGGTGAAATAAGCTTTTGTGCACATGCAGTGATGTGCACGTCATGTAAGAAGCAGATATGATAAGTATCTAACTCTAATTATTAATGATTGATGATTGATGTTATCTAACTCTAATTATTTAAGTGAATGAATTATTAATGATTGATGTTATATAACTCTAATTATTTTCTCAAACAAAATCTTCCAAGCCTTCTCCCACTGGCAAGATATACGCGTCGTTAGCACTTCTAGTGACAAAGCGACGTAATGTGTAAACAGAAATGCCACAAAGATTCTCCTTACCTTTCATGCCACCGAAAAGCGCTATCCCTTTATTTACGTGGTGCTGTGGTTCGATCTTCTAAGCAGTTTGATCACCACTTACCATGCATACGATCTTAAACTTAAAATCTAAAGAGGTACTTCTTGGTATGTTTTGTTTCAGGATAAGGGTAAATCCACTTCTTCTTTTTTTTGGCTAAGTGCACATTCTCTTGTCACTAAAGAGTTATTGGTGACACGTTTTAACTCTTTAGAGACAAAAGGGTGTTTGGCTTACCCCTTATTATTATAATATAAAGTTGTCATAAGTCTGTCGGTGATAAACTCAAGTTCCTATACGGTCTTTTTATGACTTTTGAGCCAAGAAAATAAACTGGGTAGCCATGTTAGTACCGTGTTCATTTCTAGGGATAGCACCTTCTACGTGATAAGTAGCTTTAAAGGATGTCCATCATCAAAGAGGAAGTGACTTCTGTTTGATCTGAAGGTTTGATCTCTTGCAAGTTTCTCGAACAGAATTTTGAATATGCAAATGTTCCTAAGTTGGCTCGTCAAAGCGTACTTAATTGATTTGTTCTTACTACTTAGGTTTGATTGGGTGTTTAGATGTTCAAATTCTTGTCTTATGATTATGTTATGGATGGCAAAGTGAACTACATATGACCAGTCAACTTAGGAACAAAGATCGACCCAACACATGTGAATCATTTGACATAGGTATTTTGTTGTAAACAAATGGTCACTCAAGCTTACACTTTGTTGCACTCAAACTCACACTCACAAATATATGAAGAGGCAATTTAGAGATTTTGAGAGAATACTTTCATTCCACTTAATCAAAATGGATGAGGTACATGAGTTTATATAATGCCTAAAAGTAACTCCCAAACTTACAATAATCATACTACTCACCTCATTATCTACATAATTACTAGACCATTACTCATCTTCATAATCATGCAAGTAATGCATTTGTAACATATGCACCACTAACATATTATTAACACCCCACTAACATATTAGTAAAACCCACTAACACATGACTAATGACCACTAACATGCCATTAACACACTAACTTAATTAGTAACATGTGACTGAAAAGATCAAGATTATTATTATTTCAACACTCCCCCTTAAACTTGATCTTTGACTCCGAGCAAACTTTTCAATTTGCGAAATGCCTCAACCTTGAGGGGCTTGGTAAAAATATCAGCAACTTGGTCTTGTGACTTCACATACTTGAGCTCCACCGCTTTTTCGGTAATGCACTCTCTAATGTAGTGATACCTTGTATTGATATGCTTGCTTCGATCGTGGAACACCGGATTTTTGGCCAATGCTATTGCCGACTTATTGTCAACGAAAATCTTGGTTGACTCTTTTTGTGGCAAATGAAGCTCCCTCGACAAAAATCTAAGCCAAATAGCTTGACAAACACATGATGTGGCGGCGACATACTCTGCTTCTCAAGTAGAAAGCGTCACAATAGGTTGCTTTTTTGAGCTCCATGTAAATGCCGTATCTCCCATATAGAAGACAAACCCGGTGGTACTCTTCTGATCGTCTAAATCTCCAGCTCAATCACTATCACAATAAGCCGAAAGCTTGAAGTTGTTAGAAGGAGAATAAAATAAACCGAACTTGATTGTACCTTTGAGGTAACAAAGAATTCTCTTAGCCGCTTTCATATGAGTCACGGTAGGAGCTTCCATGTAGCGACTGATAAGCCCAACTCCAAACAAAATGTAAGGTCTTGTACATGTCAAGTACCTCAAGCTTCCGACTAGGCTCTTGAAAAAAGTTGAGTCTACCTTCTCTCCAACATCTTTCTTTGACAACTTGACTCCACACTCCACAGGGGTACTTACGGGATTGGCATCATCCATCTTGAACTTCTTCAGAATTTCTTTTGCATACCCTTCTTGGGAAATAAAAATGCCATTATCTCGTTGCTTCACTTCAATGCCAAGGTAGTAGGACATGAGGCCAATGTCTGTCATCTCAAACTCTTGAGCCATTGCATTCTTGAACTCCTTAAACATGCTTGGGTTATTCCCTGTAAAAATCAAGTCATCTACATACAAGCAAACAAGTAACATATATCCATCACCATTCACTTTTGCGTAAAGAGCATGCTCGTGAGGACACTTGGAGAAGTCATTTGCTTGGAAATACTTGTCAAGTCTACTATTCCAAGCTCTCGGTACTTGCTTTAACCCGTATAATGCTTTCTTCAACTTAAGAACTTTGTCTTCTTGCCCTTTCATGACGAAGCCCATGGGTTGCTCAACGTACACCTCCTCTTCAAGAAAGCCATTTAAGAATGCCGATTTGACATCCATTTGATGGATTTTCCAACCATTTTGTGCCGCCAAAGAAATTATTAATCTAATAGTATATAAACGGGCAACGGGTGCAAATACCTCATCATAGTCAACGCCATGCCGTTGGTTATAGCCTTTCGCAACCAACCTTGCTTTGTACCTCTCTATTTCACCTACTGCATTCTTCTTGGCTTTATACACCCATTTGACTACAATTGCTTTTTGGTCTTTTGGAAGTGTGATCAACTCCCAGGTGTTGTTCTTCCCTATGGATTGAATTTCTTCATCCATCGCATTTCTCCATTTCTTTTCTTTGATTGCTTCCTCAAAGCTCAAAGGTTCACTATCACCAAAAAGACAAAAAAGAGTCAAATCATCAATTCTTTGAGTTACCGCTTCCGTTTCTTCATATATGTCGAGGAGGCTCCTTGTGCGACGTGGTGGACTTTCACTTGAAGTAGGTGAAGCTTGCTCTTGTGTGGATACTTCAGGAGATGATGGAGGAGAAATGACCATTTCCATGTCATCATCTTCTTGCTCCTCCACATCAAGAAAAGGGAAAGTATTGTAACTTTCTTGTGGAATGTTCCATTCCCATGCACTTTCTTCATCAAATACAACATCTCTGCTAACAACAATCTTGCCATTGCTTGGGTTATAAGGCTTGTAGCCTTTGGACCTCGAGTCATAACCGATGAAAACATACTTCTCACTTTTGTCATCAATCTTGGACCGCTTCACATCTGGCACATGCGTATAAGCAATGCTACCAAAAACTCGCAAATGAGAGACACTTGGCTTCCTTCCATGCCATGCTTCTTGTGGTGTCTCACCTTGAACGCTTCTAGAGGGATAACGGTTCAACAAGTAGACCGCACAATCAACCGCTTCTGCCCAAAACTCCTTGGGCATTCTTTTGGTCTTCAATAGACTCCGGGCCATATTAAGAATGGTTCTATTCTTCCTCTCGGCGATGCCATTTTGTTGTGGAGACCTTGGAACTGTTAAAGGATGGCGAATTCCATTTTCCTCACAATACTTTTTAAAAGCATTTGATGTGAATTCGCCTCCTCTGTCAGATCTTATAGCCTTCACATCATAACCACTTTCTCTTTCAACAAGAGCCTTAAACTTCTTGAAAACATCAAATACCTCTGATTTTTCTTTAAGAAAATAAACCCAAGTCTTGCGGCTAAAGTCATCAATGAACAAAAGAAAATATTTGTTCTTACCAAGTGACGGTGGATTAATTGGCCCGCAAACATCCGAGTGAACAAGTTGAACCGGCTCCATGGCTCTTAAGTTAGCTTCCTTTGAAAAACTTTTCTGGAATTGTTTGCCAAAAATGCACCCCTCACAAAGCTGATTCGGGTGACTAATGTGAGGCAATCCTTTTACCATCTTCTTTCTAGACAACAAATTTAGTCCTCCAAAATGCAACTGCCCGAGCCTTAGATGCCAAAGCCACGATGAATCTCTAACACAACTCTTCAAACATTTAGCAACATCACTCTGAATATTTAACAAAAACATCCGGTTTCTTGTCATAGGAACATTAGCAACCAAATTTCCAAACGGGTCTTTCATGAAAAGACTATAATTTTTCATAACAATTTCATAGCCTTTTTCTAAGAGTTGTCCCAAGCTCAAAATATTATTCTTCATATGAGGCACATAGTAGACATTTGAAATGAATTGATGCTCACCACTCTTCAAACGAATCAAAATGTTACCTTTTCCTTTCACCGAAATTTGAGACGAGTCGCCAAAAGTAACTTTGCCATTGACTGATTCATCGATCTCCACAAACATACTCTTGTTTCAGCACATATGGTTGCTAGCACCGGTGTCAAGATACAACAAATTCTTCTTGCCACTTTCTTGTCCCTTGTACGCCAACAGTAAATTATGCTCTATTTCTTCGTTTTTGCAATTTTTGCTACTTTCAACATAATTAGCTTCCTCCTCAACGTCATTAGCATCATATCCACATTTCGAAGCATAATGACCAAAATTGTTACAATTGTAACACTTAACTTGAGATTTGTCATACCTTTTTCTGGAATAGTTTCCTCTACCACGACCTCTTACTTGCTTTGAGGTTTGGTATCGTCCTTCTTTGTTGTGGGAGCGAGCATTGCTTCCTTCTCCTCTTCCTTTTCCTTGGCCACGACCTCGACCACGTCCACCTCCACGTCCACTTTCTTGACCCTTTTGGGCTCCTTCTTGCTTTCTTTCTCTTTCCTTCAAAGAAAGCTTTGTTTGTAGCACATGCTCCAAAGACTCTTCTTTCTTCTTGTTTAGTCTTTCATCATGTGCTTGCAACGATCCCATTAGTTCATCAACACTCAAGGAGTCTACATCCTTAGACTCTTCAATGGCTACAACAATGTAGTCAAACTTGGGATCTAGTGAACGGAGGATTTTCTCCACCACTTGTGCGTCATTCAAATCGTCGCCATTTCTCTTCATTTGGTTAACAATAACCAAAACTCTTGAAAAGTAGTCCGAAACTAATTCGGATTCTTTCATGCGTAAGGCTTCAAACTCGCCTCTTAGCGTTTGGAGACGAACCTTCTTCACTTTCTCCACTCCACCATGAGAAGTTTGGAGAATCTCCCAAGCATTCTTGGAAGTAGTTGCATTTGCAACCTTTTGCAACATCGCATCATCCAAGCTTTGATGGATGATTGCAAGAGCCTTTTGATCCTTCCTTCTAGTGGCTTGTAAGGCCTCCTTTTGGGTAGCACTGAGTGTAGCTTCACTTTGAGGCTCGGTAAAGCCTTTGTCTACCACCTCCCACACATCTTGCGATCCAAGAATCGCCTTCATGCGAATACACCAATTTTCATAGTTGTCTTTGGTGAATCACGGGATTTGAAATGGAACCATATTGTTTGCTATCTTTCTCTCTCTTTCTCTCACTAACTTGAGCACCACTAACCTGGTGCTTTGATACCACTTTGTTGTAAACAAATGGTCACTCAAGCTTACACTTTGTTACACTCAAACTCACACTTACAAATATATGAGGAGGCAATTTAGAGATTTTGAGAGAATACTTTCATTCCACTTAATCAAAATGGATGAGGTACATGAGTTTATATAATGCCTAAAAGTAACTCCCAAACTTACAATAATCATACCACTCACCCCACTATCTACATAATTACTAGACCACTACTCATCTTCTTAATCATGCAAGTAATGCATTTGTAACATATGCACCACTAACATATTATTAACACCACACTAACATATTAGTAGAACCCACTAACACATGATTAATGACCACTAACATGCCATTAACACACTAACTCACTACAAGAAAAGACGTCTTTTGCAACGGAGTTTTAGCGACGGCATAGATTCTGTCGCTAAAAGGCGTTTTACCGACGAAAACCTCCGTCGGTAAAACTCCGTCGTAAAATATTATTTAAGCGACGGATTTATTCCGTCGCAAAAAACTCCGTCGGTGAAAAGGCATTTTACCGACGGAAACCTCCGTCGGTAAAACTCCGCCGTGAAATATCATTTAAGCGACGGATTTATTCCGTCGCAAAAAACTCCATCGGTACAAATAGGTCTTCACCGACGGACTTTTAGCGACGGAATAAATCCGTCGCTAAAAGTCTATTTAATTCACAGATATGGTTTGAACTGTCACTGCTTCTCTCTTCGAAAATCCCAAAACCCAACCCCGGCGGCGACCTCCCTCGACACCGGCGGTGACTTCCCTCTACCCCGGCGGTGACCTCCCTCGACAACGGAGACCACCTGCAACTCCGGCGACCACGGGCCCTCACCTTCGGCAGATCTGTGAAGAGGAGAGAGACTACCCCGGCAGCGACCTCCCTCGACACCGGCGGTGACTTCCCTCGACCCCGGTGGTGACCTCCCTCGACAACGGCGACCACCTGTAACTCCGGCGACCACGGGCCCTCACCTCCGGCAGATCTGTGAAGAGGAGAGAGACTGAGAGAGAGAGCAGCGTCGACCACCGGGACCACCGAAGACGACGGTTTCTCACCTCCGGCAGTATTTCTCGTGAGGTAAAGTTCTTGTCTTCCTCTCTATTTTTTCTACGCTATACCTTCTGTCTTCCTCTTATACATGTAAATTGCTGTGAAAAGTTAAAGATGATTTTAGATTGTTAATTGTGCATTGAGCATTTGAGATATTGAGATTATTGACGGAGGATGGGACCCAATTGGATTGAATGTGTGATTTTTGTTAATTTTTATTGCATTGAGCATTTGAGAATTGAGAATTGAGATTGTTGACGGAGGATGGGACCCAATTGGATTGACATACCTATTAGTTAGTGCAGACACGGACACCACGTCTGATCGACGGTGTCCGACATTTAAAAAACAAATTAACGTATGCCGATGTGTCTGGAGGTGCGTGTCCGGAGGCGTCGGACACGTGTCCAAAGGCGTCAGACACGTGTCGGTATGTGTCGGACACGTGTCCGGAGGTGTCAGACACGTATCGGACACCATATCGACACCCTATATGAGGTGTCAGAATTGAGGTTGTTGACGGAGGATGAGATCCAATTGGATTGAGATACATGTTAGTTAGCGCAGACACGGACACCACGTTTGATCGACGGTGTCTAGCATTTAAAAAACAAATTAACGTATGCCGATGTGTCTGGAGGTGCGTGTCGATGAGCGTCGGACACGTGTCCGAAGCCGTCGGACACGTGTCCGGAGGTGTCAGACACGTATCGGACACCATATCGACACCCTATATGAGGTGTCGGAATTGAGGTTGTTGAATGTGCATTAAATTTAGGTTAGTTAGGTTAATGCGACATTTTTAGCATGCACCCCCTGGAATCTAATCGTGGCTCCAGCGCTGGCTATAATTAGCCCTAATTAGTCCTGATTAACAATATTTTAGTAAATCAATTAACCCTAATTAGCTCTAACGAGCCTAATTAGTTTTAATTAACCCTAAGAACCTGATGAAATTCAAATTAGCTGTAATTACCCCAAATTAGCCCAAATGAACCCAATTATGCGCATATTGATTGTAGTTAGCCTAATTAGTCATAATTTGCACTAACATAACCCAATTACGCCTAATTAGCGCTAGTTAGGACTAATCAACACTACTCGGCACCATCAAAACCCTAATTAGGACTAAATAACCCTAATTAGTCCTAATCAACCCTAATTAGCTATAATTATCCGAAACTAGCCCTCATTAACATTAATTAGCCCTAACATAACCCAATTAAGCCTAATTAGCCCTAATTAGGACTAATCAGCACTACTCGGCACAATTAAACCCTAATTAGGACTACATAACTCTAATTAGTCCTAATCAACCCTAGTCAGCTATAATTATCCGAAACTATCCCTCATTAACATTAATTAGCCCTAACATAACCCAATTAAGCCCAATTAGCCCTAATTAGGACTAATCATCACTACTCGGCACAATTAAACCCTAATTAGGACTAAATAACCCTAATTAGTCCTAATCAACCCTAATCAGCTATAATTAATAATCGTAATTAACCCTAATAACCCAGTTAGCCCTAATTAGCCCTTGTACATCCCATAATTACTCCATGTTGCCCAGAGATGGTTCAATTACTCGTTGTTTACAAACCCTGCCTTCTTTATATTAATTGTTGTTTTGAGAAGTCCATTGGCAACGAGATGGTTCAACTCGTTGCCAACGAGTTCTATTTAATGTGGAATTGGTAACATATGCAACGATCATTCTGTAGTTTTGATATTTCGGAAAGATTCTTGCATATCTTATCAATTTCTGAACACATGCATGCATAGAAACCCTTAGTTCCCGTTCAAAGGTACTCATTACAAAGTAATGCCTTGTAATGAGCCTTTGGATGTCCAGTTTGGACAATTTGGAAAAGCTAATTGTTTATAAAACAGTATTTTGACTCATGCTTTATGTTCTATGTCGTGGATATATGGTACACGTTCTCGTGTGTTTCTCCGGGTGCATACAGATCTGGTGTTCTAACATCCGTCAAACCTTCCTGAGCAAGGTTAGATGAATGTTAGAACACCTAATCGATGTGGTGTACTTGGAGAAATGCGGGGAGGTGCTGCCGAATTTTCCACAGACATCGGACTAAGCATGAGTTATTCACTGTTTTATAAACATGTGCTTTTCTGAATGGGATAGGACCACTACCTGTTCAAGAGTGGAGGGGAAATATGTAGACATGTTGTAACATTCATGCATTGATATTTACATCGGCAATGCCTAATCACTGGTCATTATTGAAGGTGGTATACAGTACGATAATTCAGTCGTCATGTCAGTCGATCGAAGTTGGATGAAAAGGAAGAATGCTGAAGATTTTGAGTGTCGCGTTGACGAATTTCTCGACTTCGCTTATGCGCATCCTGCACATGTTGACCTTGATAAGATAAGGTGTCCGTGCGGTAGATGTGAGTTGTTGCACTGGAGAAAAAGAATTGAAGTAAAATGGCATCTTCGTCGGTACGGTTTTATGGGTGGATACACAAGGTGGACGCAGCACGGGGAAACGATAGTATTGTCGTCCAACCTGGCTAGTCAAACTGAAGTTAGGGAGGAGGCACGATATGATTTTCGAGATATGATTATGGATGCTGGGCATGCTAATGTTGACTGGGGTAACAACAGTCCACAACCGCCGATCGAGGGGGCTCATCAGTTTTATGAGTTGTTGAGAGCTGCGGAAGAGCCGCTGTGGGATGGAGCTCCGAAACACACACGGCTGTCTGCGGTTAGTAGGTTATTACAGTTGAAATCAGACCACGGGCTGAGTGAGAAAGGTTTTAACGAGTTTGTTACCTTCATCAAAGAAATACTGCCCGAAAGTGAAAAGCTACCGCCGTCGTACTATGACGCGAAGAAGATGATGAGGAAACTTGGGTTGAGCTATGACCGGATAGATGCGTGCAATAACGATTGTGTATTATTCTGGAAAGAGAATAAGGATTTGTCATTATGTCCAGTATGTGATCATTCGAGGTACAAACCGGACAAAGGGAAGAAGAAAAACATTGCATGGAAGATATTGCGATATTTCCCGGTCACACCACGGCTTCAGAGAATGTACTACTCCTCCAGTACAGCTGAACATATGAGGGCTCACCGTGAGACTCGCAGCAACGATGCCGATGTGCTGACACACCCAGCTGATGGAGAGGCGTGGAAGGAGTTTGACCGCAGGCATCCAGTCTTTGCTCAGGAAGTTCAGAATGTTAGACTTGGTCTGGCAACCGATGGGTTCAACCCTTTCGGTCAGTCTACCACGCCTTACTCCTGTTGGCCTGTTATTATTGTCCCTTACAACCTTCCACCAGGCATGTGCATGAAGAAGCCGTATATGTTCTTGTCGTTGCTTATTCCGGGGCCGAAGAGTCCCGGTAAGGACATAGATGTGTATTTAAGGCCGTTGATTGATGAGTTAAAACAATTATGGAATCATGGAGTCGAAACATATGATGCATCCCTTAAACAAAATTTTCAGATGAGGGCTGCTTTGATGTGGACTATACATGATTTCCCCGCATTGGGAATGACGTGTGGCTGGAGCACACATGGGAAGCTAGCATGCCCTGCTTGTATGGGCGTGAACCCCGGTCATACGTTAAAGCACGGCGGAAAGGCCTCGTGGTTCGGATGTCACCGTAAGCTTTTGCCACCGGGCCATCAGTTTCGTAGGCAGAAGGATAAATTTGACGGGACAATCGAGCGTGAGGTTGTCACACTGGACTACCCATCTGGTGAAGAAGTACTCTCACACCTGGAGGCACTTGATACTGACATACCACACGGTAAGGGTGTGCCGGATAGGAAGATTGCAGGGTTCGGGAAAGAGCACAACTGGAGAAAATTTTGTATCTTCTGGGAGTTAGCCTACTGGAGGACGCTCGTTATCCGAAACAACATGGATGTGATGCATATTGAGAAGAACGTTTTTGATAATGTGTTCAACACAGTGATGAATGTCAAGGGCAAATCGAAAGATCACCTTAAAGCGAGAAGGGATCTACAACAGTTGGGTGTACGCCGTGAATTGCATCCTCGGACAGTCAGTGGGAAGACCATACTTCCGAAAGCACCTTACTGTCTAGACAAGAAACAAGTGGAGAAGGTCTGTCAGTGGGTTAAGAATTTGAAGCTTCTGGATGGGTTTGCGTCCAACATATCTCGTTGTTGCAATGTATCGGAATGCAAGTTCCAAGGGATGAAGAGTCACGACTGCCACGTATTCATGGAGAGATTCATTCCTATTGCCTTCCGGGGACTGTTGCCACGGGTTGTTTGCGAGACTTTGACTGAATTATCTCATTTCTTTCGAGATATATGCTCTTCTACGATCCGGGTGAGTAACATGGAAGTGCTTGAGAAGAACATTGTGGTGACGATTTGCAAGCTGGAGAAAATCTTCCCACCTTCGTTCTTTGATTCAATGGAGCATCTGCCTGTTCACTTGGCATATGAAGCTAAGATGGGTGGACCCATGCAATATCAGTGGATGTATCGTTTACACTTAATGCGACATCTGTTATCATTGATATTCCACCTAACTCGATTCGCTAAACTTCTAGGTTCATGTTCCATTTAAAGAAAAAAGTCCGTAATAAGGCTCGGGTTGAAGGCTCAATTGCGGAGGCTTACGTAACGGAAGAACTTGTAAACTTTTGTAGTCAATATTTCGGGCCTAATGTTGGTACGAGGTTAAATCAATTAGGCCGAAATGATCCCGGAGCAAGCACAAATTTGGAAGGGCAATTGTCAATATTCAAGCAGTCAAGTAGTCCCTTAGAC
This sequence comes from Escallonia herrerae, assembly GCA_033070095.1. Lineage (NCBI taxonomy): Eukaryota > Viridiplantae > Streptophyta > Magnoliopsida > Escalloniales > Escalloniaceae > Escallonia > Escallonia herrerae. The sequence goes on from JAVXUP010000884.1 coordinate 151,490, forward strand.
TTAACTTTTCAGAGCAATGGTATATCAATTGCTATGAGATATAGACCCGTATGCGATTTTTCAAAGCAAGAGTTGTGGTGGCGGCGTCGACGGTGAACGACCGTGGGCGAAGGTCGTGTGTCGTGGATGAAAGAAGAGAGAAGAATAGACAGATTAATTAATGGGTAATGGCACCCATTTGTAACCCATATAAATTAATGGGTATGGGTTACAAGATTTTTGACCCATTTGACCCATTTATCTAAATAGGTGGTTTCGGGTCATTTGTAAATGGGTGAATTTGAGCAGGTTAATGAGTTTGGATTACAATTGTCACCCCTACTTCTAAGCCAATTTGCTAAAGATAGGGGTTATCTACCATATATCATTTCTGTTATAACAACTTTTGTGACAAAAATTCACACTAAAAATGTTGTATCGCTATTGTTAAAGCTATTATAACAAATTTTGGTTGTAACAATTTTTGCAACCAGAATTGACACTACGGACTTTTCGTCATTGTTGTCAAATTTGTTACTAAAATATATTTGATCTGCGACATTTTTTTTATTACCTTGATCCTTAGTCCAGATACACAAGGCCAAGTGGTCAAAACAATGCACTTCCGTTAGCAGTTATTGCACCTTTAGTAATTTCATTGATGTGAAGTCAGGTTACCGATTCGAAAAAGATAGAAGAATAGTCAGCAGAGTCGAGTCAAACGTTAATCTATAGGAACAAAAAATTCCGCATGATAAACCTCGTACAAGTCCTGCAAAGCCATGCTCACCCTCTATATAAACCCAAGTCCCAACGCATTCCCTAATGAACATCACACAAACACAATCAAACTCAAAAAGATGATATCCTTCAAATCCCTCCCCATGTTCAGTTCCATTTTCCTCTTAATCTCCATCCTTTTCACCTCCACCAATGCAGCCATTTTGGATATCCGAAACAGCTGCCCCTTCACAGTGTGGGCGGGCGCCGTGCCCGGCGGTGGCAGGCAGCTAGGCAGAGGCCAAACATGGTCCCTTAACGTCCCCGCCGGCACTAAAGGAGGCCGAATATGGCCTCGAACCAACTGCAAGTTTGATGGCTCTGGACGGGGCACATGCCAAACAGGTGACTGCAATGGGTTACTCCAATGCAAATTAAGCCTACTGTCACGGACCGATTGGAAGGAAGCTGATTTTTGGAGGTTACGCCATGCGGACGCTCATTAGGCACTTACAGGACGCTTAGTGGACGCTTACTTGGCAATTAGAGGGCAAGGCTTCCGGAAGGTTCAAGACTTCTCTGCAATGTTCTTTCTTGTACATGTGTGAATATTCTAGAGCAGTGATGGTAACTCTAGAAGGGTAGAAGAGTATTCTAGAAGTAGTCTAGAATATTAGAGAAGCTTGTAAATAGTCTAGAGAATTCTAGATAGGGAATACTATCCGTAGGATTGCATGTAATCTCCACCGTCCGTTGAGGAGGTGGAGTAGTATATAAGGCCAAGGCCTCATTTGGCCAAGGCATCCGAGACATTTGTATTTGAGTAATATAGGCTTTCTCCAAGTAGTGTATTGGGAATTCTTTCCCCAACCTCTTGTGTTCCGCTGCATATTTGTTTCCAACTTCGCCCAGCTCTACAGTTAGGCTGATTTAGCGAGCAAGCGGGGGCTTGATCTAGCTAAGTGCCACACGGTTTCGACTTAGAGAAGTTCGTTCCGTGACAGGTGGTATCAGAGCTTGGTTACGACGGGTCGTGCCAAGCAAGGAGCAACAATGGCAGGCAAGGATACTAACGTTGGAGCATCCGGAGTAGCCGAGGAGAATGTCGTTGTGGAAGGTGGGCGAGATCCATTACCACCCACCGGTGGGAAGAAGGGTAGCCGGGGCCAAAGCAAGTCGAGCGATGCACTTGCTTCATTGGATGGCCGAACGGGTCACTTGGAGATTGCTATGGGTGATGTCAAGGATCACGTGGGAATGGTCGAGCAAAATCTACAGACGTTGGAGGATCACGTCTTAAAGGAGCTCAAGTCGCTCAAGAGGGCGGTGGGCGCCCAAGATGAGCTACGTGAAAGGTTCACAGAGTTGTTCAATAGTTTGCAAGAACAACTCGATGTGGTGAAGGTTGGCATGGAGGAGATAAGGCAAGACGCAGCGATGTGCAAGAGAGCTATCGCGGGTGGAGCGGTTGTCACTCCTAGTCCAAGGGTGGACACGCCAAAGCCGAAGGAGTTTGGAGGCAAGAGGGATGCCAAGGAGCTCGACAATTATATATGGCACATGGAACAATACTTCGAGGGTGCTAGCATCACGGATGAGAAAACTAAGGTAAGAACTGCTACTCTCTACCTTACGGATACAGCAACTCTATGGTGGCATAGAAAACATTGCGATATAGAGAAGGGGTTGTACACCATAGATACGTGGGAGGTGTTCAAGAGGGAGATCAAGAAACAGTTCTATCCAGAAAATGTGGCCTACAAAGCAAGGAAGAAAATGAAGGAATTGAGACATAAGGGCTCGGTAAGCGACTACGTGAAGGAGTTTACTACTCTTTTGCTTCATATTCCAAATATGACGGAGGAGGATCTTCTCTTCAACTTCGTCGATGGCCTCCAAAGTTGGGCCAAGAAGGAACTTTAACGCAGGGGCGTGAAGGATGTCGTTGAAGCCATAGCGATGGCGGAGTCATTGGCGGAGTATGATAGAGGTGGGGGATCTTCAAAGTCGAAGGAGGAAGAAGAAGCTTCGGAAGGCAACCATGCCAATGGTGGGGGAGGAAGTCCCAAGGCATGGCAAAAGGGGAAGAATCAAGCTAGCATGAGCAAGTCCGAGGGCCATGGCAAGCTAGAGGAGAAGCGAGTCAAGAACAAGCCTAAGGACGGATGCTTCTTTTGCGGAGGGCCGCATTGGGCAAGGGATTGTCCGCGACAAGGCAAGATGGCTGCCTTAGTCAAGGAGAAGGAGGAGTCCGAAGGCGAGACGATGCGCCTAGGCTCGATCCAAGTCCTAAATACGCTCCAAGGGAGGAATGTGCCGCAAGTTGAATGGGAAGCCTGCGTGGGGTTGCTCTACGTGGAAGCGAAGTTGAATGGGAAGCCTGCCCATGTGTTAATGGATTCGGGGGCGACTCACAACTTCATCACGATGGAAGAGGCCGAGCGGTTAGGTCTCAATGTGGTTGGCGGGGGAGGTTGGCTAAAAACCGTCAACGCCGAAGCAAAGCCCCTACAAGGCACAGTTCGACGAGTGGAAATGTGTCTTGGCAAATGGAAGGGGTTTGTGAACTTCTCTGTCACACGGTTGGATGATTTTAAGGTGGTGTTGGGCCTTGATTTCTTGCGACAGGTAAATGCCTTAGTGTCACCGTATAATAACGCGGTGTGCATTATGGAGAAGGGTTCAGCATGTGCGGTGCCTATGTTTGGGGGAACATCGAGCACCATGACTTCTAACCGACTATCGGGTATGCGACTAGTACAAGAAGTCGAAAGGGAGGAAGCCAAGAAGAGTGAGGGCACTTACTTGGCGAGTCTCAAGAAGGAAGACGGCATTGTGCCTATGACTGGGCAGCCACCAAAGGAGTTGTTGGGCGTCCTCAAGGGGAAGAAGGACATTACGCTGTGCAAATGCGAAAAGCAACAACCACCTAGGGGAAAGGTGGATCGTGAAGGCAAGCTTGACCGGGGGCCAAGCCACAAACCGTGGCACCAAGCGAGATAGTGCCGCCAAACGTGGAGAAGGTGGCGACTACTTTGAAGGCAAAGGGGGAGATCGTCAAGTTAATCAAGGAGGGCCTACAGCACGATCCCTTAGCCAAAGAGTTGCTACAGTTTGCGAAGAGTGGGAAAATCCAACGATATCGGGTGAAGGGAGACTTACTCTACACAAGGGATGGACGAGTGTACGTGCCAAAGTGGAAAGACCTAAGGAGGATGGTCATACGGGAATGCCACGACACTCAGTCGACAATGAATCCGGGGCATCGACGGACATATGCCTTGGTGACTACGGCATACTTTTGGCCTCAAATGAAGAAGGAGGTGCAAATGTGTGTCAAGACTTGTCATGTGTGCCGACAAGTCAAGGGGGAGAGTCAAGCCGATGAGGCTAAACTCTTAGATGCATCGCAAGTTTTGCATGACTTGCAAACGCGCAAGGCCGAGTACGTGCTTGGGGATAAGCTTGAACAAGGACGAGGTGTTCCACCAAAGCAGCACTACTTGGTCAAGTGGAAGGGATTGTCGGAGCACGAAGCGACATGGGAGTTAGCGGAAAATCTCAGGCAGTTTGAAGACCTCGTGGATCGCTATCACGAGGAGGTTGCGACGAGGGCGTCGCACAATTAGGTGGGGGAAAATGTCACGGACCGATTGGAAGGAAGCTGATTTTTGGAGGTTACGCCATGCGGACGCTCATTAGGCGCTTACAGGACGCTTAGTGGACGCTTACTTGGCAATTAGAGGGCAAGGCTTCCGGAAGGTTCAAGACTTCTCTACAATGTTCTTTCTTGTACATGTGTGAATATTCTAGAGCAGTGATGGCAACTCTAAAGGGTAGAAGAGTATTCTAGAAGTAGTCTAGAATATTAGAGAAGCTTGTAAATAGTCTAGAGAATTCTAGATAGGGAATACTATCCGTAGGATTGTATGTAATCTCCACCGTCCGTTGAGGAGGTGGAGTAGTATATAAGGCCAAGGCCTCATTTGGCCAAGGCATCCGAGACATCCTTGTATTCGAGTAATATAGGCTTTCTCCAAGTAGTGTATTGGGAATTCTTTCCCCAACCTCTTGTGTTACGCTGCATATTTGTTTCCAACTTCGCCCAGCTCTACAGTTAGGCTGACTTAGCGAGCAAGCGGGGGCTTGATCTAGCTAAGTGCCGCACGGTTTCGACTTAGAGAAGTTCGTTCCTTGACACTACGGTAGACCCCCTAACACCCTTGCTGAATTTGGTCTAAACCAATATCAGAACAAAGACTTTTTCGACATATCTCTAGTGGATGGCTTCAACGTGGGCATGGAATTTATTCCTACTTCTAAAGGATGCACCCGTGGTCCCAGATGCATTGTAGACATCAAAGGCCAGTGCCCTAACGAGTTAAAGGCAACAGACGGGTGTAATAACCCGTGAACCGTGTTTAAGACTGATCAATATTGTTGCAACTCAGGGAAATGTGGACCGACGAGACTCTCGAAGTTTTTCAAGGATAGATGTCCGGCTACTTACAGTTATCCTAAAGATGATCCAACTAGCACATTTACATGCCCCGGAAGGACAAATTATAGGGTTGTATTCTGCCCTTAAAGCTACTTTTGGTAGTTCGTTCTAGCTATTTACAATAAGAGCATTTCTCATGAGTTTGAGAATGTTCAAGGTTGTGGTGAAATAAGCTTCAGTGCACATGTAGTGACGTGCTCATGTCATGTAAGAACTTAGTTGATGTTTTCTGGCTCTGGTTATTTTCTCGAACAAAATTCATGCAAGCCTTTTCTCAATGGCAACATATGTCGCTAGCACTTCTAGTGACAAAGCGATGTAAAGTCTAGACAGAAATGCCAAAAGAATTTATTGACGATTTCTTGCCACCGAAAAGAGCTACCTTTTTGATGTGGTGGTGTGGTTGATTTTCTAAGCGGTCGATCACCGCTTACCATACGATCTTAACCTTAGACTTCGAACGGGAAACTCTTGGTATATTATTCTATGATAAGGGTAGATCCACATGCTATTTTTTTTGGCTAAGTTTACATTATTTTGTCGTTTAAGTATATTGATAACACTTTTTGACTCTTTAGTGACAAAAATAATTGAATTTTGCCTCACCCTCTTTCTATAAGATAAGGTTGTCGTAAGTCTATCACGATAAACTCCTACTTCCTTTATGATTTTTGTATGACCTTTCAGCCAATTTTGTCATATTGTAACATTCTTTTTGGTCTTACATTAAGTCTCATTCTGGTGCCGACAAGTGTCCACAAAATACAATTTCTTTCAATTGCCCATCTTCTTGAAATGGGCATTTGAAAAGAGCATAGACAATTATCAGAGCAAAATGGTCAAAGAAACACTAACCCACTCTCAATTTCAGTTACCAGAGACTCATCCTCTACCTCACGTAAGCCTGCCTCAAGTTGCCAACTCTCCAACGGTAAGCCTGCCTCACGTAATTTTGTCATCAAACTTTCTGTTTACCAAAATATTTTTCCTTATATTTGCCTTCAGCTGCATTTTCCCTGCATTTTTTCTTTAGTCTCATGCTGTATCGTTCCAATAGAAAGTGGTTGTGGCCGTCGACAGAGAGAGATCATATCAAATACAAAGTAAACAAAACCCATCAAACTTCTCCACTCACAGACCCTCTGTGTTGCCATGCCAGGCCATTTTAATTAGCTAAATCTAATTCTTTTTCCATATATTATCATCACAGCCTCGTACAAAATAGAGTTTTAGAGAGAGAGAGAGAGAGAGAGAGAGATATTGCAAAACGCAAGGTGCAAAATTGCATGTTTATGTATTCAACTTGAGCAGTGATTACTTGAACTTCACAGGTTAATCTTTCAAATGCCCTTCTTATTCAAGAACTTAATTGTTGATGCTCCCCCTCGGTCAGCCTTTCTTTGGCTAAGCTCATTCAGATTGATTTTTTTAGAGTGAACTTTGATGATCTCCTTTACTTGATTGATAGGAAAGTGACCCTTGGCTATTTTACGAAGAACCTAACTCTATATCATAAATGATTGATGCAAAGCGAACAATGCAGTTTTCTGTGTGTCTGTGTTCTCGAGTTAGAAATGAGAGAGAAAGAGGACAGATAAGAGAGAAAAGAAAAGAAAAGAAAAAAAGGACCAATTGGAGAAGAAGTGAAAGGCTACCAAATTTACGATGATTTATTATTATTTTTTTCAAAATTTACGTTCATTTGTAATTATCTTTGATTGTTAGTGCACATCTTCTTCGAGGCGTACTCGGCACACATCATGCCTATGCAATTAAAGCTTTTGTTTTGATAATATTATATGTGCAAGGATATTTGTGCTTATTAATTTAAAAGACATTATGTCTGATATATAAATATAAAAAGACTGTTTTTGTTTTCGAGATGTTATATCTATTTCTTTTACTTTTATCAATGAATAAATGGCACACACAACGCGTATGCACGACAACTCGTTCTTGTTATAGCACTTCCTAGTTTCTACACAATTTATTTTTTACTCTAAGTAGCTTTAGAGGATGTCCATCATTAAAAAAAAAGAAGCGACGGCAGTTACAAAGTCCAAGATTAGGCGGTTAGTTACTATTTGGAGCCCATACAATTTTTTCTTGATCACCAAAAGTAACATAAAAGTAATTGAAATTTTAGGTAGATTTATTTCTGTAAGACTCCAAATAATGAGGTCAAGCGATCCAAATCCTCCAAACATTTTTCGCATGAAAAAAAAAAAGATTGATTTTTTTAATGAGCCCATACTGGTCACTTTTCAGATTGATTTTTTAGATTGAACTTTGATCTCCTTTACTTGATTGATAGGACAGTGACCCTTGGCTATCTTACGAAGAACCTAACTCTATCGTGGATGATTGACACAAAGCGAACAATGCAGTTCTCTGTGTGTTTGTATTCTGGGCTTAGAAATGAGAGAGAGAGAGCCTTTCTTTGGCTAAGCTCATTCAGATTGAACTTTTAGAGTGAACTTTGATCTCCTTTACTTGATTGATATGACAGTGACCTTTGGCTATCTTACGAAGAACCTAACTCTATCATAGATGATTGACACAAAGCGAACAATGCACTTCTCTGTGTGTTTGTGTTCTGGGCCTAGAAATGAGAGAGAGAGAGAGAGAGAGAGAGAGAGAGAGAGAGGGGGGAATGGACCAGTTGGAGAAGAAGTGAGAGGCTACCAAATTTACGATGATTTTTTTTTTTTTTCAAAATCTATGTTCATTTGTATTTTTTATTGTCAGTGCACATCTTTGAGACGTACTCACGTCAAGCATATGCGGTTAAAGCTTTTGTTTCAGTAATATTATCTGTGTAAGGATTTTTGTGCTTACTAATCTAAAAGGCATTATGTCTGATATGTAAATATAAGTAGACTCTTTTGTTCCCAAGATGTTATATCTATTTCTTTAACTTTTAGCAATGAATAAGTTGCACACGCGTCGCGTGCGCACGACAGTTCGTTTTTGTTATACCACTTTTTAGTTTTTACACAAAAAGTTTCTACTATAAGTAGCTTTAGAGGATGTCCATCATAAAAAAGCTAGCGATGGCAGTTACCAAAGTCCATGGTTAGACGGTTAGATACTATTTGGAGCCCATTCAATTTTTTCTTGATAACCAAAAGTAATTAGAATTTTAGGTAGGTTTATTTCTGTAAGACTCCAAATAATGAGGTCCAGCGATCCAAATCCCCCAAACAGCTGAAATCTGACCTGTTGTAACAGCACCAAGAAAAGAATAGGAAAAAAAAAGTGACAAGTAAAAAGAAAACATTTGCCGCATGCATATGAGAAAATCTTTTGCACTAAAACTCTTTTTTTTTTGTCTCTAAAGATGTAAGGAGGAATAAGTCTCACTCAGCGTGCCGAAATTTGATGGCATGTTTTTTGTGCTATTGGTTATCCTAACTAAATTCTATCGTATATATGACATATGATTTTTATTCTATTGATAAAGTAGATTCATGTTCTCAATTGACTAATCACTCAATTGTTAAGTAAGTCCAAGACAACCTCTGATTGAAAAACACAAATGAAACAAATATACGCATAGAGAAAACTTTTATTGTTTACATTTGCATTGACGAGGACTCTTTTTTTTTTTTTGTTAAGAGTAGAAATATATACAAAGGAAAAAGGAGAGATAGGCCATGCCCAAAGGCAAGAAACAAGAACATAGACGAGGTCTTAAAGGACTTAATGCATCAGGAAATGTAATTGATGGCTCCATTTCTTTCCTTTTTCTCCCCCTCCTTTTTGGCTTCTTCTCATTGGTCTTTCTTAAAGAAGAAGAAGAATTTTCTTCTTCTCTCTATCTTCTTCCCTTTGTCGAGGGGGCTCTCTTTTTCTTTTTTTGGCCAAATTTTCTCTATTACTCCCCATTTTTTCGCTTCCAAAGACTTCTGAAGTTCAAGTCTCCAGGAATTGTGCACCACTTCATGGATAATTACGATATGTTAACACATGTGATTAATCTTAAGCCTAATCAAATTCAATGATTATTTATTTCTTTAATTTTCAATAAAATATCTCCAAAAGTCTTCCACGTCATCCTAATGTTCTAGCCCAATTGCGATATTCAAGAATTTCTGAACGCATGGGCCAACTTGAAATGATCAAATATTTAGATTTCGTTTTGGAAAAAAGCGCTTAACAAAAATATTGGACTTACTTGTCAACCCAATATTCTCAATATTAGATAATATCTTTTTTTTTTTGGGTCAAAATATCGGAGCCAACATAGTGATGTTAACAATTTTTTGCAGTATCAATATGGACTTAATTACAATAGATGTGCATCTATGTTGAATTGAAGTATTGATTCCGAGATTCATATTAAAAACTGTGGCATTTTGCAATTTATGGGGTTATGGAATTTAATGTGAATCTCAACTCTATTTTGAATTTTACTTATACTTGTTACTACTAATAAAAATTTGACCCATTCTAAGTACCATTTCTAGATCCGCCACCAAATTATGTGCCATATAAAATTGGGTTTTCTAGAATAAACCAAATAAACAAAAACAAGGAAGGTCCTGGTTTCTATTCTCTCTTTGGTCCAAGCTTGACAAGAAGAGAGTTCAGTACTCAGACCAGACACTGTATCTGGTGATAAGTTTCTACAGCCAGAGAGAAAAGGCCATGTGCGAGATCCCGCTAGACCTTTGCAATAAAGATTGACACCAGACACTTTTTATCAGTGTCGATATTGTAACAAATTTTTGTTACTAAGATCCTATTTGTTTTACGAAAAATATTTTACGGAAAACACTTTTCGAAAAATGCTTTTTCAAAGTATGCTTTCCGAAAATAACAGTTCCTGAAAACATTTTCATAAATTTTATTTTTCGCTATTTGAGTGTCATGCAATGATACAAATATCTATAACAAACAAATATATGTTTTTTACTATTTTCGCTGTTTGGGCATATCTGTGTGCTTGTGTTTAGGTGTGCGTGGGTGGGTGGGTGTGTGTGTGTGTGAGAGAGAGAGAGAGAGAGAGAGAGAGAGTGTGTGAGTGGGCATATCTATAACAAAAAAATATATGTTTTTCACTATTTCCACTGTTTGGGCATATCTGTGTGTTTGTGTTTAGGTGTGGGTAGGTGGGTGGGTTGGTGGGTGTGTGTGTGTGTGAGAGAGAGAGTATGAGTGTGTGTAAGTGTGTGGGTGTGTGTATGTATGTGTGTTCAGTGATCCAAAAAACGACTTACCGAGTTTGTAACGATAAGTGATTATCTAATATTTTATTTTTCAAAATGAATTGATTAAAAATTATTTTTCGTTAAAAAATCTTATGCATGCACCAAACACCGAAAAACGATTTTCCAGAAACAAACAGGCCTAAGATATATTGGATCTACGACTTTTTTTTTTTACCTCGGTCCTTAGTCCATGTACGCAGGGCCAAGTGGTCAAAATAATGCACTTATATTAGCCGTTATTGCACTTTCAATAATTTCAGTGACTTGAAGTCAAGTTATCCACTCAAAAAAGATAAGAGAATAGTCAGCAGATTCGAGCCAAACCACATCATCTGTAGGAACAAAAAATTCCACATTGCTCACCCTCTATATAAACCCAACTCATTCCCTCATGAACATCACACAATCAAACTCAAAGATGATCTCCTTCAAATCCCTCCCCATGTTCAGTTCCGTTTTCCTCTTAATCTCCATCCTTTTCACCTCCACCAGTGCAGCCATTTTCGATATCCGAAACAACTGCCCCTTCACAGTGTGGGCGGGCGCTGTGCCCGGCGGTGGCAGGCAACTAGGGAGAGGCCAAACATGGTCCCTTAATGTCCCCGCCGGCACTAAAGGAGCACGTATATGGCCTCGAACCAACTGCATCTTCGACGGGGCGGGACGGGGCTCGTGCCAAACAGGTGACTGCAATGGGCTACTCCGATGCAAAGCCTACGGTAGACCCCCTAACACCCTTGCTGAATATGCTCTAAACCAATTTCAAAACCTAGACTTTTTCGACATCTCTCTTGTGGATGGCTTCAATGTGGGCATGGAATTTATTCCTACTTCTAATGGATGCACCCGCGGTCCCAGATGTACTGCGGATATCAAAGGCCAGTGCCCTAACGAGTTAAGGGCACCGGGCGGGTGTAATAACCCGTGCACCGTGTTTAAGGAAGATCGATATTGTTGCAACTCGGGGAACTGTGGACCTACAGATTACTCGAGGTTCTTTAAGAATAGATGTCCAACTGCTTACAGTTATCCTAAGGATGATCCAACTAGCACATTTACATGCCCCGGAGGGACAAACTATAGGGTTGTATTCTGTCCTTGAAGTTGTTTTTGAGTAGTTCGTTCAAGTCGTTTAAAATAAGGGCATTGCTCATGAGTTGAGAATGTTCAAGGTTGTGGTGAAATAAGTTTTTGTGCACATGCAGACATGCAGTGATGTGCACGTCATGTAAGAAACAGGTATGGTAAGTTCCTGTTAAGTGAATGAATTGTTAAGCACTTAATTGATGTTTTCTTACTCTAATTATTTTCCCGATCAGAACTCATCGGAGTTTTCTCAATGGCAAGATATGTCGCCAGCACTTTTAGTGACAAAGCGCCATGTAAAGTATAGATGGTAATGCCACAAAGATTTTACCGACGATTTCTTGCCATCGAAAAGAGCTACCCCTTTTTTATGTGGTGATTGTGGTTGATCTTCTAAGCGGTCGATCACCGCTTGCCATACGATTTTGAATGGGTGAATCTTGGTTTATATTGTTCCAGGATAAGGGTAGATCCATATGCTATTTTGTTTGGGGCTAAGTTTAGATTCTTTTGTCGCTATTGATGACACTTTTTGACTCTTTAGTGACAAAAAGGAATCGAATTTTGGCTCCCCCACTTTCTATAATATAAAGTTGTCGTAAGTCAATCACGATAAACTCCTACTTCCTTTATGATTTTCATACGACTTTTCAGCCAATGTAGTCATATTAGTGCTGTCTTCATTTTTAATATAGCATTTTCTACACAAAAAGTTTCTATTATAAATAGCTTTAAAGGACGTCCATCATGAAAAAGGAAGCGATGGCGATTACCAAAGTCCATGGTTAGTTACTGTTTAGAGCACATACAATTCTGTCTTGATCACCAAAAGTAACGTAAGAGTAATTGGAATTTTAGGTAGGTTTATTTCTGTAAGACTCCAAATAGTCTATATTTAGTTGTTTTTGTGTTTTATAGGTTATATTTGCCAATTTAGTTATTTTTTGGAGCACTCTTGAATAAGTGATCTGTCTTAAGGAGTCTTTTGGTTATTACCAAACTTAGAGAAGGAATGGCTAGTAATTTTTTCTATTATTGATATTTTTACTTCTCGCTTACAAAGAGATAAACGAAGGAACTTAGGGTTATGAGGAGGATTTGAATCTATTCAGAATTTGAACTTATATGGATTATAATATAGGTGGGTTGATTTAATTCTCTAGTGTTTGAAAGAAATACTTGGATTATATATGTTTACAAATCTCTGTCTCTGTGTGTGTACACACACACACACGTAAAACAACTGGACAAAAGTTACTGTGGAAATTGTTAACCAATACAGGTGAACAATTATTTTGGTTAGTTGACTTGGTGCATTGGGAGCAATTTTTCGTTTTTGTTTTTGTTTTTTTGTTTCCTGCTTTAACACCAAAGTAGGTTCATGAAGTTCCGACGAAATGGCCAAAGGGCTCAAGCGATCCAATCCCCACCCCCCCCCCCCAAAAAAAAAAAAAAGAGCTTGCCCCATGCGCATGAGAAAATATTTGCGTGAAACTCTTTCTTTCCTCTTTTTTTTGGTTCCAAATATGGGAGGAAAAATAGGAACCACTAGGAATGCCAAAATTTGATGTATGCATGATTTTTTTTTGGGTAAAGTATATTCATATTCTTAATTGGCTAAATACCCAATTGTTACGTAAGTCCACCACAACTTTCTATTAAAAAACACAAATAAAATAATAATGCCCATAGAGAAAACTTCTATTGTTTACATATGCATTGATGAGGTCCTAAAGGACTTTATGCATCCGGAAATATAATTGAGATTACATCAGAAATATTAAACGAGAAACAGAAAAAAAACAAAAAACAAAAAACAAAAAAAGAAGTCAGGGTTCACCTTGATGGCCCTCTTTCTTCTTTGTAATGGAGTTCAAGTCCCCAAGAACTGTGCATCACTTCATGGATAATTATCACATGTTAACACATGTGACAAATCTTAAGCCTGCATCACTTCATGGATAATTATCACATGTGACTAATCTTAAGCCTTATCAAGTCTAATGATTATTTATTCCTTTGATTTTCATAAAATATCTCCAAATGTCTTCCATTTCACCCTAATTGTTCTAGCCCCGATTGTAATATTAGTAGACTTCTGAACGTATGGGCCTACTTGAAAAATCCGAGTACTTAAGTTTCGTTTTAACAAAAGCTCTCAACAAATATATTGTGCTTGCTTGTCAACCCAATACTTTCAATATTGAAAATTATCTTCTTCTTTTTTTGTCAAAATTTCAATTGCAACATAGTGATGTTAATAATTTTTTGCAGTATCAATATGGACTTGCAATATATGTGCATCTATGTCAAAGTGTTGTATTCAGTCCAATATACATATTAAAGCTATGACATTTCACAATTTATGAAGTTATGGACTTTAGTGTGAATCCCAACTTTATTTCAAATTATACTTGTCACTACTGACTGAAATTTGACGGGTTCTAAGTACCATTTCTAGATCCGCCACTGAATAATGTGCCGTATAAAATTCAGCTTTCTAGACTAAACCAAAGAAACAAAAATAAAATGAGACACTGTATCTGGTGATAAGTTTCTACAGGCAGAAAGAAAAAGCCATGTGTGAAGGGGGAACAAAGAAAGACTTGTAAGTCTTCCAACGTGTAGACTTTCCCACCTAAGTTCCTGTCCAAATCGGTTAAGTTCATTTTCGTCCCTTCAGCTATGATCAAATAGAATTTTCCCACTCTAAAATGCTGTCTCATGATTGTTTCCAAAAACATTTTTGGAAACAATCTCAAACAACATCCTTATACCTTCTTTAAAGGTATTATTGCCATCTTAACATTTTGGCAACCATACTTGCCTTTTTTTTTTTTTTTTGAATACTATTTTTAAACCGCATTTTGCACTGTGTATATATTGTTCGTGGAGATGGTCACATTCTGAGTATGGCTCGAACACTTGCTACTCATGCCAGCCGAGCAAGCTTTTTGAGCCACCACGATTGGTATAATCCTGAGGTGGCTGCAGCGCCTCTTTTGCGCCCACAGTTTTAGGCAAGTAACAGCATAATCCTCGGATTTTTGAGCAGGCAAATTCTCAAGTACATAGCAGTACCATGTTAAGGAATTGAATCACACGAATTATGCGCATCATATCCCACTGATAGTGGATCACATGAATTATGCTTATCATATCCCACTGATAGTGGATCACGGGTTTTATGGCTTAGAATTAGGGATTAATTTATTCTTCTTGTGTATATAAATACATGCTCTTCTCAATGTAAAGACACGCAGAAAACATTCAGTCAATTCTCTCTTTATGTCTTCATTTATCTCTTCTCTTTATTTTCTTAAGATGGTATCAGAGCCATCCTTCTAGTATTTGTTTTCATTCCAAATCATCAATCATTCCAAACCTTCAAACACTAGCAACATCAATTTCAACATGGATCCATCAAATTCATATTTTATTCATCATTCAGATCATCCTGGTCACTTGCTCGTACCCATCAAATTAAACGGAACCAATTATCCATCTTGGAGTAAATCCATGATTCATACTCTCAAAGCCAAAAACAAAATTGACTTCATCAATGGATCCATTGAGCAACCTTCAGAAAAAGATCAGCCAACAGAATATGCTTTATGGAACCAGTGCAACAGCATGATTTTATCATGGCTTACTCACTCGATAGAACCGGATCTAGCCAAAGGAGCCATTCATGCAAAGACCGCCTATCAAGTGTGGGAAGATTTCAAGGACCATTTTTCACAAAAGAATGCGCCAGCTATCTACTAGATTCAAAAATCATTGGCTTCTTTTTCACAAGGTACCATGACTATCTCAACTTATTTCACAAAACTCAAAGGCCTTTGGGACGAGTTAGATACATATCGAGCACTTCCCACTTGTAACCAGATGAAAGCACATGATGAGCAAAGGGAAGAAGACCGTTTAATGCAATTTCTCATGGGTCTCCACGACACTTACAATGTTGTACGTACAAATATCCTCATGATGTCGACACTGCCTAATGTACGACAAGCCTATTCCCTTGTTATTCAAGAGGAAACACAGCGACAAATGACACCGGAATCAATTGAAAATTTTTCCATCGCGGCTGCAATTCAAAGACGTGGAAATAATTTTTCAAATAAATCTAAAGACAAGCATTACGAGCATTGTAATAGAGAAGGTCATACAATTGAAAGTTGTCGCACTTTGAAATTTCATTGTAAGTATTGTAAAAGAAAAGGTCATACAGAGGACAGATGCAAATTTAAAAATGGGACATGGGTTTCCAACAACACAGGAGGCCAAGGTAATCGACACAACACTTCACAACAGCGGCAACGTGGGTCTCAAGGAAATGCAATCAATTCATTTCATGTTGCGAATACAACAGATTCTTCTCAATCTACACATGGGGTCCATTCGCAAGACACCAATAGTTCACCCGGGCATTCCACAGATCAACTTCAACAACTTGCTCATGCCTTGTCTATGATGACTCAAAATCAGAAGTCTCCTGGTAATAGCGATGCTTATGCAAATGTTGCAGGTCTGTCTCTTTATCAAAATGCTTCAATTAATTCTGTATTTACTAAGCCTTGGATTTTGGATAGCGGAGCTACTGATCATATCACTTCCGATCCTACGCTTTTCACATAAACGAATTCCTCATCAATACCCTCTGTCAATTTGCCCACGAGGTCATCTGCCTCAATCAATTCCATTGGCCCCATACCATTTAACTCAAATATCACATTAGACAACGTTTTATGTGTTCCTTCTTTTCGTTTAAATTTGATGTCTGTTAGCAAACTCACCAATGATTTAAATTGTTGTGCCATTTTGTTTCCTTCCTTTTGTGCTTTGCAGGACTTGGCTACGGGGAAGATGATTGGCTCGGGTAAGCAGCGTGGTGGTCTCTATTACATGTCCCCAATACAACAGGCACCTGTTTCTCATCAAGTTTCACAACCCTCAAATTTGTGGCACATGCGTTTGGGACATCCATCACCATTTCATCTAAAATTAATTGCTCCATTATTGCATTCTCATAATATTCGTTTTAATAATAATTGTGTTGTTTGTCCTATGGCTAAATAGACTAGACTTCCATTTCCTTCAAGTACTATATCAACTCGTGCTCCATTCGATTTGTTGCATTGTGATATACGGGGTCCACACAAAGTACCCACTCATTCAGGGGCTCATTTTTTTCTTACAATTATGGATGATTTTACAAGGTGCACATGGTTATTTCTTATGCAATACAAGTCAGAAACTCAAAAATTTTTACAGTCTTTTATTGCATTTGCTAAAACTCAATTCCATGCCTCGGTC
This sequence comes from Escallonia herrerae, assembly GCA_033070095.1. NCBI lineage: Eukaryota > Viridiplantae > Streptophyta > Magnoliopsida > Escalloniales > Escalloniaceae > Escallonia > Escallonia herrerae. Next base: position 168,308 of record JAVXUP010000884.1, read on the forward strand.
AAAGCAATCAGAGTAGATAATGGTAAAGAATTCTTGTCCTTGCAAAAAAAAATTTCACTCTCATGGTATTGAATATCAACACACTTGTGTTTCAACTCCACAACAAAATGGGGTAGTTGAACGCAAGCATCGCCATATTCTAACTGTAGCACGTGCACTACGCTTTCAGTCTCACTTGCCCTTACCTTTTGGGGAGAAAATGTATTGATTGTTGTCTATCTTATCAACCGATTGCCAACCCCATTATTATCTTCCAAGTCACCTTTTGAATTATTGTACAATCATCCACCATCATTTGATCACTTGAAAGTCTTTGGTTGTCTGTGTTACGCAACTGATGTTCATCCCACATATAAATTTGATTCTCGTGCCAAACGTTGCGTGTTTGTTGGGTATCCTACTGGTGAAAAAGGTTTCAAACTTTATGATTTGATAACTAAAACATTTTTTGTTAGTCGTGATGTCAAATTTTCTAAAACTATCTTTCCTTTCATGTCGGCTACACATCCAACTTCCACATTGCCCTATATTTCTCCCGACTTCATGGACAATTGGCAATCTTCACCATCCTTACCAACAAACATCCCTTCTTCCCAACCTCAACCCACTGAGCCAGCAACCATACAAGAATCTACATCTTCCATACAATCTCCCTTAGCTGAACCAAAGGCTGCAGAGGATATTTCTCCTAATCCTACCCAGCCTCTTACATCCTCGCCTCCAGCCCAATCCGCTGAACCTATTTTGACCTCTTCAGATTCTATCATTCCTTCCTCTCCTCCCCCGTGCCAATCCCTTCGGCCCAAGCAACCTCCAGCATGGCATAGAGACTACAGACTGTCAGCACAGGTCAATCCTCCTTCCACAGTGCCAAGTTCTACGCCAGGTACTCGCTATCCTCTTTCTGACTTTCTTTCATACTCTCATATCTCTTCTGCTCATTGTACTTTTTTAGCCAACATTACAGGTCATACCGAGCCTCAGTCATATGCTCAGGCTATCCTTGATCCACATTGGCAACAAGCAATGAATGTAGAATTAGAAGCATTGCAATAAAATAAGACTTGGAGTTTGGTTCAACTTCCTGATGGTCATAAACCTATTGGCTGTAAATGGGTTTATAAAACCAAATACAGATCTGATGGCACAGTTGAGCGTTATAAAGCTCGCCTTGTCGCAAAGGGCTATACTCAAGTTGAGGGAATCGATTATCAGGAAATATTTTCTCCTACAGCGAAACTCACTACACTTCGCTGTCTTCTCATTATTATTTCTGCTTGGCATTGGTTCGCCTACCAATTAGATGTTCAAAATGCTTTTCTTCATGGCGACTTGCAAGAAGAAGTGTATATGGAACCTCCACTTGGTCTTCGCCGACAGGGGGAGAACATTGTATGTCAGCTCCACAAATCCCTTTATGGCCTCAAATAAGCATCAAGAAATTGGTTTCTCACATTTTCAGAGACTATTCAGAGGGCAGGTTATCAACAATCAAAGGCTGATTATTTTCTTTACACCAAAGCTAAAGGTACTTCATTCACTGCGATCCTCATCTATGTTGACGATATACTTCTCACTGGAAATAATCTTCAAGAAATTGAACGTCTCAAAAAATTTCTTCTCAAACGCTTCCGCATCAAAGATCTTGGAGACTTAAAATACTTTTTGGGTATTGAATTCTCTCGTTCAAAGAAAGGCATTTTCATGTCTCAAAGAAAATATGCACTAGATATTTCACAAGATTCAGGACTTCTAGGTGTACGCCCTGACAAATTTCCAATGGAACAAAATTTGAACCTCACTCCGACAGATGGAATTTTACTGAGTGATCCAACTAAATATAGAAGACTAGTTGGCAGACTGATTTATCTTACTGTCACAAGGCCCGACATAGTCTATTCTGTTCGAACACTAAGTCAATTCATGCATGAGCCTCATAAACCTCATTGGAATGCAGCCATACGAATCCTTAAATACATCAAAGGTAATCATGGTCAAGGTTTACTATTTCCTTCCACAAACAATCTTGCTTTGAAAGCCTTTTATGATTCAGATTGGGGAGGTTGTTGTACCACAAGGAGGTCAGTCACGGGATATTGTATTTTCCTTAGAAATTCTCTTGTCTCATGAAAATCTAAGAAACAAGCTAATGTTTCTAGATCATCAGCAGAAGCAGAATATCGAGCTATGGCAAATACATGTTTAGAGCTAACGTGGCTACGTTATATTCTACAAGATCTAAGAGTTCCACAGGTAGCTCCCACACGATTATTTTGTGACAACCAAGCAGCTTTGCATATTGCAGCGAATCCTGTTTTTCATGAGCGCACAAAGCACATTGAAATAGATTGTCACATTGTTCGAGAAAAACTACAAGCTGGAATGATCAAACCGTCATATGTGCCTACCCGCTTTCAGTTAGCAGATGTCTTCACAAAAGCATTGGGAAAAGATCAATTCGAGACATTACGTAACAAGTTGGGACTTCATGATATTCACTCTCCAACTTGAGGGGGAGTGTTAAAGAATTGGATCACACGAATTATGCGCATCATATCCCACTGATAGTGGATCACATGAATTCTGCTTATCATATCCCACTGATAGTGGATCACGGGTTTTATGGCTTAAAATTAGGGATTAATTGATTCTTCTTGTGTATATAAATACATGCTCTTCTCAATGTAAAGACACACAGAAAACATTCAGTCAATTCTCTCTTTATGTCTTCATTTATCTTTTCTCTTTATTTTCTTCTTAAGAGAAGGGGTTGTCTTCTGGATCCTTTTGTGGTTGCCGCACTAGCTTTGTTATCATATGCTTCATGATGGTATACACTTCTATTCGCCAAACAAAAGAAAAAAAAAGCAGAAATTCAGCAACTCGATCATTTTTAAAAGAGGCTAATATAATATCCGTTAGACTATAGGCCATAATTTCTAAGTTGACTTAGTAAAGATAAGGATCCTCTTCTATACACCATTTCTGTTGTAAGAACTTTAAACAAAAAAATGACACTATAATTCGTTGTTAATGTTGCTCAAAATTGTCACTAAATGTTATTGTTACAAACTTTTATCAGTAAAATAAATTGAATTATATATTTTTATCGCAGCAGAAGTAGATATAGGCAGCCATCTGTTAGCAGCAAATTGCACCTTTGGTAATTTAATTGACGTCAAATCAAGTTCCCCGTCCTGAAAAAAGAGGGTGAAGAATAGTCAGTGAGTCAAGCCAAACTTAGTCATCTAGGTAAGGTATTCCACATAATAAACCACGTACAAGGCCTGCCATGCTCACCCTCTTTATAAACCCAACTCATTCCCTCATGAACATCACACAAACACAATCAAACTCAAAGATGATATCCTTCAAATTCCTCCCCATTTTCACTTCCGTCTTCATCTCCATCCTTTTCACCTCCAGCAATGCAGCCACTTTCAATATCTGAAACAAGTGCCCCTTCACGGTGTGGGCGGGTGCCAAGCCCGGCGGTGGCAGGCAGCAGGCAGCGGCCAAACATGGGACCTTGACGTCCCCGCCGGCACCACAGGAGGACGTATATGGCCTCGAACCAACTGCAACTTTGACAGGGCGAGGCGCGGCTCGTGCCAAACAGGTGACTGTAATGGGCTGCTCCAATGCCAAGGCTACGGTAACCCCCCTAACAGTACCCTAGCTGACTTTGGTCTGAACCAATTTCAAAACCTAGATTTTTTCGACGTCTCTCTTGTGGATGGCTTCAACGTGGTCATGGAATTAATTCCGACTTCTAGTGGAAGCAACAGGGGTCCCACATGTACCGCAGACATCAACGGCCAGTGCCCTAACGAATTAAGGGCACCGGGTGGGTGTAATAACCCGTAGTTTGATGTGAACCTTTAGGAGTAATTCATGCACCGTGTTTAAGACCGATCAATATTGTTGCAACTCGGGGAAGTGTGGACCGACGGACTTCTCGAGGTTCTCTAAGGGAAGGTGTCCGATTGCTTACAGTTACCCTAATATGGGCATTGCTCTCGAGCTAAGAATGTTCAAAGGTTGCCGTGGAATAAGCTTTCGTGCACATGCAGTATTGTGCACATGTCACGTAATAAATAAGTATCTGCTAAGATAATTACTAAGCACTTGATTGATTTTATCTTGCTATATTAATCATTTTCTCGAACAAAACTCAATCAAGCCTTTTCTCAATGTCAAGATATGTGGCCAAACACTTCTAGCGATAAAGCGACGTAAAGTGTAGATAGAAATACCACATAGATTTTACTTACAATATCTTGCCTCCGAAAGGATCTATCCTGCTATTTATGTGGAGGTGTTGGTTCGAGCTTCTAAGCAGTCGATCGTCGGTTACCATACGATCTTAACTTTAGATTTGAACAAGCAATTCTTGCTATATTATGTTTCAGGATACGGGTAAATCCACAATTTTTTCTTTATTTCCTAATTTTCCATCATCTTGTCACTGAAGAAGTATTGGTGACACATTTTAATTCTTTTGTGACAAAAATGCCTGAATTTTGACTTAGCCTCTTTTTATAATATAAAGTTGTCATAAGTTGCAGTTGACGGTAAGCCTTAGGGACTGTTTGACTGTACTTAACATTTTGTGTACAGTTCAGCCTAACTGCAGAGATTCGCACTCAGTGCTGGCCACCCAAGGAAAATCAGCTCCTTTACGGCTTTCATCAGCTTTAGCGGCTTTTGTGACCCGATCTGCTGCTGTCGTTCGACAGGAACGGATCGTTGATATATAGCCTCTCTAATATAGGACATGCCGCATTACTCTACCCTTGTGTTTTTTACTATTGTAATTAGCATTCTTTGACCTTTGGATGGGGTTGTCATCATCCTTGTTGGGAGCTTTTCCTTTTCCTTTGTACATTCGACTGTTTATATTTGGTATATATTAAAAAAAAAAAATTGTCCTAAGTTTTCCTTTACGATTTCCTTACGACTTTTGAGCCAAGAAAATAAACAGTATAATCATTTTAGATGTGTGCTCATTTTTGTTATAGCATTTTCAACACGATAAGTCGCTTCAAAGGATGTCCATTATTTAATAGGAAGCGATGACGATTACCAAAGTTCATAGTTAATTACTATCTAGGGCCCAAAAAAATCTTTCTTTGGTCACCAAAAGTGTCGTAAAAGTAATTGGGTTTTCGGTAGGTTTACTTCATCAGTCTCCAAAGGATGTCACTTACGAAAAATGAGATGTCTTTCACTGTATGCGAGAAATGCTGGATATCTCAAAACTAACCTCTTGCGCAGCTTCTCAAGGGACAGCACATTCAGAGGAAAAATCTAGGAAGCTCCAGTACTTCAACTTGGTTTGTCATTCCTTGTTACCGACCTTGAGCTAGATTCTTGAGGACCAATGCTGCTGCAAAGTGGTACATCAGTATTCAACTGTGCTGGATTTTGGGGCAACTGCTGAACTGGGATAGGTTTTTCCGGCTTATCAAATTGCCTGTGTAAACCAAATTCTGGCCAGTGGCCGAGTATTAGGAGTGTTGTCCTGTTGGTGCACAGGCTTTCCAATTTTATTTAAAGACTCGCTTTTTCTGGCTGAGCCTCAAGCTCTGCAGCATCCACAGCTGGATCCAATGGTGGATTGGCTTCACTTACACTAGACTTCCTAGCAGCAGACCTAAGAACTCTCTCACTTGAACAAAAGCTAGCCACCACCTCCGGTTTGAGCCCTGCAATCCTCTTTGAAGACCGACCAGGGAGCTGAGTGCTCCTTTGTTTTTGGACTTGGTCGAGTCGATCCGGCTTTTCTCGTTGATGTGCTCAACATTCTCCGGCATCGATGTCTCAACCCGACAATATTATCTCAAAAGATAACTAATCACTTCCTATTGACAAGTTAAACTAAGCAATTTTAGATCAATCTAAAATCATCTAACATCCGCTCAAACACATATTTATGTGGTGATGTGTTTCGATCTTCTAAGCAGTCGATGATGGCTTACCATACAATCTTATTCTTAGAGTGTGTTTGGATGAAGTATTTCAAAAATTGCTTCATTCTGAAATCGTTTCAATTGAAAATCCCCTCATTTCAAGATTTTAGGATTTAAAGTTCATTGTGTGGATGATACTTTTTGTTGCAAGTATTTCTGGGTGTGCATTTTCATTTTCTTTTTACCGTAAACATAAACTAATATGAGAGAGTTTTATTATATCCCCTTATATATGTAATGATGTTACATCATCGTGGTTGTTGTTAAAAAGTTTACAATTGACTAAAATGTAATTTAGCAATAAAAAAGGGGTGAAAATATATCAAGGGGTGGAAATAACATTATCATATATAAACTATGAAACATATATTTTTACATCTCATAGAAACTATATATCAGAACACTGAAAAAGAAATTCTCTGAACTTGCTTTGCATTAGCTAGCATAAATAAATAAAAATTAATTAAAGGTACTATAGTAAGAAAAAGACAAACAAAGACAAGGCCTCATTTTTGTGAAATAATTCTGAAAAAAATTAAAAGATTGAAATGGTAGAAACTGAAGTGGCTGTTACAAATAAAAGCAAATTTCGGGAGCCCAGAACCCATAAACCAAGGAAGACTTTAACGTGAGGATTTGGCAAAAAACTAGTTTAGATTAGTTATTTCAACTCAGGTTGCTTCCAAATTTTCTTTTCAAATCCCTCTCAAAACTTTGCAAATCCCTTTTAACACTTGAAATACCTCATCTAAACACATTTTTAGACTTCGAACGGGCAATTCTTGGTATATTTGTTTTAGGATAAGGGTAAAGCCACAATTTATTTTTCTATTTTTGGCTAAATTTTCATTCTTTCATTGTTAAAAGAATATTGGTGACACTTTTTGACTCTTTCGTGGAATTTTGTCACCCACTTTTTACAAAATATATAAACTTGTCGTAAGCCAATCACAATAAACTCTAGTTCCTTTATGATTCTCATACGACGTTTGAGCCATGGTTCATTTTTATTAAAGTAAAATGCATCAATAGCCATCGGACTATGACCCATTTTTTCTTATATTAAAATTCAATTTGTTTTATTATGGTAACTGGATTCACAAAGTGGTCCAATCAGACCAACTTGTAAGCCGGAGTTAGGAAGAACTTCATTAAGTGATCATGTGTGAGGCACATGACCCAGGGGCAAAATCGTCACACCCTCATGATTTTAATTTGAGACAAAACAAAATTCAATAACATAGGTTATGAAATTCTCAAAGTGAGCTAAATTTATATTTTTCTGCTTAGTTTGTATCTTTTTGAACTCATCATCTTCCTTTTTCCTCTAGGAAGGAGGTGACCAGGAGATGACTGCACAAGAGGAAAGCTATGGAGGATGGAAAGAGTCTTCATACTGAGACTGACCAATGGCTTCATACTGCTTTTATTTCTATGAAAGGGCGCGGGAATGATGTGTGGTTCAAAATATCTGTTGCTTTATATGGGATAATCACCTGGTTCTGAAGATGTGATTTTTTATTTGATTTTGACCTCCCGGTTTGATATAGTTGTAAAAAATGGTTCTGAAAATGTGTGTTTGAATTGATATTGGCCCCCTGGTTTAATATAGTTGTAAATAATTGCATTCAGGTCTCTTCTATTGCAGAGTCTTACTATAATCACAACAAAGCTTTGAGCAATGCATATCCCGTTGTTACCAAACCAGAACCCTTGGACGGACTTCTCATTCGATAGCTTGGCAACACTTTTCGGATTTGATCATGGGTGTGGTAGGCATGGAGGTTCGATCTGCGATTTGCCCCATCTCAGGTGTCTCCGGTGGTTAGCGCGGTGAGTAAGTGGTTTGGGCATGGTTAGTGGGCGTGGTGATAGTAGTTGGTAGAGGGCTTGGTGGTCGTGGTGTTTTATCCCGATGGTGTTTCTTGGTGTGGTGGGCGACAGCAGTAACGTTTGAGGGCTGTTTAGTTCTTGGTGATTCCGTGCAAATAGGGTATAGTTTCAGGCTAGGATTTAGTGCCCCCCCCCCCCCAGCTCAGCCCAGCCTGGCCCCGCTCACTGCCTTTTAGTTTTTGGGGGTGTGGTTAGTTTGGTTTCTAGGGGGATGTGTAACTTCAGGTTTTACTCCGTGCAAAGAAAGTATAGTTTTAGGCTTAGGTTTAGTCCTCCCTCTTCCCTCCCGCTCAGTACCTTTTTAGTTTTTTGGGGTGTGGTGGTTTTGGTTTCTAGGAGCGGGTGTAACTTAGGCGAGGGTTTTGTCGTCCCCCTTCCCCTTAGCTTGATGCCGGGGCTAGTTCTTTGCGTTCTCTTTGGTGGTTGTGGGCTCGGTAGTGGCCGCCTTGGATTGTTCAGTGTTGGGGTGAGTTTCCGTCGTCTCTGAGGGGCGTAAGTGCCCTCCTTTTATTGGTATTAAGTGAGTAGTCTTGTGGTGGTGCTATTCACAGTGAGTGGTCGTGTGGTGCTGATGTTTGGTGTGCGGCAGCACTGGTTTGAGCAGATCTCTAGGTTTGACGATGGCGCATTGTGGCTACGTCGTACATGTCATGTGGTTTAGCCGCAGGTGGAGATCGAATGTGTGGTGGTTTTAGAGCAGTTTGAGAGTTCAATTTTTCTCTGTTAAAGTTTTGATTTACACCTTCACGCTTGTTTCTTAATATCTGTAGGTCCAAGAGCCCTTTAGTTTTGCGGTTCATTTATTATCTATTTTTTGCTTATTATTTTGGTGTCTCTAATCTTTGAGGCCACAAATGTTAGCCTCATTTATAATTTTATAAAACATATTTGTTATTTACTCCCCAAAAAAAGGGACTTGTAAGATAGGAATATAAGCATCTAAGTTGCCTACAGATTACGAGTGCTGTCATAAATCGGCGGAGGAAGGAAATCGTACATTGACACTGAAGCCTTCTTGTCCAGATCAGGTTATCCAAACATATACTTACCAAGCATACAAGATTTTGATTGCATTGCTACCATTTTGCAACTATTTACAAGGAGCTTAAAGCACAAAATGTACTGGTCCAAAAATATTAACATCCACGGTATTAGTCTCTTATCCTACATAACTTCGGGTCAACAGATAGCATGCTGGATATTATCTCAAAACTAACCTCTCGCGCAGCTTCTCAGAGGAAAGCACATCCAGAGGAAAAATCTAGCAAGCTCCAGGACTTCAACTTTGTTTGACATTCCTCGTTACTGACCTTAGGCTTGATTCTTGAGGACCAATGCTGCTGCAAAGTGGTACACCAGTATTCAAGTGAGCGGTATTTTGGGGCAACTGTTGAATTGGGACAGGTTTCTCCGGTGGATCAAATTGCCTGTGTAAGCCAGATACTGGCTGAGTAATCGGAGTGTTGTCCAGTTGTTGACAGCCACCCGGCATTTTCGTATCATCTACAATGGGTATAGCCCCTGTCAGAGTTTTGACTGCAAATTCGAGGCATGGGTCCGCCACAGAGTCCATAAATGGGAACAAGAGTTGCAACTCCTGTGATTCGTTCTTTTCATCATTTTGTTTCTCAGCCGTCTGGCTTCCCAATTGTCCTTCTGGCTCTGCTTGGTCCTCCAAAGGCTTTCCAATTTTATTTAATGGCTCACTTTCTGGCTGAGCCTCAAGCTCTGCAGCATCCACAGCCGGATTTAATGGTGGATTGGCTTCAGTGATACTAGCCTTCCTAGCAGCAGACCTAAGAACTCGCTCACTTGAATCATAGTTGGCAACCACCTCCGGTTTGAGCCCTGCAATCCTCTTTGAAGACCGACCAGGGACGCTAAGTGCTCTTTTCTTCTTGGACTTGGTCGAGTCGATCCGGCTTATCTTGTTGATTTGCTCAACATTCTCTGGCAATTTCTCGTCCAGTACATCAATTGCAGGAGTGGAAACAGAACCTTTCTCATTATTGATTTCTGTTTTGAGATTTAAGCTTTCCTCACTATTTATTGCGTTAACTGAATGCTTTAATGCATTGTTGTCTTGCCTTGCCTCTGAGCTCTCAGCTTCGCGTGCTGCTAAACTCTCTTCACCTACAGCAGTAAGTCCAAATGTCAGAAGTGAGGGAGTAAAAAGGTCCACTTATATGACCCTTTGATTAACTTCAAAGTTTAGTAGATTGTCACAAGTGTAAATTGTTTCCATCCTCTTCTGGTTTTCACCTGCAAAGAGTTGTCTTTTGGCTACATTGTGGCTTGGTATCTTCCCATCAACTGCAGATGGAGCCTGTTGACAAACAATACGTAAGAAGAAGATTTTCCAACAGTCAGAACTTTCCCATGGCTATGATGTTGATTGGCACCGTGATGATAAGAGTGACCCAAACTGAATATCAAAGAGATGGGGAATACTAAAAAGTTAAGACAGCTGAAAAAGTAAAGTCTGTTTCGTTCAGAATATTGGTTCACAAAAATTCAGAGGATCAGGGTCAAGGTGCAACCTCGAAGAAGTTAAAGCTGTACGAGGTGACATTTTAACTAAGTAATTTGCCTAAATATTGTAATCATCTCATTTACCACAGATGGTGAAGAGTAAACGGGCCTTTTTTGGCTTATTCTTTTCCTTTCTTTGTGTTGTTTAGGTGTGGTTTTCTATTTCTGTTTTTTTAGGTTTTTCCCCCCTTCTTTTCTGGCTCTTGTGGTGCTTTTTCTTTCCACCCCCCCCCCCCCCCTTCTGCTTGTTTTTTAGGGAGGGGGCAGTGTACTCGAAAGAACCTTGTGTTTGACCTCCCAATAATGATGAAGACTGAAAATAAAGCGGCAAAATAAAGACCCAATGGTGATGCTGAGACAGATTCAGGCAATGGTACTAACTTATCAGAGTTGGTAGGTTATTGGAGTGTTAATCAGGTACAAGTTGTAAACCTGCAACACAAGTTCTTTGAACGAAAATATGATCAGGTTCAACTATCTTCACTGTGGGTGACGAGGTTCCGAAAAAAACTTATCCAATCTAGCACAGATGTCCATCAACTAGGCAGGGCAAACTTACAGATATTTCATCCTCCATCACTTCCAGATCATTGGCATCCTTTTTCTTTGGTTTAATTGCACACTTGTCGATGTCTCCAGTTTCCAGATAGCGCAAAGCATCCAATTTAGAGCGGAAGATATAACCACTTACTGGATCCGTGTAGAACTGTAAAAATTAAGCTACATTAAAATCACAAACAAGATGGGAAACTTCCGAATCAATTACCAAATTTATTTAATAAGATGCATTCAATGCAAAAGGTGGAAGATACATCTCTCCACAAACACAGATGGGTCTTAAGTTTGTTTTCTTTTCTTTTCTGGACAAATCCAACTTAAGATTGTGGACGTGCGCATGTATCTATCTTAAGCTAAGATCAGGTTGAAGAAAATTAAAAAACAAAATTGCAGATGACATCTAAAGCAAAGTAGAAAAAGAGATTCCTTACCGGGTCTCTCTGTTTCCTATTCGAATATCTCCTAGTTCTGATTTCTAGAATCCACCCCGGTGGTAAGCCCTCTGCTGGGCCTCTCGAAATGACAGCCTGCATAGACAGCAATAAACAGGTTTAAATTGCATAAGAAATGTAGAAGTCATGAGTATCAGAACTATTTGATTGCATTATTGTACAAACATTGTCCATCAGAGAGCGCTTGCAGATGCCAAATTTTTTCTGTCTGAGTGCACTTTGCGGATTTTGACGAACATCTGGCTTCGAAAAGGATCGATCTACAGTTACACGATCAACATTCTGACAAACATCGGGCTTCGTACAGGATTTATCTTCAGTTACGCGGTCAACACTCATCTGGAAAAAAGCACACTTATATGAGAATGTGTTCACAACAAAATCGTATATGTCAATATAGACAGTGGCGGAGCCAGGATTTCATCCCAGGAGGTGCTAAAAATATATCGAAGTCAGTAAATTTTTTTATAAGTAAAATAACACACAAAAACAAAGTGTACTTTTCGATAATACACAAAATAACACACAAAAACAAAGATACATATATTGGAGCTCTGCAAATAATGGGCATTATAATGTGAAATCTGGATGTAATGTAGCATCAGAAGAATAGGATGAAGATGGAAAGAGGTAAGCAGAAAAGGAACAGGAACTACAAGTGGAGCATATAATCATATCATCAATAACTAAGCACCAACAGCAGCAGCATGAGAGCTCAGAAAAACCACCAACAGTCCTTGAACCTAAAAGAAGCATACTTAATGGAAATTAATTGAACCTCAAAGAACCTGAAAAATGGAAATTTATTGAATATGGTCTGGACCCAAAAGCAAACATACATCATAATTAGAGGGGTGAACCTATAATCAACGCAAAAAAGTACTGGTGCCCCTCAGCCCCTGTACATGTATAAAGCCCATCTCCCCCTACAATCAATTTCCCAAAATACACACACAATACACCTCTTTGGATTCCCAAAAGTCATCAAAATTAGTAGATAGAAGAGAGGGGGGTGGGGGGAGAGAGAGAGAGAGAGAGAGAGATTAAAGGGGGAAGCATAGAAAGAAAAACCCGTTGTATTCTGCTACTCTCTCACCACTTTCTTCATCTTCTCCATCTATCTTTCTGTTTTGCTACCCACCAATTTCTCTTTTCTCTGTTGCTGACAGAGCTCATCAATCCTCATAATCCATGGGGAAAGAGAGAGAGAGATCAGAGAAGGACCCAAAAGAGCACAAGATGTTCATTGGTGTGGTCTGGAACTGTGCCGCAGAGCTCAAACTCCTCTTGACTGCCCTCCTCTCCCTCATCACCGTCTTTCAGTTCATCACTTCATCCGCCGGATCGTAGATCTCGGCTAGATCTGGCCGGAGTTGGTGAAAATCTTCCGGCTTCGACCGCCGTCCGTGAGACCGTGACCGGTGACTGAGGCGCCGTGATCGGTGTCTGTGAGGTGAGGCGCCGACCGCCGTGGCCGCGAGACACTAAGACGGTGAGAGGTCGACGGTCGTGGCTCGTGAACTGAGAGAGTGAGAGGAGAAAAGAGAGTGTTGCGAGTGAAAAAAACTATATATATATAAGTGCGTATTTTTATTTTTTTTCAAAATCTAAGGGGGTACATTAGCCCCCCTCGTACAAGCGTGGCTCCGCCCCTGAATACAGACCTCAAATCACATCTAACTGTGATTGATAAAACTCGACAAAATGCACATCTCCTTTTAAGCTCTTCCTTCAGTAAGTTTCTACACAACATACTCCAACAAGGAATATTTAGTGAAACCAGAAATACATCTCTTCCTTTCCAATTTAAGTTATAAACAGATTTGAATATTATTCTCTCAAGACCTCCAACTTGGAAGTGATTGCATTAAACTAGGTTACCATGCAACGTAAAATTATGACCAAACCTCATCAAGCAAAATGAAATAGCTACTTAAGATCAAACATTGCCATCACGCAACAGTACTCGAAAAGGAAAAAGAATAGGTAATGGAACAAACATTGCCATCGGAGCTGATGCCTGCATTATTTTGTTTAGATATGCTGCTGTTTACGGCTTGTAGATAGCGTAACACCGCCGGCTTTGAAAATAGTTTGCATCCACTTTCTGTATTAATGTAGCACTGCAACAAGAAGAACATCACATGAGAGTAACGCCAGAAGACACTACGAACAAGTACATAATAATTTAATGCATTTTGAAGTAAGAAGAGTAGGTACAAAGCAAAACTTAAATAAGATCCTTCTAAATTTGGTCATGCAGTGGAAGTCCTCCATTCAAATATTACCCGTAGACACTTCTCCAGCTCTCGCAAGAATTGTATGGGAGTCGTCCTCGGGGGAACTCTTCAAGGGATAGCATTCTAGAATTGCCAAGTAAATCACTTGAGACCTGAGGGTTTTTTCAGAAGTTATTTTGTTTAACTGGCGGTGGCTTCAGGAAGCTGTTATGGCCATTAAGACCAATTGCCAAGTAAATCACTTGAGACCTGAGGGTTTTTTCAGAAGTTATTTTGTTTAACTGGCGGTGGCTTCAGGAAGCTGTTATGGCCATTAAGACCTAGAGTCGAGGGATAAAGTTCTAGTAAAATTCAGTTGCTTTTGCAGGAAGACCAGAGAAACAGTAAATGTTCTTGGTTAGGAAGAGAGACGGTAAGGGAGAATAGGTCTGTGAATGCTCAATTTGTGATTTTTGTAGTCCCATAAAAAATTCTTTTTTGAGCATGTTCTTCTGGTTCAAAGAAGTTGAACCAATATATTCTTCCAATTTATATATTTTCACAAGACATTGTACTGAAGCGCATCGTGTATGCATTCTGCATGGTCTTATGTTAATCCCTAGAGTACGGGTTGTTTCCATGTAAATTGCTTGATGCCTTTAGGCTTTTCATGCCAGAGAACCTTCAAATTACATGCGGCATGCATAAAGTGTGCTCGGCCTCTTTAATGAAAATAAAGGACAATTCTAAACTTGGAAGGTTGCTATAGCTCTAATTAAACTCTTAGTAAGAGAAACTGCATATATTAGCTAACTGCATAATTAATGTACAACATGAAGAATTAACTTTTTATCTATGAGGAACTATATGTTCACTAGATACAAGTCCGGAGGCTGGACAAGAGACCCTTGATGTACCCCATATCTAAGGAGACACTCAAATATTTTCTTAGCATAAATGGATAATAAGTACTTCACCTTGCGACCCACAGATTAAGACGTTTTGAACCCAAATCTCCCATAAGATCCTCCAACAAGACAAGGATTTGAAAAGAACAGCTTTTGGATGATTATTTCCAGATTTGATGCAATGTCTGTTGTGCAAGGAGACGCAAACATTGATCCCCGACTACTCACCAACTTCACTTACTTCTTCCAGGCTACTCTCAAGGTCATGACCTTGAGGAGAAGTAGAAGCAAGCATCTTAAACCTAACAGACATGTTTTTTACTTTTACGGACATGCCGTTCATATACATCATGTGTGTATTAAATTTTTTTGCTATGGTTTTCTGTTTATTTTCTTTCTTGGAACAGGGATAAGATTTTATAAAAGTCACTACAGGAGAAGACAAGGAAAAGAACAATTGAATAAAACAGTTGCCCCACTATTCTTAGCTTCAAAACTGAGATCCATATGACCTGAGGCGGTGTGCGCTCATGCGGCGACCTAAGCAAATAGAGACCTCAAAATAAAATATCCACAAGCACCTCAAACGGGGTCTTCATGACACCTCTAAACAATCTAGAATGACAAATCATAGCAGCAAACCCTGCCTACAAGCCAGAGCCTTGGAAGAACCTCTTCTTAGAATGCTGCACAAACGAAGGTAATAAATGTGCTGTAGTTTCTTTATGCATTTACAAAACTCCCTCCACAATTTGGGGATGAGATTAAATTACTTACGACTCACTACCATTAGTGGAAGGAAACATTTTCGGTTTTCATTACAAGCAGAAACATTATAATCTGTTCTCTTGCTCAACTCCACAGTCTTGGCAATACTTGTAGGCTGCATTCAATTGGCGGTAAAGAAAAGAAAAGCAGAAAGCTAATTTTCTTGCACCTCAAGCAATAGAGTCGTGGACTCATATCCTCTAATTACTTCAAAAGAAACTATCCAAAAAATGCTATCCACCTACAGTCATAAGATTTTGGGGAGAAATATTTTAGCAAGGTTATTTTCCTACCCAACTTAAATCTTACTTTCCGCCCGAGCAAAATCTTGCCTTGTGTCTGCATGCTTCTGTTTTCAATGACTTTCCTCACTACTATATACTGTGTGCCGGATATGTTTAAGTGGATTTCTCTAATTTCTGTACCTCGAAAAAAAGACATTTCTTCAAAATGTTTAACAAGGAAAAAATGAGTAGTCAAAAGTTTCTATATGCATTACCGATTTTCTTAACACTTGACCCATCAAATTTTATTTTCTGGAAAAAGTTTGTGTCGAATTAACACATCAAGGAAAGTAAGTCGCTTTTTCCTTCACTTTATTTCATTTTTGCCAGGAGGGGAGCCACACTCTCAAATGACACACTTAACAAATGAACCAACTGTAATATAAAATCAAAGAGCAACAGAATCAGCAAATAAAAGAGAAAAACGCCATTGTTCAACTCAATCATGAGGCATGAAAAGAGCAAACTGCTTAATGTGACAAAATATAAACATGGAAAGCAAAAATACTGGAAAATAACTTGTAACAGAGAAAATACCACACAAATTATAGAAATAAAATGGTCGGGTTATTGGTGCTGGTCCATTCCTATAATTGATCGTGTACGATTGTAATCAATGATCCTCGCCATAGATCTAGATATGTTTACAAATCACGGCCGACTTTGCAGAGTGTCGGATTATTGGATTAGAGACAGAACTGGGGAGAGAGACAAGGAATGAACCACAGAAAGGACATGGAAATTGTCCACGACAACTTGGTCTTTCCTTTTTCTTCATAGTATCCATACTGAGTCTGAGGGAGAAAATTTAGCGCCTAATGCTCATAGAATCAACTTGAAAATCAGAAATTGGAGAACACGTCAGTATAGTCATTTACTCATCAATTATACAAGTGTATATCTATGCGTGTATGGCTGCTCTCACTCTTCCGTGTTAACCAGGCAAGATTCAGGTGCATCCTCAAGATCCAAATCCTGCAAGCTGCCTATGCGTCCACCTCATCCAGTGGCACATATGTATCAAAAGAAGCCGTCAAGCAGTGAGACAGGTGAATTGCCAGAATTGTGATAACTTCCTACATGAACTCAGGACATCCATTACACTTGACCTTTAAAGCCTTTATTGTACAACAAGAAGATTTAGAGAGGAAAAGACGAACTATTGATGCAAAAAACCAGCGGCTTTTAAGTCTAACAAGTAGTGGCAATGAGATTTAATATTAATTTGCACAAGTTAGAAAAGTTATTTAGTAACCCCTGCAACCAGGCATGGTGTTATAATCATAGCAAAATTATGAAACATTACATCCGAGACCTTTTGAGAAACTTGATTCTACGCAAATTTCGCACCTTAGAACCAGCATAAGACTGCCCGGTAGCAGAGTGAAAAACAGTAAACACTGAGATATTATGACAGTAAACATCTAAAGAGAGAAATGGAGTTGCGTATTTGTAATTGTACCTTGTACTTTCTTCCTGTGCTTTGAGTTTTTAACTCCATGATCCATCCATGAGGTAACCATTCAGGATTCTCATTTGTTTTCACTTCAATCTACAAACAATATGTAATGAATTGTGTGATTAGCTGGAAGCAAAAAAAACAGAAGAAGAAGAAATAGCCAAGGTAAGATAGAACGCTAAAACGTCAAACTCACAGGCAAAGGTTCATTATTGGAGCGCGTTGCTCGACGCTCACTTGATAATTTTGGAGTTGGTTGAGGAGTGCTAGGGCCATTGCTCCTTTCAACATGGGAAATGACATCATCCTGGTCACTGGTGAGCTGAGCAGCTGGTTGAGGAGTGCCGCGGCTATTTCTCATTTCAACATAGCGAATGACATCCTCTTTTGAATAGAACTTTTGCCCAGTTTCAACATTGCAGTAACACTAAAAAATGTACATACACGATACATGAGGAGCAGGCTCACAACCACGTACTCGTAATTCTTCCCCACCAACAAATACTTTGCATCCGGTTTCCAATTAGTGAACACCAAAAGACATTTTTACAAGGTCAAAATTTTCAGACAGCAAGACCTATAACAGAGGACTACCAAGAGAAATGGCCGAAAAGGTTAAATTCTTTTTAAACAAGATAGACTTGCAACTGAGTATCTCAACATATCAACCTATGTACATGCATTTATGTTCAGTTTTCAAATAAACATTATAACCTCCTCATGCATCAAGAAACAACGATCATCCGAAAGACGAAGCATGAAGTCAAAATTTCTACAATGATCGCCACACGTCTACCATAACCTAACACTTACATCTTAAATCAACTCAAAAACATCACATACATGTCTCATTTATGGGTGTGCATGGTTCATCTATGCATAGCAGGCCGATTTGAAACAAGATTAATCCACCACACACAGACAGCACACACAACATGCAGGTAGTGAATCGTATCCGTTAGCTTCTAAAACTTGGAAGGAAAAAAAACAAAAAAAGGGCTACCAGCAGTTGATGCAAAATCAGTCTCCAAAGTGTATCTTAATCGGGGCCACCACATCGATTACGCCATTTCAGAAGTAGGAATTTCAGCTAAAAACAGAACCCTGATTACAAGAAGTGCCGCAGAGAGACGGGATACCTGAACTTTGCGTCCATTGTTGACCTTGGTCCAGCCGGAGGGAAGCCAGTCCGGCGAATTCCTGGCCACCATATCGCTGTGAGCTGACGATCCCGGCAGAAAAACAGCCGGAAAATGAAGATTTGCCGGACGATCGAGCTCCCTACTTCTAGAGCCCTCACCACTGTACGTTGCGGGCTTGCGGCAGGAGAGAGTGAGGTGGAGTGCTTAAAAAGTGGGATGATGTGTGAAAAGGGTCGTTTGGGCACACGTGTTGCGTTATAACCAAACAGGCGTCAGGGGTACTCGAGATTCTCCTCCTTCCGAGACACGGAGAGAAAATCTGTGCTAAGATTTAGCTCGGATTTTGGTTTAATACTTTTTAAGAAATAGTGAATTTGTAAACCCTTTTTGGGAATATCCATTTTTTTTTTAAATTGACTTCTTAAAATTTCGAACTAGCGACTTTTCTTTTTTACACATTTTTATATATATTTGTCATTATACATGTATTGATTGACGGCTTTTAGAAGTTAATTTAGCGTGTGCTATACAATTAAAGGTAGCCTCTCGCAATATGCGAGCCAACGAGAAATATTTTTTCTAAGGTTAGGGAATAAAATATTTTTTCTCATCTAAAACTTTTGTACGCATCATCATTTTAAATTTCAAGCCTATTTGGCCGCTTTGAGTGACTTCTTATGAAAGATGTTATTCATTTACCGTCGTATATCCCTTGTCTTTATCAATAGACGGTCAATTTAAACGATTTCACTGTCATTTCGTTCTTTAAAGAGGCATTCGTGGTAATTTCAAATTTTTTAGTATCAAGAAAGTGAATTTAGTCAAGAATGTAAATATGGCCTCGTTCTTTATTGCACTTTTTCATTATTTAGTGTTTCCATCTCTTATAAGTACACAAGACTCCATTTTTATCATCCTAAAGTTCAATCTAATATACCTCCTTGAAAAGTTAAGCACCTCGTACGAAAAAAAAATTACAATCCAAAGTTGACTCCTAATGATAAAGTAAAACAATTTATGAACATCGCTTTTTACGGTTTTTCCTGTAATGTCATTGCAAAGCCTAATCAAGAAAATCTGGCATAACAAAATTGAGTACATGGGATAAAAATTAGAGTAAATTTCATTTTCTCAAATAAAAACAACTTATTAAACGAAATTGCCATGAATAAAATTGTCCAAAATCATTTCATGCTCCTACCTCTCCTCTAATGCCTCTATATTGTATTCAATATCTTAACGAAATCTTTCTTGACGTTCAATTATTAAGTGAGAAAATTCGTAATGCAACTATGACATTGTACAATTAACAAATGACAATTGGAAATAAAAAATTCTTTACCCCGAGGGTCCGATCAGATCATATAATTTTTATTGGACTGGGATTCATTATGGATCTCGATGCTAATAATTATAATGTATGTTACTTGGGTCATCAGTTTAGAATTGAAATCTAAATTACGACCTACTTCCAAGAAATTATTGTTGTTGTTTTTTGGGTTAAATTTATAATGGCATTCATGTGAAACAGTGGCGGAGTGAGCGGATGGAACCGGTCTCTATAATTTTCTCTTTTTATGTAAGTATATATAATCGTCAATGATAAAAGTTTCAACTTAAAGATCAAAGCCTTTAATCTGGACCAATGATAATCAAAACATCCACATATATAAATAATCATGACATAACAGGAGTTTCCCACATCAGAGATTAAGTTGTAAACGCTTTCATTTTAATTTAATTCTGTTGCACAAAAAAAAAAGAAATAAGACCCGAAAATTTAAATTCTTTCTAATTTCAGTTCTCAATCTCAGTTTGTAATGTAGTCGAAATCTTATGATTCAAAAAATCTAACAATCAATAAAATTTAATTCATCAATTGTGGCCTTTTCATAATATATAGAAAAGTTTTGGTATATTTTGAATAAGTGGATAAATTTTAGGGGGGTTTTGTATAATTTGCTAATTAGGGCTTTATAGTTCTTCTTCTTCTTCTTCTTCGGCCCTCTTTTGTTCCTCTTACAGCCTCCTTGGTTTCTTCTTAACTCCAGCCCCTAATCTTGCATTTTTTTTGAAGAATTTGTAACGTATCGAGACCAAGACGTTACTGGCCATGGTGTTTTGGAGGTTTCAGCTATGGTGTTTAAGCTGAAAATTGAAGAACAGAGAAGGAGAATGACGAGAGAGAGAGAGAGAAACTTCAGAAATCATGGAGAGAAAGAGAGAGAACAGAAACAGCTTAGAGAGAGAACGAGGCTTTGGTCATTTCATTTCATTTCAGATTTTTCATACGTGCCTTCTGTACCAAATTCACACCTCTTATATAGAGAGGGCGGTTACAAATTAAAACAAGTGTCGCTAATTATCAAGTTGTAATGAAAAATGCACTAAACGGCAGTGTATGGTCTTCGATTCTTCCCAGTATGTTACATTCCCAACCCCTCGAAATCATCCTTGTCCTCAAGGATGGGAACCCAAGTTGCCCCCTATTTCTTCCACCCGGATCAAACACAAACGCAGTGAGGAAACTTTGAGCATCGGTACCAATAACTGCTGAGCAGAAGCCCTTGTTCTCCTCATCAAACTGGCTCTGAGCTTTATTTTCATCCCTTGGAGCAAATGACATAGTAATAAAGTCTTAGTCCACCAAAAAGCCACCAAAGCTAGCAACACCACAACCAACATCCAAAATATCCCTTGTGTGATCCGCCCAGCCAGTAATTGGCAGTATCTTCTCTATATAGTCGATGTAATGATTGACTTCGTCCTTAAAGTGATTACCACTTCCAAGAAAAACAAGATAATCAACATCTACAGTAATCGGTGAGTGTTCTCGCGCGTCCGATGCATCTCCATCTACCGCCGTATTATGTCTTGAATCATTTGTCCTTTCCGTAGTTTGAGATGTTGATTCAGAAACGGGAATAAAATGAGCAATCGTCAGTGGGCATTCTCTTGGACATTTCGTCAAACACCTTGGCTTCACAAGCAGTTTCCACGTTTTTTGCCACAAAAATGGTTGTTGATAAGGTCAAAGGACTCCATTTATGCACCAGATCTTTGATTTCGGCCTTGAGACCGTCAACAAAACATTTCACAACAATTTCCTCAGAAGGTTCTCGTCCTAAATAAATTGGAACCCAAGACCTAAGTAGCAGAAAATCATCCACGTATTTACGGACGGATGACATTTGTTGTCGATAAGAGAAAAGGTTCATCAATGAAATATCATGTGATTGCTCGATGTGCCAAATATCTTCTTCCGTCATATTTCGACCTTGAGTTCGGCACTCAATCTCACAGCAGCGAAGAGCATCAATGAATTGGTCCTTTTCTTTATCGAGCTCCATAGGTATTCTATGGTATAATTGTGACACTGAACGATAGGAGGTGGTGTACCTTGTAGATGCTCCGCATAGTACTGCATTTCGCTCATACTTGCACAATTCCCCGACTGTGTGCTGGCTGCGTTTAACTTTGCATTTGATTGAGGAGCAGAGTTTCGCATATCCATGTAATCTGATGCATTAATGAGCCGTAAGTCACCCAAGGTAGCCTCAAATGAGCCGTGTTGCAGATCGTACGATGGATGGTTGTGCTCCCAGTCTTCATGTCTAGCTTGAGTGGAGGAGTTGTAATTAGCCCGAGGCTTACACTGGAATTGGCTTTGGCTAGTTTCACCTCGATCTTGATGCGGTGGAGGTTCTATGGTGGAGTTGATCTGTGCCATCCATGTCCTTAACTGAAACTTGATTTTTGTGAGAGACTGGAGCAAGGCAGAGTTGCTCCGCTGAAGGTCCCCTATAGTAGTTTCGACTGAAGTCATCCTTACGTCGCATGCCGCAAATCGATTTTCCATTACTCCCTGGAGTTCATGCATCTCAGTTTCAATGAACTGATTGTTCTTCATAAAATGAGGTATCTTTAATTGCTTTTACAAGAATTTTCGAAATTATGAGGTTAAGAAGAAATTCCTACAGCTAACGACTAGTTCAGGCCCCAATTAAGAGGCTCTGATACCAATTGTAACGTATCGAGACTGATCGAGACTGAGACGTTACTGGCCATGGTGTTTTGGAGGTTTCAACTATGGTGTTTGAGCTGAAAATTGAAGAACAGAGAAGGAGAATGACGAGAGAGAGCTAGAGAGAGAGAAACTTCAGAAATGATGGAGAGAAAGAGAGAGAACAGAAACAACTTAGAGAGAGAACGAGGCTTTGGTCATTTCATTTCAGATTTTTCATACATGCATTCTGTACCAAATTCACACCTCTTATATAGAGAGGGTGGTTACAAATTGAAACAAGTGTCGCTAATTATCAAGTTGTAATGAAAAATGCACTAAACGGTAGTGTATGGTCTTCGATTCTACCCGAGACGTTACAGAATTTTGGTGTAAATCGAGTGCCGTAGCGTTGGGGGATTGAGCTTTCCTCGAATTGCTTGTAAAAGGTAAGAGGTTCTAGCTTTTTTGCTGAGGCATGGGTTCATTTTCTCTAAACCTGAAAAATCATTGGCTTTGATTAATCTTGTTTGGGTATGAGATTTACGATTCTTATTGTAGTAGGAGTATTGCAACTTTTGTTTGGATTTGTTCAAGGTACCCTGAAAATCTATCTAATTCATTAAATGTGTTTTCTCCTTCTTGCACCAACTTTCACACGGCAGTACAGTATCCTGAATTGGCAAGAATGAAATTCGAAGCTTGCCTTTTGTTTCTTTTTTTGTTAGAAGTCACTGCCGATCTTAGGAATTCCATGTGGGTTCATGCAATTCCAAGCTTGATTCTAATTACTTTGGTGTTGTTGTGCACATGCTTGACCTGTTACTACTTTTAAGTTTGGTTTTCTTTCATTTCATAGTTGGCAGAAGGCATGGCCAAACCTTAGAATAATCCTTTCTTCTTGGGAGGTGGCATTGTCTGTTGTTCTTAATCACCCCTCCGTGCCATTCATTTGAAATTGTTAAGGTCACCATTCAGTTGTTTGAAAAATCATTCTTTTAAGGATGATTCTATTTAATCCAAAATCCATGACCCCTACAACTTTTTGTTGTATTTTCTTTTGCCAATTAATGGTTCTCTGTTGGTTATTGAGTTCTTTCTTTTCACTTGTCTTCACACGCCACCTCCCCCATGATAATACATGGCCACCCTACCATCTTATTCATAATCCTGTATGTCCATTAGATGAATTACTGTTGTCTCATTGGTCTTGGAATGTGTAGCTTCTTTATTTCAAGCTTTCTTGCTCACCCTCTGTTACACGCCCAAACATATATTTTTATCTAACCTCCTTGCATCAGTGCATAGAGTCTTTCCTCTATTTCAGCCTTTGTCCAATTGTAAGCTGAAGGATCCTTCCTGTGTTGTTTTCCTTTCTAAGTTCAAGCTTGAATTAGACTGATACTATTGGTTCTGTTTCTTGTTACTGATATGTTTTCATTTGGTACTTTTCTTGTGTTATATCGAGCTTTATAAAATTCAGAGTTAAGTAATTTTAATCTTATTGAATCCGTACATTTGTGGGCGTTGATTTGAAATTTATGTTGACTATGTTTGAACAACTCTCAAATTGAGAGGGTCCTTTGGATACACGTTTGTTTATGCTGGCAATTAGTGAATGCCTAGCATGCTACCTGTAGCACACGTTTGATGTTTGTACGTTTGGGTCTTATGACCAACATAGTCATCGTATATTTTTGTTGTGTGGCGTTCTCAGTATATTATATATATGTTTATGGTTAATGCTTAATCACGTTTGTATTGGTATTTGATATAAGAACATTTCCATCAAGTATTGTCGTTCGACTCTATTAGTTTTTGCTTTGATATCTTGTCGTTTTTGCACCTTACTGAGCTATTTGAGTTTACCCTTTCACTCTACCTTACCCCTTGCCACATGTCATGAAAGTGACTAAGGATATGTGTGACAGCGTTGGAGTTTTGATAGTCCTTTGTAGTTAATTATACATGCAGTTTGTTTTGAGAACTTTATCGAATGTGGGTAATTTGATAGAATTGATTTTGTGTAATGTGTTTAGCCGCTGCGTTTAGTAATTTGTTTTGTAAGGAGATATTAAGTGGAAGGATTGTATTAAAATGTTATTATTTTTGAAAAATTTTATTTTTAAAAGGATTTCAGGAACTTTGATTATAGGCACGGTTTCCGTTGGGGGGTGACAGAAAGTAGTTTGGACTTGGGCTGTTTTCGGTCAAGGGGATCCGGGGCAGACCGACCGGCCGACCCAACTCGAACTCACAAGTCGCAACAAGCCATATAATTAACCTCTCATTACTACTGTTCTCCTTCTCATCACCTCTTCCTCCCTTCTTTGGTCCCTTTCTACGCTGCTCTGAGAGGCAACTGTGAAAAGCTATAAACACCAACAGAATCCTTTAACAGTTGCGCAAGCAGAGTCGCACTTGCTTGGAACCATCAGTTTCTTGCCATCACAAGGTAATAAACTGCTTTATTTCGGACCAGATTTGGTTCATTTCCAAGATTGGTGGTTTTATAGATCAACGTTCCTGTTGCTTACGCTTCTAGGGTTTTGGTGGATCAAAGCAATTGAATCCTTTGATGGCTTGGTAGAACATTAATTTGATCGTGAATTCAGATAGGTTAGAGGTTGAGTATCGGTAATTTTTTGCATTTACGGAACATAATGTATAACTGAATTGCGAACCGTGTTAGGATTAATTAATTAGGATTTTTGAAAGAAGGGAGGTATAAGAAGCTAGTTAATCTCATGATTTGTGTGGAAATTGCTTTATACATTGGATGTTTTGACTTTTGATTGCCATTGGCATCCACGGTTACACTTTGGTGACTTGTATATACACCACAGTATCCTTATATGCTATTGCTATCTATGAAGCCAATGGAGGCTGTATTATGACTAAGGATGCGTTCAGCACTGAAGAGTCCAGGTCTAGTTAGGTCAATTATAATCGTTCTCAGATAAATTGTCTAGGAATTTTTAGAGAATGCATGTCGCGCAGCACATGATTATATCCTGTTGATGGCAATTTTGTCAGTTTACCAGATGTCGGCTTTTGATCAAAAAAGTTGAAGCTTTTAAAAAGATTGTCAGAGTACCTTCTAAGAACGTTTTTCGTACTCACCTTCCCGTATATATGATCATTCGTGACACCTTGAATGTCTTATTTACAACTAGACGAATTGGATTTTAACAGCTACAACGTTGTTATCCGTTTACAAGTCCATATGCAGAAATGGGATCCAGAATGTTGAGACAACTTCTTTCTATGTATAAAAAGCTGATTTTGCATTCTTGGGCAAGTCTAGAAATGAAGTTGCTTAGAAAGAAGAATGATTTTTTGAGATTTAGTTGTACTGGCCTTGAAAATTCATAATAATAATGTGGAACTTTAGCGACAGAGATGTTGTCACTCAAAGTCATTATATGGCCCTCATTAGCTATGTTACATGGACTCTTTAGTTTGTGTGGAGTACCCGTGTCGGACACTCGACACTTGGACATGGGTATGGAATATGTGTCCGACACATCTCATGGGATATGCCATTATGATACTATCTTATAGTCTTTTGTTTAATTAGTTATTGCTTTGAGACGAGACAAGTTGTCAATTAAAACCAAATGTATCACATAAAACACCTTTTGGCCTTTGAAATAACTAAAAAGTAATAACAAATATGAACATTTTGCCGTGTTCCCGTGTCTTGTGTTTTCCAAATTAGACGAGTCCGACACTTGGACACGTATCCGATCCGGACACTCGTAACGAGTCCATGTAACATAGCTCATTAGCATAAGTTACCCCCCGATCTATTGGGCTGGAGTTTGTTAACACGCGTGATACATGTTAAATAATTCCATGTAGATGTTAATTCCTTCACAGTTCTACATGCTTTTCTTAAGTGTAGTATTCTCCCCATGACATGTTCAGTCTTTCTTTCAGGTCACCCTCAGATGGCCTCGCTGCAGGAGAGTTTAAATAAATTTCAAAAGCAGCAAGAGAGGTGCCAGACGACCCTTTCCAGCATTGCAGCCAAAGCAAGTTCAAAAGCAACAACAGCTCCAAGAGCCACACCCGCGAGCACATTATCTAAGTCTCCTGCTCCTGCTGTTAAATTTTCAAATGATACAGAGAGACTCCAACACATTAACAGCATACGGAAGGCCCCTGTGGGGGCGCAGATTAAACGAGTTATAGACTTGTTGCTAGAGGTAGAAACCTTATATCTTCTTTTCTGCTATCTCTTTCTTCATTTATTTGAAAAAACAAAAAAAATGTTGAAGCAAATATAGGCCTTTGATTGTTTTGTTTACTCTCCTTATCATGGATTCTGGAAATTGATACTTGTTCGTGTGTGTTGGGTAGTTTGAGTCATGTCATTTATGATGCTTGAAGGAGGGTAGGCCCTCTATGCAGTCCAGAGGCACGTATCTGGCCAGATTTAAGATTTTAGCACCTCTTGAATGTCAAATGTTAAACATGTTGTAGAGTGTTATACTTATTTTAAAATCCTGTTTGGGCTTTTTTAATGAGAAAACTGCAAATTTGATTCACCTGGAAAGAAATTTTCAAGTTCGTATCACCGTTCCATGTTGGGCAAATGGTTGGCATATGGCTGCCATTGCTGTGCATCGAGAGATATAGGTTGCCTGAAAAATGAATGAAGAACGGGTGCCATGGTGAAACGGGGTTCCTGATCTCAGCAGCTCGGTTAAACATTGTATGATTTCTGCAATGGCAGGTAAGAAAGGGAATCCTAGGTCAGTATAAGTACCCGCGTTTTTGAAGCTGCTTCCATTTACAAACTGGGGTTTTCTATTACGTGCTATTAAGTTAAAATCTAGGGCAGGAGAAGCAAATGATGTAAAATATAGGGACTAACAATTAATTTGAAGCTAGCAGTTACATAATCACCCCCAAGAAGTGATTTTTCAAAGGCTTCATGGGTGACTGGGGTGACTTCTTTGAATAGGCATTTGGAGGATGCACCTTTTTAGTAGAAGCCCGTCCATTTCTCTCACCAAATACTGACCACTTCTCCAAGTGGACTCAAAGTTCTCAAAGTCCATTGACTATGAAGCACCGGTGCGGCACTTGGGGTGAAGCACTGGCACCGGATACGCGTCGGGTGCGGCATCAGTGCGTGTCCGATTTTATTGAATTATTTTTTTAATTTCTTAAATACCGGGTGCGGCTCGGGTGCGTATCCGGCCTCTGACCAGCGGCAATCTGTGACCGACGTGCAGATTTGTGACCACCGGCGACTCAAACGACCACCGGCAAGGAATCACAGAGGAGAGAGGAGACCGGAGAGAAGAAGACGGAGGAGGAGAAGGAGAAGGAGAAGATCTGACCGGCGAACCAAGTGCGGCGCTGCGGTGTGTGGTGCCGTGGCTCTACAGCTCTGTGGCGTGTGGTGCTGCTGCGCCGTGCAGCTCTGTGGCTGGAGAAAGGAGAAAATGTGCATCGATGTTATCAAGGTGGCTGGAAGTTATCAGATATAAAAGACTTTTGTCATTTCATTTTTGTACCCACTTATCAACTTATGTTTTAAATCAGCCCCAATATTTCAAAGAAATAGTAGTATTACACATACAACTTCATTGTGTTCACTTATTCAATTTCAATATCTACAAAACAGTCCAAACTTAAGAAATTATCACTAATTTAGTTGAAAACTTCCAAATTTAAGAAGCAACCCATTAAACTTAACAAACTCTCACTATTTTAGTTGCAATATTTATGCTTTTTTACATATATAAGTGTATATAGTTAAAAAAATATTTATAAAATCTGCCGTATCTCCACCGCACCCGTATCCTAAAATTTTCAAAAATCTCGTATCCTCATATCCGCACCCGTATTGTATCCGCATCCGCACCCGCATCCGTGCTTCTTAGTCCATTGACATGTAGATTATTCTCACTACCAATTGGGAGGGAAGGTTTAGGCCTGGTTTTATCAGTGGCAATGTTGTTACTCCTCACTCCACACCATTTAATGAGTATTAAAACCTTTGTAATACACTGGAACATGACTATTTGATTGGTGCTGCTTATCATGACTACTATCTGGAGTTGGTGAGTTCCCGTCACACAGTTTAGCTTTGATAATGGTGATGCTTCTTTTATGACTTCTGAATATACTATGAAACGCTTCCTTGCTTTTCCTCTTTGTTTTTGGGACATAGCGGGGGTTAACATGCTTCCTTTTCAAGAAAGAAAAAGACGAGATCTATAACTTTCTCACTTCATGTGCTGTTTGGTACCATGATGAACTAGAAAAAGCGAGTCGCACATACTTCACAAATTGACGGCTCATAGCCTTGGGTTGATACTATTGGATGATTGGACATATTTATCTATGCATTCGTCGTCCTTGTTTTGTGAATTCATGGTATGAAGAGGCACTAAGACGTAGTCTAGCACCAGTACTGGACGATTTGACAAGATTTTTATTTCTCTTTCTGGTTTATGTCTCCAGACAAGGCAAGCCTTTACACCTGAACAAATCAATGAAGCGTGCTATGTTGATGCGAATGCCAACAAGGCTGTTTTTGACAGTTTGAGAAAGAACCCAAAAGTATATTATGATGGGAAGCGTTTTGCTTACAAGGTAATTCTAAAGTTACCTGTTACAAGAGGGCAGTACGCTCGTCCTTTTCTCTTTTTATGTGGGGAAATCATAATTTGGTTTATGAGTTGCAGTCCAAGCATGATCTCAGGGACAAGAGCGAACTCCTTGTCTTAATAAGGAAGTTTCCGGAGGGCATTGCTGTCATTGATTTAAAGGACGCATACCCCACTGTCATGGATGACTTACAGGTAAATCGCATATGGTGTTCTATTTATTCTGTTTCACATGAACTTCATAAACGGTCAAAATTATGCTATATTTGTAACACATGAACTATGGGATATTCCTTTTTTTGCCATTGATTTGCAAGAAGAGTGATGTAATGCTTGATTTGATTGTACCATTCTGATTTTAATTTTGTTACTGATTACAAGCTAGTTAGGATGTCGGCATTCCTTGTTGTGGATGTCTTGGCCTAGGTAGACAGTTTCCTATGGAGTTAATGAGTGGGTCGTCCTCCTACATATAGTGTAATTTTTCATGTAAGCTTGCAGCATGCTCACCCCCTTCCTCCTGACTTAGAAACACGCACAAGACAAAATTAAGAACATTTTCTTTTTGCCACGTTGGGACATATGAGAAAGCAGTACTAAATGCCCAGTTAGTTACGACATTTGTTGATGGGAGTAATAACTTTTGGGTAGTACAGATGGGTAACATTCAGGTTATCGCTTTCCTTGCTAACCCCCCATCCCTAGCGTTTCTGAGTAATGTTTGGCTTTTTTTCATCTAGACCTTGAAAGCTACTGGACAAATCTGGCTGCTATCAAACTTCGATTCACAGGAGGACATAGCATACCCAAATGATCCTCGTGTGCCCATCAAGGTCGACAACTACCTGAAGACTTTGTTCCGGGATGTTGAATTGCCGCGGGATATGATTGACATTGAGAAGGATCTCCAAAAAAATGGAATGAAGCCTGCTACAAATACTGCCAAGAGAAGAGCCCAAGCACAGGTACATGGCATTGCCCCCAAGCAGAAGCCTAAGAAGAAGAAGCATGAAATCAGCAAGAGGACCAAGTTAACGAACTCCCATCTTCCGGAGCTGTTTCAGAACCTCAAAAGTTCGTGATGGTGTAGCTGTTGGGGGTTTGATTATTGATCATGGAAGGATATTCCTGTTACTCTCAGACGCTTCAATTTGTCTCCAAGTTCTTTAAAATATATATTTGGATTACATGTACAGGAAGTGTTACCGTATTCGTACTGCGTCGATTATTATTCTGGACCTGAACCATCAGTCATAAGGTGGTGCGGGATAATATGGAACAAAATTTGTTGTCACTGTAGGAATATCTATAACTCACTGCACAGCGACTATTAATTGTCGCTTAATGTTTATAGTGACTTTTCTATTAACACTTTTATGGTAATTTTTAGCTGTATTTTTTTAGTCATTAAATAAAAGTCACTAGAAGTATTTAATGATCATTAATTGTCACTATAGTTCTAAGCATTTTACCTACGATCCAGATTCCCGTGCAGTTTTATCCTCAAATATTGGCCCCTTCGCATTTTTTTAGCCAAGTCCATAATTGGGCTCCTTATGATTTAGTGGAAAACTGACTTTGTTTGCCTACACTTGGTGTTACGGAAGAGGAGAGGGGTGGGATAAGTGAAGTTCACACTTTTTTTTTAAGCTATAAGTTGAACTTGAATCCTAAGGGCCGTATGTTTATTATATTCATTTCCTATTTTTTGTAATAATGATAAAAAAAAAATTGTGTACTTTTATCATTTTCTGTTTTCAGTTTGAATAAAATTATTCAAACAGCGACAAAAAAATTGAAAAACCTTCGATGTGTTTTCAGCTTTTTACACCCAAACTTAATCCAATGTAAAAAAAAAAAGTAGCTAATATTTTTTGGTTAAAATGATAAAAGCACAACGTATTTTTTAACTAAATGCGAAAATCATGAAAATGAAAACACAAAATGAAAATAAAAAACGAATATGGTAAACGTATTTTTCCCTCTTTGATGATCGGTAACTCCAATTACTCGTCCTACCTAACCAATTATTTTTGGAGTCAATTGTAAAATTCATTGAAATAACGAGTAACGTATACAATGATCTATTTTACTAAACTCACAAAGAGGCAGGCATCGTATCTTTACCTAATATTCATTATTCATTTAGACCAGAATTTTATTGCATGACGAATTCTCTCTTAAGTCCTGTTTGTTTATTGAAAAATGCTTCACAGAAAACGTTTTTTGAAAAATAGTAATTCTTAAAAAAAATAATTTATCAGTGTAACGCAGAAAAATAATAAAACTACTTATACTAAACAAAACTCAAAAGGAACGCAAGCAACTAGCAGACTTAGCGAATCTCTGCCGGCACTTATCTCGCACCTAGATCACTGTAGGAAATAAAACATAGGGCTAATTACACCCATGTTGAGGTTTAATTACAGTTAAGACACAAAGTTTCACATTCCGTGACCAAAAGAAATGTATCAATCCGTCAAAAAAGTAATACTGTATATACTGAATATTTTTAAAAATGCAAATTAGGATTTTCCCTAATTTGCAAATTAGGGTTTTGTGGGTTTCAAGGCCCTAATTTTTCAAATTAGACTTTGTTCAGATTTTTCAAATTAGGGTTTCATAATTAAAATGCTTACTTCACCGCCGGCAATCTCGTGACTCCAAAAGGCTATCAGATCTAGCAGACTTACGAGCTAGATACATACACCCCTACGATTTCATATTATATTCACCCCTATATATATATATATATATATATATATATATATATATATATAATTACAAAATCATCAGAAAGTCAACACCAGATCCTCAACACTCAACCAGGCCAAGACTCGCTTGGGACTTTTGTCGAACGCCTCATTTGCACTACCCTCAATAATTTCGAACCCCATAAAACCAACCCCAATTCACAAATCCGCCCTAAGAATCATGTAATCAATAATGTTTTATACCTAAATCCTTCATCCCTCTCCTCACCGTGGTCAGCTTCTGGGCTTCTCGGCAGCCGTAGCAGCCCTAGTTGCCATGGCCACCTCTCTCCACGGTTACGTCCTATGCCGGCGTCATCGACGCTGGCTCAGGTTCGATATCAAGTCATTTTCTTCAGCCCCCAACCCTTCATTTTCAGGGAGGAAGAGGCGGCAGAGGCATTGGTGATGGAGGCAGTGTGGCAGCGGCAATGGAGTTGGCCAAGAGTGATTAGCGTGAGATCTTACAAATCTGGCTGTATCTTTGAGGAGTTGCTGGAAAAAAAAATTGCCGGAGCAGTTGATGGTCTTGGGAGAGCGTGTGTTGTGATGGGTGTGTTCGGCCGTCTGAATATGTCGAGGGGTTATTTTTACCCGTTGGAAAATGAGTTTTAATCTATAAGCGATTTTTTGATATTTTATTTTTCAAAATAAGTGTGATCATAAATTATTTTCCTTTAAAAAAGAGCTGTGTTTATTTAACATCCTGCTAGAAGCAGTTCCACAACCTTTTTTCAGCTCCCTCCTAGCAAAGTGAATCTTAAAGTTAGCAATTGACAAACACGGAAATATATATATATATATATATATATATATATATATATATATACAAAATCATCAGAAAGTCAACACTAAATACTGAAAATTGCAGAAAATCATTTAGGAAAAATAATTTTCATCAAACAAATAGGGCTTTATAAGTTATTATATGGTGACTTACGTCATTGATTCAACCATATTTTATTTTTCTTTTGTAAAAGAGAAGTGTTCAAAACTTTGGAACCTTATGAGTTTTGAGAAGAGATGTAAAGAGAAGAAAAGAGAGGAAAAGAAGGGAAACAATTTTTCTTCATCTTGTTTGTGAATTTAGGAAAAAAAATATCATTTATTTTCCTTATTTGTGAGTTTAGGAGAAAATAAAAGATACCCGATCACGTATATATCCTTATCCTATATTGTAATAATTCTAACAAAGATTATGATGTATGATCCTAAAAAAGAACATAATTTTACAAGAAAACGAAAAAATTAGTCGTCAATGACATCTTACATAGTTAATACCATACTAGTATAATAAGCATTATATCACTGATTAATATCACACAAGAATATACAAAAATTAGTCATGAGTTGACTATAAACGTTTAAATATCCAAATCTAATTATTGTCACACCAAAAACAAAACAATTATTATGAATTAAACTCTAACATCTAAAACAATTTTTTGTTTAGAAGTTAAATAGTAAGTTCTTGTAAGGAACCTTAAATCCCAAAAGTCATTAAAAATTTATTGATTCTTCATTATCTCAGGAATAATATGGACATTATTAAATTATTATTTATAAGAATTTTCTTTCTCTCCGTTTGTTTCCAATTTTGGAAGGAAATAGTTAACGGCAAAAGATGTTCAAACTTTCATCCCCTTTCTTTCTTTAGAAAAACTCACAAATTAGAAAAAAAAAAAAGAGGAAATGAACCGTTTCTCTTTCTGTTCTTCTGTTTTCTGCCATAAAAAAAACTGGCAAACAGGCTATTAGTAATTTTAAATGGGATTCAGATCGCCTGTTGTATCTAGGATTATAGCAGGCATGCTGTAATCCCACAGTTGTTCGATCTAATTAGGTAGTAGATGACAACTCAGAAGAAGCCACGTCATCCATTATTTATCCTCCCCAAAACACACTGTCGACCAAATCTTCTCTCTGTAAGCTAGATTATATATATATCTCTCTCTCTCCAATGCCATCTGATGATGACTACTCCGTGCCCACCACTCTTCGTTGGTGATACAGCGATGACACATCCACCTTCCTGTGACGCATTCTACATCCCTCTCTCTTCTCTAATAATCAAATCGGCCTAAAATTGCAGCGCTGCCGTGGAAGGCACGTCAGGAGATTTCGGGTCGTCACGTTATTTGTTGTCACCGTCGGGGTTTCGTGAAAATTAAAGTTCGAAGGGTTCGAGATCGGTATACAGAACTCCGATTTGGCTTTGTTTTTGTATAGGGTTATATACAGACCAAGTTCAAACCCAATAGAGGCATTCAAACTCGTTTGTTTAGTTCAGGCTTTGCTCGTGTTGGTGTTTGTTTAATATTTAAAATTTTGTTTGAACTCGTTCGCTGTTCATTTTACAAAACTCGTGTTCGGCTCGAGTTTGTTGATTTATTTATAAGAACCGAACTCGAACTTGAAAACTCATGTTCTTGTTCAAAACAATTATTTCTAAACTAGAACTATACCTTACTTGATCCAACTGTCTAACTAATTTTAGGGCTTCAAAGTTTAAACTAATTTATACTATAGTTAGGTTATATGACTTTTGGGTTTGGAACATATTATAATTAAGCATTATCTAAACGAGTTGTTCACGAATACATTCGTGAATACTTTGAAATGTTCTTGCTTGGCTAGTTTAATAAACGAGCTCTAATATTTTGTTTGTATTCGGTTCGTATATTATACAAATGAACATGAACGAGTTCTTTAAGAAACGAACCACGAGTAGTTCATGAACAACTCGGTTCATTTACGACCCTAGTTTTGTATAAGATTGTACCTACTTGTATGACATTTAATCATTTTTATCAATTTTTTTCTTGGGGCTTTTGGTTCCTCTTATCAAATGGAAAATCCGAAAGCAGCCATTTTTCATGGTGGGATTCTTGAGAGAGATGTTTAAGGAAGTTTCAATTTTTGATTTTATATCATTTCCTTTACTAAATCTCCATGATAATGTTCTAAACAAAATTATCATATGTTTATATTAATGTACTAATTCTGTTGTACATGTGATCTTCGGAAAATTGGGGTCTCTTTCTGTTTCTTTTTCACTTTGCTTTCTTTGAAGTAATATGTTTGAGATTGAAAACCATTGAAAAAATTAGACTCCATAATTCTTCATTTACCCACATTTGGCGTGATTTTGGGTTCAGAAGATGTGCCGTTCGGCTGTGTAGTCGTCGGTGGATGAAGATTCGTCGGTGGCAGCTTCAAGTTTTGGAGGAGATAGAGGTAGTGTAGTAGCGTAGTCGGAAGGTCGCCGTGCCATCGCCGGGAAGTGTAAGGCGTGGAAGGGTTGTCGACAGATGGAATTGGAGAGAGAGAGGGGGCCTGTCTTGGAGAGAGAAGATCTGGTTGGCAGTGTGTTTTGGGGAGAGTAAAGAGTGCATGACGTGGTTTCATATGGATTGTCTCTTTTCACCTAACTCGATCGGACGACTGTAATTGGGGCTACAACATGTCTGTTATAATCATAGGTACAACAGACGGACGATCCGGATCATTCTAAATGACATCGCATTAATTATATGATATACGCGACATCATCCATCAAGGAGGGATTACTAAGGGAAAGGGCCGGAAGGGCAGTAACCTATTTACAGACTGAGGCGCCAAACCAAACGAAATTTTTGAAAAATCGTTTTTCCTAGTCCACCCATTCTAATGGGATGATTCCAATAGTACACATAGAAGAAAAGCAGAAGAAGAACAAGATAGGTAGCGAGAGAGAGAGAGAGAGAGAGAGAGAGAGAGAGAGATGCACATTCAAACTCATTCACTTAGTCCGTGCGCCTCTCATCTCACAACATGTTCCATCAAGAAAGCCACCTCAAAAACCCTAGCTTCCGCGAAGAATGGTATGTCGAGTTTTTTGTAACACTTTACCCCTGCTGCTTAATTTTGAGTGTTCTGTGTTCTTCTTTTAGAAACTAAAACAGCAACGAGCGTCAATTTCACTTCAGATTGCTATTTAAACCATTTTTCCATGTGACGATCGGTTGACACTCTGTAGAGAAGTTGAATAATGTGGCGAATAAGATGCTTTGCTGGCGCGTGGACTCGGAGATATTTTCCTCGGCTAGGTGGAAATGGAATCCTGGCGGTAAATCAATTTCTGAAACTTTTTTAAATAAATCTCTTGATAATTTGTGACTTCACATTTGGTATCCCGACTTTTGTCTCAAAAAGCCATTCTCAAAATGACGTGGCTCAATACAGTCAGGCTATTGTACGTTAACTTACTTTGGTACTATTTATCAGGCCTGTTGAGGAATCGAGGTGCCACACTTTCGTATGCTGAGGGGCAGAACTCGAGCACCAATGCAAAGACAAAAAGGTCCCTCAAGTCATTTCTGCCTAGAATTTTATTTCGCTGAAAATCAAGTAAAGAACTATGCTTCTATCTTCTATGTGTTTGTCGGGGATGTGATATCCGACATGGAATGTGGGATGGTATGAGATTGGCCTTACAAGACCTTGCCTATATCTTAGAAGTACCTACTTGGCCAGCTCTTTTGAAGGATGCATCGCCCTGAGGTGGGGTCTAGACCTTATCATTGCAGGGGAGGGAATGAGGGGAATATACTAGCCTTAAGAGATAACATGTAGCAGAACAAAGAGTTCCTTATGGTTTCCAATGCGTGGCGTGTGCACATAGGTGTATATGCAACGCGCATGCTTAGGTGGATGAGCGGCAGCCACATAAGGAGGGATTGAGTAGGGCATGAGGGAATATACTAGAAAGTGAGCTGGCGCCAATTGAGGAGAAGATGAGGGAACTTTACCTTGAGATAATTTTGGTCATATCCAACATATTAGATGCCCCAACAAGGAAAAAGGGATTTGTACCAATTTGATGGGGGTAAGAGTTACGACAAGTTATCCTCATGGATATCATGGGGAGAAGTAGTGAGAAAAGACTTCATTACTTGGAATTTATCGGAGAACAAATGTTTACATAGGGTAGATTGGAGGAAAGGATTGTGTAGCCGTCCTCAACTAGATGATGATGATGATGCCTTGCATATACTAGCTTCAGTTGCATATATGAAAAAGCTAATTGCATAGTGATCCTTATTTTACATTTGGATATTACAATCATGACATTGCTCTGTTGTGACCTGGGAGTCACTGTTATTCGAACACTGGAACAGACTGTTTGCAGTAGCAGGTAAGAAGACTCCGTAATGATAGGAGCCTTGTGTCAGGCTTCGCTCCATAAACAAACAATTCCATTTTTCCAAACGTTAGCTCTTACTTCAACTGACATGCACAAAGGGAACTCTTTGAATGTATAGGCATGTATATTATATTGCTTATGCTTCATTTTGAGGTAAGGATCCTGGAATTAAGTGCTGACATGGTAAGAGGCAATGTATCGTAGAGACGCTGAATAAAAATATCCACGTGTCAAAGTTATGCAATAATTTCATTAGAGTTTTGACATTGTCTGTTATAGATTAATCTCTTCTCCTGCATTGCCAATAGGTGATCCATTTTGACTATGCACAAAGTTCAAAGGAGATAAATTCATATCGATTAATTATATTCTGAGTTACCATTTACACAATAGGGACAAAGGTTGAGAAGATATTAACTATTTTTGGTTGTTTTGGCAAAACAAACAGTCTGTGGTATCTCAAAACAGAAATGAGAAGTTAGATTGAAACAGAGGGAGTGCAAATTTTAAATACTGTCTCATATATCAAGAGATAAGAAATGAGTGATTCCACAAGATCATGTCCCCTACAAATTTCTAGCCAAAATTGTGAAAATAACTCACTGCCTTAATAAGACTTGAGTAATGAGAGAATAAGTTCCAGCAGTCTGTAGAATGCAGACTTCCTAATTAGCACATGCATTATGCATAGTTCTTGAACTCAGCTTTCTAAGCAGATAGATTTTTTTTTTGTGCATGAAGGTTCAGATATCTTTGTTGTGATAGGTGGGTTGTTCCTTTTTATAACAGAAAGGTTGTGGAACACATATGCCTGCTTAAAGCAAAGGCTGATTTATCTGATGAGGAAGAGAATGATATGCTGGATTATCTCTACACTTCCCAATATCAAATGGCTGGCATTCTTGCAATATCATTAGGTGAATCTTGCTCTGATTGATATGAAATTACATATCACATAGAGCTCGGAAATGGTTGTTCTTACAGCTATATAATTCATGCTATTGTGCTTCAGTGCACGCTTCATGAATTATTACACAAGAAATCATGTATGGTCTGTTATTACCCTCTCCCCACTTGATTTATGCAGAACTAAGTTCCTATTAGCTCTTTGAAGAAGAAAAGAAATCCCCAGTTTCCCATACGCATCTTTACTCACGTATGGCTGCTTTGCTTATGATTGGTTCTCAAACTTTTTGATCCTGAACGCTCAAATGAGTGGTGATACTGTTACCAAATATGCTCCATCATTTTAGGTTTATCTGCACAAACTCTTTAGTGATGTCATGCCACGTCATTTACGTATATATCTTGAATCATCTTTGAGGTTTCCTATCTATCCTGTAGGACGTATTTCCACTCAAAATACTGGAAATTACACCCATGCTATCTTCATTCGTTTCCAGAGAAAGGAGGACGTTGCAAAGTTCTATGAGAATCCTTTCTACTTGGGAGTTGTAAAGGACCATGTAATGCCTTACTGCCATGTACGCCCTGACATGTAAACATCTCAATTCCTACAAACTCTACTCTTTTCAATATTCTTGCCGAACTTGCACCTTTAGATAGTTTTTACCCTGATTTTACAGTTGCTACATATTGGCAGGGGATAATTAATGTGGATTATGAATCCGAAGTAGAAGATGATATCCTTTCTCTATTTCGGAAAGGAGAGGTCAGAAATTGCCCGAGTCGTTCTCGCTTGATTAGATCCTGTTAACAAAATAAAAAATAAAAAAATTGTGTTCCACTATCAAATCCTTTCCTAATTTCACTAGCTAGCTCCTGTTTCTGATTACTTGGTGCTTGACTGAAGTGTTTGAGATACTTCTGGTGGCAGGAGTTCAACTATGGCGTGGAGTTTGTGCTTCTTATTGCATTTGCTGAGAGCTCAATGGGTGATTCTGTGCAAGATGCACTGACTTCATTGATGAATCTGACGATGCAGTTTCCATCATTGATCGTCCAAGGCACTCAAGGTTTGTGTACAGTGAATATGACTCCACTGTGGTTTTCTGTTTGTTACAACATAAAATTCGGTCGAGTTAGCTCGTAAATAACTAAGATTGAATCGTAGATATATGTTTCTGTTTATGTTCTGCTACTTGTAGCTGTTAACTGATTTGCTTTTTTTATTTACCCTGAGGAAAAGTTATTCAATGGGGAAAGTACAGTTTGACCCCCCTACATAGGGTACTGAGAAATTTGGTCCCCTCCACTTCAACTTGATATACTTAACACCTCTCCATTTGTGAAAATACCGCTCAAGTGACGGGAAATGCTAGTTTTAACAATTCCCCCCCCCCCCCCCCTTCTTCACTTCTACCCCTTCAACCACCCCCACCCCATGTGCCACCCGCTACTTTTGCTGCCCCACCATGCCCCACCACCTCACACACAAACACGCACAACACGCTCTTCTTTTTCCTTACCCGTCAACCAGAGAATGTCTCGTGAATCGAGATCAGAGAGGTGGAGGAGACAGCGGTGATGCTGGTGAAGGTGGAGGTGCAGATGAAGGGACGAATGTTTGCAGAACGAACCTGGATCAAGCCAGATCTAAGCTCATCCTGTCACTGGTGGTGGCTAACGATGGTGAAAGGTGGTGATAGGGAGAAAAAAAGGGGAAGAGAGTGGGTTGCCTGTGCAATGGGTGGTCTGCTGGTGGGTGGCTATTGCGGTGTTTGGTGGATCATGCGGTGGTGGTTTGTTTGTGCCGTGGTGGTGGATGATTGTTTTGATAATGGTTATGGGTGATGTGGTGGTGGGTGGCTGTTGCGGTGGTTGGTGAATTATGTGGCGGTAGTGGGTGGTTTTGATAATGGTTGTGGGTGATGTGTGTGGGCATGCACAGAGGTGGTGTGTCCAGTCTGTGTTTGCAGCGTGTGTGCCTGTCTGGTGACGAGGATGGGGATTTTGGGGGGAGGGGGGGGGGGGGGAGTGGGTGTGTTGTGTGTGTGTGCAGGTTGCGTGGCTGTGCAGTGATGGGGATGGGGTGGGGACCATGTGTGTTGTGTATGTAGGGGGTGTGCGGTGGTGGGTGATGCGGGATGGGGGCGGTGGAAGTCAGCGGCGACTGTGGGGGCAGGGTGGAAGTGAGAGAGGAGAACAGCGAGGTTGGAAAGGGGGCATTGACCAAACATTTGATAAGAAAAGAGGGGTATTAATGTCATCTCATTTAGTCCGTAACGGTTCCATCTAATGTGCTGTATATTCATAACTAGAGGGGCGCTAATTACTTCAAGTTGAATTCGAGGGGAGCAAATTTCTCAGCGCCCTACTAAGAGGGGGTCAAACTGTAATTTCCCCTTATTCAATTGTTGTTTGTTAACAATATGGCACTGCTGGCATTTCGTAGTGGTAACTCATGCCTACTAGTACTATGTCCATGTTCAGGTTCGAATTTCAATGGTAGCAGCAGGGAGTATACTCATGGGATTGTAATACGTTTTCGGTCATGTGAGATATCTTTGCATTTCCTAATAGGAAACGACATAAGGTATCTTAGTTCCTTTGAATGTTAAATGTTGCTATAATTTTACAGCTGAGGCTTTCAAGATATTCATGGGCAGTTCAGAATACAAGGATGTAAGAACCCAATCTTTTGCATACCTTTTTCAACATACACGAGTCTTTTTCTTTGACCTTTTGGTATGACATCATGCCCTTTCACTATATCTTCACTTGGGTCCTTTTTGATGCACATAAATATCGTACAGAACTTCTTGCATCTCTTACTTTTGTTTGTCATGCAATGTTGATGATGCCCAAGGTCACACGGAAACTGAAGTCTATCTGTTTACTGGCTTATTGGGTTATTTATTTCCAGTTTTCTCCAGCAATTTTCAGATAGTCTAGGGGTTCTGCTGAAGTTCTCAAACTTTGGCTGCAATTTCTGGTGCTTGTCGTCATTGACACAACTTCTAAAGTTTCCCTGAAGAATTTCATATACAGCATAGGCAAAAGGCAATATTCAATGGAGGGCATGTAATGAAAAATGTTGAGGGGCCGTGAAATTGGAATTAAAGAAGAATTATTTCCATTTGATTTTTTTGATTAGTACGAATCTATTAGATTAAATTCTCTCATTTATCTCAGGACTAGCTGTTGCTAGTTTGACGCAGAGATAATACTCGATTCTAATTCTTCTTATGTTTAATAATAAACAAAACACAGATGTGGAGGTCTAAGTTTCAGCCAGTCACTAGAAAAGTCCTTTCTGCTAGTTTTTCTGTAGATCCAGTGGGTACCGAGATTATGTAACAAGGCTTCATGTTTCTCATGGTACGTATTCCTGCTATTTTACCCTGATATGCAGAAAATCCAAAGATCTTATTGTGTTCATGAATGGGTTGCAGTGGTTTAGGGAGAAGCAAGATTTTTAACTGTGTTTATTTGAATTATCGGACAAGCAGGCAGATACTCAGTTATAATTGAATTGGATGACTTCTTTCAAAAGCTTAAATCAGCTTCAGATCCCTACGCATTAGGTTTCTTGTTGCATCTGTATTTTGCACATGCAAGGTTGTCTTGCCGTGTATGCCCCTGGAAAATTTAGTTCTTGGCAGTTAATCCAGGACGCTTAGCGTACTCAGAATTACTCTGGAAGGATCGTTTGTCTCTTTCCCTTGTTTTAGTCAATAGCGTGTGTATATATATTGTTTAGCCATCAGCACTGCGAAGATTAGGTAATTGATATGATATCTTATGAGAAAGCCACATGGTTGTTGCATTCAAACATTCCAAAGCCCATTCTTCAGGATAATGACAAGGGCAAGGATATTCCATGCAAGAAGCTCTCTCTCCCTCCCCCTATCTGTGGGGGTGAGACAGAAAAGAAGAGGCTACACACTGTAGAATCGTTGGATCATCCCCCACTTTTTGAAGTAGAAGTCTTTTTAGTGGGACACAATCATTGATCATGCTGATTTGCTGCTTATGTGTGGCACATGTCAGACTGACTCTGCATTCTTTCCCTAGCTTGTCTTCTATTTCGCTATTCTGAGATAGGAAAATTTAGTTGCACTCACTGGCATTTGCTTGAGCAAACGCGTATCAGTTAACTCGGATCCCACCGTTGTCTTTCATGAAGTTGCAGCATCTAAATCCAATGTTTGACCATTTGTGGAGAGAAACAATACATTTATACAAAACTAAGTACTGTCCAAGTCTTTTACTTGATATTCAAATATGACAACAGCTTAGTAAATGGCCCGCCATTCAGGCTAGAACTGTTAAATAATGTAGAGGGTCTCCGCTCTTGCAATAAAAGAGCAAACTTAGTTGGTTTACTGTCAATTTGCTGATTTGACTTCTTTGTAGTTTCTGTAGTTTTTTTATTTCTACATGCTTGTAGTTGGTTACTACATCCTTTTTGATTGGTCATGGTTGTACTTCGATCAGTTGCTTTTTGGGCAAGAACTCTTCCCTTTTCACCAAGTTTTGACATTTTGTATTTTGTGCCCTTTTTTCCCCTTTTACTGTTCATAATTGTAATAGTCTACAACCCCTTTGATGTTCATATGTAGCTCTCCAACACCTGGATTAGCCGGCTGGTTTTGCAGCACCTGCCGGAAATGGTAATAACTGAACCTATGTTATAATTGAAACTCTGCTTGCATGGCATACAATCTATATCATTCATTCAAGTCGATAAATATGTTTGCAACATTCTATTTGAACAGTGTTTAGTATAGAGTATATCTTTGGTTACATCTAAGAAGAAAAAAGGAAAGAAGAAAGAACAACAAATTTACATTAGAAACTGCAAAACTTCTTTAACTGAACAGTCATGAGGAAGCTAGTCAGTTATGAAGCGGGTTTGGTCCGCTTGGTACTTTGCGGTTTGACACTCCGTAAACTGGGTCGACGTCACCGTTTCTGGATTTCCCAGGAGCTGGTGCGGAGAAGTGCCATGAATATGACTTGAATACGAAATTTCGCTCTGTTCCTTCGGTTGTCATTCTGCGGATATCGCGGCAACTTGAGAGCTGGCTCAGTGTTAGCATCCCAATGATGATCAGAAATGGAATGCCAGGATGTTGGATTCCCATGATGATACCAATACTGAGTTGCTGAAGAACTTAGATCACCAAAGCAGATGGAGCAGGTTGAGTTGAGTTTGTTGATTTGTTCACGAATGAAGGCAGGTGTGAAGTCTAAAGTCTTTAATATGCCACTGGTGTAGATAGGAGTCAAAAAATAGTCCTACGGAAATGTCAAAAGTGCCCATGTAGTTATATTTCTAACTTCTGAAAATGCCCAAACTTCAATAGTTATCAAGTTTGATTCTCTTAAAGCTTCATTTGCTCTACTAATTCTTGTTTGCAACTGACTTGACCACTGATCATCTACGTTGCAGGTCAAGATTCGAGATTCACGTCCCTTCACAATATCTCGAGATTTGAAATGCTGTAAGTTGTAAGAAGCCATTGATACAAACTTCTCGACGAATATGGGAAATCTTGTGTAAGTGGATTAACGGGCTAAAATGGTCATTATGTATGCTGAAGGAGTGCTAATGTGAATAGCGGTTTTCTTGAAGGGCTCTGGAGGTTGACTTGCTATAGTAAAGCATAATCATTCATTTGCCCATTAAATTTGATTGAATAACATGCTCGTAATTCTAATCATTATTGGTGGAGACTTATACGCATTCAGAGACCCGTGCCGGTAGACCAGGGGCCAACAAGCAGTGCACATGTCCTTGCCGACTAGTGTAGTTATTCTAGTTGGGACATACATTAACAAAGGCTTTAACTACAGCAGAATAGCAAAGCAAAAGTTCCGAATTACAGCTTAAACATATCTCCACTTAACTATTTTGCTTGCTCGAGCTTCTTATCAAGTTTGGTTGCGACACTTTTATCTAAAGAACTGAAAGTTTTGAGCAGTAAAGTCAGTTCTGCTAGCAGTAAAGTTAGTTCTGCTAGCTTAAAAAACGCTTTCCGAACTTTCTAATACAGTTTTCTGGTCTTCTCCTTTCCTCACCCCCCTCTTATCAATTAGCCAATAAAAAAAAAGGTGAACATCGAGAATCGTTTTGAAGGAGTCGAGTTCCAGTTTTTTCTATCAAGTTTTGCAAACTCGTAGGAGAGAAATTCCCTAAGGTAACAATATCAGGCTTGGACATTCAAGCAATTTTGACACTTGACAATTGGTAGTAATTTGTCGCACTAAAATTCACTTTTCAAAGTCGTGATGCATTTTCTGATATAATATGATGGTGCCTTGTGGGACTGTGTATGACATTTTCTTTGCCACGTGAGTCTGCCCAAATTTCATGATTTTGTTTAGTATAATCAAAGAGATATTCAGCTACTGACCGAAAAATACTGTTATAAGGTAAAAGTATCTAGGCTATTGCAGTCAAATTTTGTCGCAAAAATGTGTTCAACGACATTTTTCTATCGCAACGCATCTATTGTAATCTAGAAGTATAAGCACAAGTATAGAGCACATAGAAAAACTTTTATTCCACACAGGAACGAGATTAGGATTTGATCTTACACTAAATTTAAGGAAGTAGATACTGGGGTCTGATTTGCAAATTAACATCATCTGAAAAAGTAGCATGACAAAAGTGAAAACCAATACACCAATGAGTTCTACTGCCATTGTTGATATCACGTAACATCATACGCCAAATGAGGACGATGAATCCGAGAGATGCATTGAGCAACAATTGGGAGTGAGTCCACAATTTGACACAACATTTACAAAACTTGAAGCCAAGGGTTAATAATAGATTAGATGATGA
Organism: Escallonia herrerae; assembly: GCA_033070095.1. Lineage (NCBI taxonomy): Eukaryota > Viridiplantae > Streptophyta > Magnoliopsida > Escalloniales > Escalloniaceae > Escallonia > Escallonia herrerae. The sequence continues at coordinate 212,821 of JAVXUP010000884.1, forward strand.
AACTCACTGGATTAATAGGATGGAGCAAAAATCTCATCCACCCCAAAACTTAATGCAAAGGTATGGGCTGAGAAAGGGGAAAGGGGGTCGGGGGGTGGTGGTATTGACAATTTAATTGGCCTTATATTGGATCCTTCCTATCAAACATGTACACAATCTCCTTCAACGGGAGACGACCGACCGACTTCTAGTTGGTGCTACTTTCTAATACGAATGCCAGGAATGCCCTTCAAACCCATTTTCAGCGCGGTCTTCCTGAAGAGTGAAGGAGGTGTGTGTAAACCCATTGACTCGCAAAATCCGTTGGCTAGCTCGACAAGTGTAGTTTTATCTCTACCAATTTCCCTGTTTGAATTATAATAGCCGAGCCAAGCATGATAAGCTGCTTCTTTGACACTAGTGTCGATCTTTGTCATCAACCCCTTGGTCTGCAAGTGGAAATTAAAGTCAACAAAAGGTGTATGAATACAGTTCGCGTACACGAAAATGGCACTGCAAATCCTGCATTGATAAATAGTCTCGAAGTTTTGATGGCAGAAAGATACATCGTCAAGAAATGTGAATCACAGTCGTTAGAGCCACTAGTCCATAGCTTGCACAATCGCTAGTTGACAAGCCTCTCCAAACTTCTTCAATCTAAGGATGCAATTTGTCTGTTTGGTTATTGAGATAGATGCAAACCTGTACTTTCATTGCTGGATCCAAGTGCGGCAAAGATGCTTTATTAAGGGGAAGGTCTTTTATTTCATCCAGGAAATGGGCTTCCCAAGGTGCAAGCAACAAGACTCCTTCTCCTCCCTTGCCCTCACGCCCTGTCCTTCCGAGACGATGAATATATTGTTCACGATCACAAGGGATACCCACCTGGAGACATAATTTTGACATCATATTCACATCTTTGATAGGTTGCAAACATATTGTTTGCAGTAAAACACAATGCTAATATGGAAAAAAGAGCTTCCTAATATAGCCAATCTACTATATGATGTGATTCCACATCCATTCACAAAATTTTAAATCTACAATAGGAAACTGCCCATATTGTTTGCAGTAAAACACAATGCTAAGATGGAACAAAGAGCTTCCTAATATAGGCAATCTACTACGGAATGTGATTCCACATGCCTTCACAATTTTAAATCTACAACAGGAAACTGCCCATATTCTAGTGTTGTCAAACGGGCCGGGCGGCCCGCGGGCTGGCCCGACCCGGCCCGGTTCTGGCCCGGGCTGGCCCGGCCCCGACGGTGAACAGTAACGGCCCCAGCACAGCGGGCCTGGGGCCTGGGCCTGGACCAGGCCGTCCATTGCTGTGAAAAAGCCCGGCCCGGCCCGGCCCGAAAACGGGTTTGGCCCGGCCCGGGTCTGGCCCGGGTCTGGCCCGGTCTGCGGCCCGGTCTTCGGCCCGGATCTGGCCCGGGGCTGGCCCGGTCTGCGGCCCGGATCTGGCCCGGGGCTGGCCCGGTATGCGGCCCGGGTTTGGCCCGGTTTTGGCCCCACTTGTTTGAATTTTTTTGTTTTTCCCCCCTTTCTTCCACCCCTTTTCCAAAATTCCACTTTTACCCCCCCAACAGCAATATAACGGCTAGTTTGGGGGGTATTTTAGTCTAACCTCTATTTTTCAACTCCTTTACACTCTTACCCTCCCCAACAACTATAAACGGATAGTTTGTAGGGGTATTTTGGTCTTTTGTGAAGTTTCTAAAATCTATAAATTCACACCATTTCTCTCTAATTTTTCACACCAATCTTCTTACTCTCTCTTACCTAAACATTCTATATTTCTACAAGCTTTGCTACTATTTTCCTCTCCAATTACTACTCTTGCTAATTACTACTAGTATTTACTAATTAGTACTCTTGTTTATTAATTACTAGTCTTGCTAAATTCTTTTTAATTACTACTCTTGCTAATTACTACTAGTATTTACTAATTAGTACTCTCGTTTATTAATTACTAGTCTTGCTAAATTCTTTTTAATTACTAACTCTCTAATATTTGTTACTCGTTCATTCTTTTAATTGTTATTTCTTATTACTACTCTTATACTTGTGTATTTAGTCACTCTTACAAAGTTTAGCTCGAAATATGGCTGGATTATTGAAGAAAATGAGGCGTGCATCGTCATCACGAAAAACATCATCATCATCGCAAGCACCACCACCAGCACAAGCGCCAGCGCCACGGCCATCACAAACACCAATCCAAGCACCAACACAACCATTCGTTCCTGGACGAATGAGTACAGGCTGTATGATAGATACCCAAGCCAATTGGGAGTTCAATCAAAACATTCCAGATTTTGAATACACGCCTGATGAAGACCCCCCGCATTATAGTCAAGGACGCAGCTCGGTTGGCGAAGCTACTACTCCGTGGCATAATCTCAACCCTATGCCTGGTCATGATGAAGAAGGGCCGAGCAATGCCTCCGGTAATGAGCCAGAAGTCCAAAAGGGGAAAAAAAAGAAAGCCGAGTGTTGGAATCATTTCGATGTAGTTACGGTGGACGGCATCCGAAAAGCTCGATGTAAGTACTGCGCTAAATTATTTTCGTCTGGTAGTGGTAATGGACATCTTAACAGGCATTACCCTCTGTGTGCACCTCGACAAGGCCACGTCGAACCTACCCAAACGCAGTTATCTTTTGACGGTAAGTTATTTGTTTATAATCAGCGAGAGCAAAGAGACGGTCTCGCTGAATTTGTTATTCATGATGAACAAGCCTTTTCTTTTGCCGATAATCCTAAGCACTCTAGATATATGAACACATACGTTCAACCTTTGTACAAAAAGGTTCATAGAAACACAACTAGATCCGATGCACTCCGACAGTACAATGCTGCTAAAGCACGCCTTATCGATTATTTCGATAAATTTGAAGGTAAAGTTAGTCTTACTTCTGATATTTGGCAATCTCCTTATACTTTTGTTAGTTATTCTTGTGTGACCGCTCATTGGATTGATGTAGATTGGGTTATGCACAAGAGAATCATCGCTTTCGAGCACTTCCCTTATCCGCATGATGGAATGAACATTGCTATTCTTATATTAAAAGCATGCACCACATTTAAAATTAAGGATAAGATTATGAGTGTTAGTTTTGATAATGCTTCTAATAATAAAGTTGCTGTTGCAGCTTTAAAGGAGACGCTTCAACCTGTACTTAATGGTGAATTATTTCATGTTCGCTGTGTTTGTCACATTATTAATTTAATTGTTCAAGATGGTTTAGCTGCTGCAGGAGATATTCTTCTCAAAATGAGGGGTATGACAGCGTATGTTAATAGCTCGAGTCCGAGAACACAACAATTTAAAACGTTGTGTGTTCAATATAATATGCCTCGCAGGAGAGCAGTTACAGATGTGGTCCACAGGTGGAACTCTACATACCACATGCTTTTACACATTCTGGCATACCGAGAAGTCTATACGCATTTTCTACTAACCCAGTTCCCAGCCGGCTTGCCAACTCAAGAGGAATGGCAGATGGCCACATACCTAGCTGAATTTTTGGAGGTATTCTACACGTCTACCAATTTATTGTCTGGTACGTACTATCCCACCTCTCCTCTCGCTGTAATAGAAATTCTGAAGATGGCTACAATGTTAACAAAATGGAGATATATAGGACCCTTTAAGGAAATAGTAAAAGTGATGGATCAAAAATTTAATAAATATTGGAGTAACTGCCTGCTATTTTTACTGTGGCTACTTGTTTAGATCCTAGGTTAAAGTTGCATGGCGTGAACGCCTCGATACAAGAGATATCGAAATTAATGTGCTACACAGCAGAGGAGACAACCGCATTCACAGCAAAAGTGAGCAAGAGGTTTGAGGACTTGTTCAACGTCTATCGTAATTCTGCTGACGTGCGCGGGCGAGCTACATCATCATCCACTGTTGAGAGGTATTATGCGCCATACCTTCAGGGCTTTGAACATCTAGTAGCAAGACAACTACCAGGTGAAGGTACTTCTAATTCGGCAGGTTCGTATACTTTTTCCTCTTTTAATGAGATTGGTGTATATGCAAATACTGATCATTATTCTGATTTATCAAGGCAAGAACAGGTTAATTTTAATTTGTTAAATTTTTGGAAACAAAATCAAAACATGTATAAAACTTTATCCCAAATTGCACGGGATGTACTGCCAGTGCAAGCCTCCACGGTTGCTTCAGAGTCGGCATTTTCAGCTAGCGGGAGGGTTTTGGATGACAGGAGGAGTCGTCTTAACCCCGAGTCGCTCGAGCTATGTGTATGTTGGAAGGATTATCTTGATGCGAAATACCGCGAGCAAGATAAACCGATTGATGATAGGAAGAGCAGTGACTCGGATATTGAAGTACTTCTGGATGATTAGGTAATTTGTTTTTATTTTCCTCTTTTGATCCTTTTGGTTGACGTTGCAGATTTCTTGATCTTTGATTGCTGATATTTTGGATAGACATTCATTATTATTTTGATTGTTAGAATTTTAAGAATAAATTTTTTCACAAAATATACTTTTTTTTTCATATATATAAAATAAATTTTTACAAGCAAGATATATATTTTTTCGTATATATAAAAAAATAGGTAACTTCGCCTGTTTGTTTACAAGCAGCCCCAAGCCCGGATAAAAGGAGGAGGGCCTATGAATACATTTATTATTTTTCTATATAAATTGTTATGTGTTAAGATTTTATTAATAAAGCTCATCAAGAAGAGTATGAAAATGTTTAACATATAATAAAAAATATAATGGCTAACAAATAAATATGTATATACATACATACATATATATGTATATTACTTATAATGAAATAAAAGGATAAAGATTAGGTTCGTTAAATTGTGAATATTGCCTAGAGATGAAATTTAAAATTGAATAACAAGAAGAAAAAAAAAAAAAAAAGGGCCCGGGCCCGGCCCAAGCCCGGCCCTAGCTATTGGGCCTAGGGCCTGGGCCTGGACTGGGCCTAGGTTTGCCTTCGGCAGGCCCGGCCCGGCCCGGCCCGGTTGGCAGCCCCCATTGGCCCGGCCCCGGCCCGGCCCCACAGCAGGCCCGACGGGCTTGGGCTGGGCCGGCCCAAGCCCGGCCCTTTGACATCTCTACCATATTCCCATGAAGCTAACTGCGCTCTTTTTTTGACATACAACTGAAAACATCTCTTTGGTGATACACTGTAATCGCATTTAGATGCAAGTAGTTGTAATCCTTGAATGCTTCTGATGTGATCATTCGAATTCTGGCGTTATCTCCATGTGCTCTATTTTCTAAAAGTAGTAGACGTGTGCATCCAAACAGACTAATCTAACCCCAAAAAAAATGACACTGTTATTATGCATTATCTCGAAGCTTTACCAGTAAATGTAGAACCACCAAGTTTGATGGCAACTAGATGTCCATATAACCCCATCTAAAATAGCCGAAACATGCATACAGGAGTTGTGAAATACTGATCTAAGCAAAGCGAGAAGAGCTAAAACGTGTTAAGAACACATAGGCAAATACGTTAAGCCAGATGCGAACTACTTGCTTAAGCCATCATAAGTTGTCCAATACCTGAACGACCAAAGTAACATCTGGGTAATTCATTCCACGAGCTGAAACATCAGATGTGACTAGAATCAAACGCTTCGATTCCCTGAATTCATCAGAGACACGAGTTCGATAGAGTGGCGATTTCTTGGAATGTATCTCTCTGACATTTAATTTCATCTCGTGGAGCAGGGAATACATGAGCGATGTCATCATTGCTGTTGTACAGAAAAGAATAACCTGATAGCAGGTTGAATGGTGATAAACAAGAGAGAACAAAATTGAATGAACGCATAAATTAATCAGCATCTGCTACAGAGTACTCTACCTTATAATCAAGCACTTGCGAGGTGTGCTCCTTCAAAAGATGAGGCACTATTTGAAAATGTTCTTCGTGTGGTGTAACAAGATAAGATTGATTAACCTGAATTTATGATAATTACATGAACATATTGATCATTAAAAACATTTGTGTAAACTACACTCCACTTCCGAACAAAGAAAATTGAATACTAAGAAACAAAAAGCAACTAAAACAGCTAGAACTATCAGTTATTGTACAACCGTCCAGGCAGAATCAGCCAAAAATCATAAATTAATATTCAAAAACAAACTCTGGCAGGTTATTATGATTGAATACCTTTGCATGAGTTTCCAGACAACCCACGCCCACCGTATCAATATAAGCATGTTCTCTTTTCAAAACAAGCTGTGAGATTCTGCGAACCTGCAAATCCAGATAATCATGTAGCATAATATAATACACCATAGAGATATGCTTTATTCCCTCTCTCTTTTGAAACATCAGATCAATGAATGAGAGAAAAATCCTAACCTCCTTTGGTATTGTAGCAGAAAAGAGTAAGGACTGCTTCTGACGGGGCAAACAATCAACAATTTTCTCCATGTCCCTCCGAAATCCCAGGTCTAGCAAATGGTCAGCTTCATCAACTATAAGCAATTTCAATCCCATCAAACGTACAGAGATTCCAGACTTGTTCTCAATGTGATCCAACAATCTACCTGGTGTTGCCACTATAATCTGCGAAACCCAAATTCTATGATAAGTGTCCAGTCTGCCGAATTGTTACATTCAGCAAATTGTTGAGCTTCATGCATTAAAGGTACAAGCTCTAAGTGATAAACTAGTGCGTGCAATAAACATAAGCATTTATAGGCAGAAAGCAATGGCATACCTGGCATGGGTCTGATTCCAAGCGCTTCTGATCAACTTTGAACCGTGTGCCTCCAACTAGCGTTTGGACACCAATGCCATCATGATACTTTATCATAACATTTGCTTCAGCAGCTATCTGACTTGCAAGCTCTCTTGTAGGGCAGAGTATAAGAACATAAACCGGTGGAACCCGCTGAACTGATGTGCTTCTCAAAGCCTTTGAAACTGTTTCAATTGCAGGAATCTGTTCGTGTTTAACAGCAGAGTTGGAGGGGCAAAATTGTGGAGAATAATAAATGAACATATACCATAGAAGGACTTGGTGACATACCAAAAAAGCAGCACTTTTGCCTGTTCCAGTTTTAGCTTTGACTAAAGCATCCTGGCCTGTTAAACAGGATATTTGTAGAAATATTGCTTATATACAGCGTTTACAATGGATCAGGCATAACAAGATGGTTGCATCTATAAATGATTCAGGTTGGACGCAGAAGAATGTAATGACAAGGTCGACACATAACATGGAAAAAAAAAATAGACCTGTAAATAGCAACTTCAGCAAGCTATATGTTTGATACTTCAGGTGCAGAATTTTCTAATGTGTCAATGTACACCTAAAACCGTATAGATTGCACTCCCGGCAAGATAGATCAAGGTTCAAGCAAGGAGGATAAATGCATAATCTCAAAGAAGAGCTAGTCAAACTAAGTCAGCCCTAGAAAAAACACTACTTAACGTGAGTGTAAAAGAAAACTACAAATTCAATACAAACGGTTATACTGTGGCTGAATAAAGTCAATGAACTCAATAACTTGAGAACATTGATATGAAACAAAGTCATTATACGAAGACTACCATTTTGTCAACATCTAATGCGGTCAAGTGTAACGACTAGTATAACATCCTATGTTACTCATGAAATTGTGGCATAAAGCACCATATATTAACAACATGAGCTCAAAGTTGTAGTTAACATACCCTCAAGGCAGGCGGACAGTGTAGCCTCCTGTACCCTGGTCATTTGGACATACCCGGCTGCAGTAAGAGCCTTGACTGTCAACGGAGATACACTACACTGATCAAACCTGACATTCGAGTCTAAAGTTAAACACCAACATACAACACCTTTCTTACCAGATAACCACACACACACACACCAACACATATTTGAGAATCATTTACCATTTGTCTACCTTTTCTCACTTAGAATAGATTCCTCATCGCCATTTGCCCCTGCAGTCTCGTCCCTCCTCTTATTAAACTCACTCCTAATCGCCTGAACATGCAGCGACAAATCATCCTCATCTTCCACATCCCTCAAAGGAACCCGCTTCTTAATCGTCCTATCGTACTTCCCCAATGCAGCACTGCTCACCATCCTCTTCACACTCCCCCTACCCCCCTCCTCCCCATCCTCATCCAAGAAATGCCTCGCGTTTGAAACAATCCTACCCCGCCTCCCATTTTCCCCACTCGTCCCCACCACCCCCCGGTCCGAATCATCCGAATCGTCGTCACTACTCGAACTCTCTTTCCTCCTGTAATTAAACCTAGGCGAAGTCTTTATTCGACCATGCGAAGCAACAACAGAATAATGCCTAGGTTTTGACAAGTTCGACAAATTATTCAACCCGCTATACGCAGAACTACCTGTATTACTAGCTAAATTCCTCGAGACAGATATCAATTTTCCAAAATCAATAGCTGAACTAGTTAATTCCTTTTTCGACAGCTGTGATTGAGCTGATTGTGGTTTAATCGGACCGTCGGCTTCGTTCCACAAATCTTCGGCGCCTTCCTTCATGAACCTGTCGGCTAAGGCTTTGATGTGGTCCTGAGGGGACAAGGGCTTATAATTGGGCCGGTTCGGGTCGGCTTGTGAAGTGGGGTCAGGCGGGGATAGTTTAGACCGGATCTGGGAGCGGATTCGGGCCTGGTAGAGCTGCTTTTCTTGCTCGAGGAGCTTCTTCTCTTTCTCCTTGGCTTTTTTCTCGTGCATGCGCTTCCACTGCCACTTGTTGAGGCCGCCGGGAAAGGTGCGGGGCCCGCCGCCCATGTGGCGGAGGAAGGCCAGGAGCTGGGGGACGGCGGCGGTGCGGCGGCGGAGGAAAATGGAGGTGTACATTTCAGGTGTTCGGAGGAAAGAAAGAAAGAAGAAAGAGAGGGTTCAGGGTTTATGGATGAATGTTTTGAGGAAATTTTTGATTGATGTGGAGTTTGGGCCCTGACCCGAGTTATTCCCATCCAATGTTTTCAAAGCCCAAAGTACTATTTGGCCAGAGTTTGGGTCCTCCCACCGTTAAATACGCGATGCCGTGCACACGCATTGCGTGTACAATTATGTCGTTATAAATTATGAGTAATCTACTTTGGGATAATATTTTTATCCATCGTCGCTCACAAATGCAAGTGATACATTTTATTTTGACTTTTTTCTTCAAATTTAAGGGAGAAGAGAAAAATATAGAATAGAAAATGAGTAGTTATATGAAGAGTGCATAGTTGTATATTATAATTTTGTCCTTATAATAGACGTATGTCAGCGTCAAAATTATTTTCAGTGTAACACCAAAAGTGGTGTTCTCATTATAAATAGTGTAGATGTAGATTTACATACATATGGAGAATATCATTTTCACTCTTTTATAAATGCATTTTTATCTGTGTTTAACAATTTTGTCTCTAAAAGTATATTTTTAGTAATGTGTGTTGACTTTTAGTGACAAATGAATGAGAGAATTAGCATCTTAGCATGTATGCTTGAATTTGTGGCGGAAATTTACATGCTTGGATCAAAAAGAGACCTGAGCACTGAAGGGATGAAGAGCACTGGAGGTCATCTCGGCTGACCCGAACCAAATTTCAAAAGAGTTCTGTTCACTTTGAAGGTGGTTTTGGTAGATTTTATAATGGTTAAGCTTAATTATATTTAAATTTAATCAATTTGAAAGTGTTTGGCAAAAAGAGAAAAAGGATATTAAATCTATTTCACTGTGCTTAAAAATGATTAAATCCAAAATTTTCATTTTCTTAGACTTAGAAGATTTATGTTTGACAAAGAGGATTACTAAATATCCTTGCACATAAACGCACGTCAAATGCCTCATTTTACATGGTAATTCTGATACATTAAACATATTTTCATCCCCTTTTTTTTTTAAATACATTCAACAATTTATAATCTATTATGCTTAAAATAGATTAAAATTATTTTTAAAAACTTTAATCTATTTTTGAGAATTAAAAGGATTTTGGGATTGATTCTTGATTGTCAAACCTAATTAAATCCAGATTAAATTAGGTTCAAAATATTTGACCAAAATAATAATAATAATAATAAATATATGCTCCAATGTGCTCAAAAGTGATTAAATCCAGAATTCTCATTTCTTGAATTTTGATTCAATCAATTTTGAAAAATCAGGTTTTGACCAAAAGAATTATCAAAATATTCTCACATATAAACATACATTAAATGCTCCTTTTCAATTTGAATGCATTATATGAGAATTTTGTCACACTGTACCTACTTTCATCCCTTTGTATCTAAACACATTTAACAACTGATTCTGATTTAGTCAAATCTACTAATGAGAAGTAATCTCAAATGGCGTTTTAATCTCATACAACCTTTTATACCCTTTCCAGACCTCGGCTGATGGAAATTTTTTTACAATGTTCAGACAGGAACAAGGTTTAAAAACCTGGGCCGTCCCATGGTTTAAGAATAGGTAAGTACTACTAATGAAATTAGAGCTTGAAAGTGGCACTAGTGTTTGTGGCTTTCATGTGAACTATGAAGTACAGCTTGCCAACTTGGCAACGGAAATACAAGTGACAAATTCAACACAAATTTCCCTTTAAACACCAGCACTACTAATGACACACCACACAGAGGCCTCTGCAGCGCGCTAAAATGCTGCACCCGACACACAGATGATGCATAGAAAGGAGCAGAAATGATCGGACGAGCCAACGGATAGTAACAGTAACATATCGATGTATGTACTGCAGCAAAAAGACCTGCTATCTCCAAAAACTGGATCATGGCACAGTTTTTGTGGCTTCATGCTTTGAATTTTACAAAAACTGGATTAGTCTAGTTATGAACAATAAACTCTAGCTCACACTACTCGGCAGCAAAGATCCTGCAAGCTCAAGAATCTGGAACACCACTGCAGAGGTTTTATACCAGATTAGGTAATTAATGAATAACAAACTCCAGCTAGTAGCTCTCACTGATAAACCCAGAGCAGCCACAGCAGTGTTACAAAGAAGTCAAGCTGAGATGTACTTTGGCCTTAAGAAAGTTGTGGCCTCCCTTTTATTGTTGAATTCCTCTACCTTCCTTGGTGCAATATTGATTTCCACTACATTAGGCTGCCTTATCTACTTGATCTGTGCGAACATATCCGCTTGTTGGCCTGCAAGATTTATATGTATAATCTACTTACTTCACATGGATAGAAAGAAGGACAGTAGTGGAACAAATGGCATATGTATTTTCAATTTATGTACTCCATGGAAAAGACGAGAAAAATAATATTCATGAATCATTTTACTCACAGCACCAATAGGATTGTGATACAAAATCCCAGGGCATAAAGCTGTCACTCCTGCGTGACAATAGCAGACAATCTCTACTTGCTTGCTGCATCTAGGTTGAAATGAAAATCCTCTACATAGTTTAGACACTTGCCATCGGGCATCACTACATCAGTGTGACACGACACAATTTTGCCAAAAGATGAACACGAAAATGCAAAACTGTGCCATATTATTCCTTAGAAATCTCCACAACTGAGATCTATGCACATTCATATAGAAGAAGACCTGTTTATTTTGTGTATTTCAAACATATCAAAATATGTAGCAAACTCACAGCTGCACTGTGATTGCACGCTAGTGTTACTTTCTATTTCATATTAATATCCACCAGCACATTGATATGTATTACCTAGGAGTTGCACTTTGTCTTCTCTTTGATTTTTCCTAATTTGGAATCCACTTCAATTTCAGATTTCTTAACCCGTCTTTCACTGACAGAAGAATTTTAAATTCATTTTTCCCTTGACTACCACCTCATCTTTGTAGGAAATAGTAAGACCACTTGCTAAAGCTGAACTGATGCCAGAACTGGCTCCACAAAAGCCGAGCGTATATCTTATATGTTCCTAGCTACAGAACCCTATTGAATCAAATGACAAATGCGTCGTTAAGGAAAGATGGCCTTTGAAAATTGATGCTCCTCATTCCAACTTCCCTTCCTACATCCGACGACCACTTATCTCAGTTACTCAACTTCTTAAGGTCCAAAATTTGCACCGGGAACCCAACTTGCAAATTGATGCGCTATTTGCTTTGCTTCTTACAAGAATAAGTGAAGTAAAATGAGAGGAGCCAAAAAATGAAATAAGAGATTACATATGTCTCATCAGAGTAGAAATGGAGGAAAAGGAAATACGAAACATGACGCTCCACCCATCCTCACATATTTGGATTGCATGCTAAAATATTGAACAATTCTGCAAATAACTCATATTGCCTCAATGCTAAGTGATATTTTTTGTGGAACAAAAGAGATTCTCTCTCCTATCCACCCCTTTTAACTTTTTCTCTCTCTCCGTCATATGAATAAAAATGAAGATACTCAAGGACTTGAAAAACTACTCTCTTCTCTTTTTTCCCTTTCTCTTCATTCTAACCAAATGATGAGCAAATAATATGAATCACTGGGGTATAATGTACTTCTTACTTATTTTAAATCTTTGTTGTAGTCTCAATAGACTATATAAACAGTTTTATGCAAAGCGCTTTAGCTGAGACTAATTTATGTCCCATAGTTGGTTCATAGCCTATGTGTATCTTAGCTATTCATACTTGCGCCCGCGAAATTATTACCAAGATGGGCTTTTACACGGGTATACTTTTTTTTTTGAGAGAAGACGCAGGGGTATACTTAGTCCGAGCTTTTGCTCATACTTTCCAAAACTACTTAAGCACCAAGTTCTTCTTGCCCTCCAAGACATAGCGGAAGAAATCTTCTGATGAATGATACGTTGATGTGCAATTCACATTTTTTCCCTAGCGTGATACGTTGGATCCCAATTATAACTGGCTAGGCATCTTCCCTCCACTTTTTTTTTGTCCACCCCTCCTTTGTTGTCTTTTATTTCCTCCCTTCTCATAGTGAATAGAAGTCATAACCAATCTTCTTAAAAATTCATAACCCTAAAGATCCTAGTTCACGATGCCATCCGGCCCATCCCTTATCTACTTGAATAAATCAGGCCCTGCCACTCATTATTTCTGTACATGGGATGAAGAACAGCCCGAACTTCTCAACTGGTTGCACTTACCATCCTCACAATCTTGCCACTTTCATCTTCTACAATCCCTAACAATTTATACAACACTATCATTTACAAAAAGAATAGGTGATCGAGAGACCCCTTTATCCCTGTCTACATTAAAGTGCTAAATTTTGAGGCTACATCACCCTCACTCCTCTTACACACCGTGCAAAATGACAAGAAAGAAAGAAAAAAGAAACACATTTTCATATATAAATGAACTGAGCATTAAGATGGATTAATCGAAATTAGTCACGAAAACTGCACTTACAATCCACTTAACACTTTAATGCTATCATAGAATAGCCATTGCAAAGTCACAACAGGTCCAACGAGCAGAATCCTAATCGGAAGACTTCTTGTAAATAGTTTGGCAATTCCAATCTTCTTCACGGCCTGGTTATGCAGAAGAATAAAGTTAATTTAATGGACCGTGCTTTTATTTGAAAAAGAAAAAGAGAAAAACAGATCGTGATCGAGATAAGCTACCATTTTGAGGCTATCAGCCTTTCTGTTACAAAGAGAAGCAACGATATTGTCAGCTGGATTAGAGATAATGCTACCTACAGATCCAGCAGCATAACCAGCTAAACATGTCACACCAAGCTGTTGAGGTCGTGAGCATTCTTCCTTTCTCCTCTTAATGACATTACTGTACAGAAAATCCACAGTGTGTTCGAAGGTCGAAAACATCACCATTGAAACTATCAAAAAAAGATTAGAAAGGGTTGATGTAAGCAAATAGACAAACATAATACATACTTAACATTTGGAGCATACTCATTTAAACTTGGGTCGGTAACATCTATCTACAAAAGTTCATTCAACTTATTGACAATATATACCAGCAAAGGTATTAGCTCCAAAATATTAAGAATACAGAAACCTCTAAAGTTTGGAAAACAAGTAATTACATGGCAGGTTACGACCCCATAGTGGAATTAGGCCCCTGTATAATCTGCAACCAGAAAGAAAATGGGGATTTGTTCCATAAAAATAGAATTGAGATCATAATAATTACATATAAGAAATAATGGCATATAGAGTTCTTTACCCACGGAGGCCTTCTGACGCATATAGCTTTGGAAAACCATCAGAAAGGCCCTTCGCGAACTGAGGCTGCGCTTGAACGCGTACTTTAATGGCCTCAAAAGGGCAGAGAGCCACATTGGCAATTATTTCAGCTGATGCGCTGCTTATGAAAAAGACAAAACTCTTGTTTTGGTCCACTAACGCGTTTGAGTAGACCTTCTTGAAGTATTCATAAAGGCCAAATCTGCAAGCCCCCTGCATACCATACCCGAAGAACTTCCCGGTCCAACCTCTTCGAAAAGCAGAAGGGCCTTGTTCTCTCAGAATAGTGCTAAAACACGCAGAAATGCTCTTATACTTGAGGGGATGTACCTTAAACATTTCAAAACTCTCTCTTACTTCAAGCTGCTCAATATTTATATTTAGCAAACAAAAGTCCCAAAACAAATTAGGAAAAATAACTGAGTATCCTAACTTTAGAGTGAAAATAACACCATGTGATGACCTTGTCCACAACTCCACCACAGGGCAATTCCTTCTTAAAATGGGCTAGCCAGCAGGTATTTATGAATTCATTTGCAGGATCTTATAAGGCCAACTCCAAATTATCCCACATCCGATGTGGGATACTACTAATGATTACACTTGCATAAGGTTCCACCAGAATATGTGTCCCTTTTACCCTGATTTTAACAACTCCATCGTAATTCACAAGTGCCTTCATTACAAACCGATGCAGTTGTCCGTTCCTACGATGACAAATAAGGACTACGCACACAACACCATCAATGCTGGTTCAGCGCAGCCCATTTCCCTTTCGATTTTAAATCAAACATATAACATAAAAACAGAGAAAAAATAGAAAAAGATTCATCATTAAAAAAGTAAAGGTCTAATCAAGCCCTGTTTATGAATCAACGCAAAAGAGATATATATAAACCTGCATATTGACTTTGAGGACATCGAGGGGAGTGATGGCGAGATGGGAGGTTCCAGCGCTGAGCATTCCTCCAATGGTGCAAACCCCATAATACCCGGCTGAGAATTCCTCGCAGATCCTTCCTCCTTCCATCATTTCCTTCTTCATCACTTGTTACAAACAGTACTACTCAACACACAGAAAAGAATTCCTCTGTTTGCTTTTCATGTTGTTCTTCTTCAATCCGCCTATAAGAATTAAGAAGAGCCTTTCTTTTCTCAGGGAAGAATCAGTACTCTCATTTTCTGTCTCTGTAGAAATTGGATCTGTCAGTTACTTAAACCCCAAAAATAAATAGTGGGAAGGGGTTTTTGTTCACATTTGATCATCCTATTCTTTCTTTTTTTTGGCAAGAAAAGCTAAATGTTCTCTTGAAACGACGACGTTAGGACGGACAGAGCCCAGGATGGCAATGAGCAGGTTGGGTCAAAAATGGGTCCAACTCAAATCTAACCCAACAAGACTTGGGTTAACACGGGTGAGGAAACGGGTCAGGCATTAAAATCCGATCCAGCCCATATAGAGTTCCCCCCCCCCCCATTTTTTTAGGAGCATTTAATGTTATCATCAAGAAGGTATTTCTCATTCTGGTCATATTACAAATTCAATCATTTTAAAATGGTAAGCAACTGCAATTATCTCTATAATAATCAAGTGAAATAAAGAACAAATGGTTCAAAATTTAAGAATTAATGGTCCCGGACTAATAACAACTGCACTAATCTCTTTGATCAAGTAAAGCGAGAAAACATTTCACAAAAACTGATAGCTAAAGAAGACTCATATACGCTTGTGATAGCTCGATTGATCAGATAATGAGAGTTGCGAAACCTTCTTCGTCTCATTATCTTATCATTTGAATAAAAAAACTACTCTCTCCGCTCACTCCTTTTACGTTTTTGAAAGTTTCTATATTACAGAGAAAGATATACTACATGCAAGTTAGAGCTTAACTCATTATTTTTACCGTTGCTTGATTTGCCAAATGATACTGATATAATTTATAATACAAAGCACCAGAATTTAGCTAAGCCTTTGCAAAAAGTTAAAGGAAAAACTCAACTCAACCAAGGGAGTATAAAATATAGCACATGCACAATCTAACAAGTACTCAAAAAATTCTTTGAAATGGTCGAAAGTCAAAGTGAACTCAATTTTTAGAATGGATTAACAATTATGATAAGCGCCTCAAAAGATTGAATTACCAAATTAAATGATAAAAAATGAAGGCAAGCAGTGAATTAAATTTTCGAAAGCTTGATGGCAAAACCCTAAATCGACGATTTTGGGCTGAAAAAGAGGGCAGAGGGTGCGAAAGAAGTGTGAGCCGTCGAATTTAATTTGGCGAGAGATATGATTAGGCTTTGCCCCGACCTCAACAGGGTCCCACTAAGGTGACGTGGCATGCTAGCCTTGGTTCAAGAAGGTCCCTCCCCTCCGGAAATATGTTGTTTGCTGCTAAAGCGTTTTTAACAATTGAGTATAGACATTTTGGTCTAGCTCTACTGCTCAAAAAAATTTAGCAATAAACTTGTTCCGTATCATTGGCCAAAGGTACCGTTCACATGCACGACATGTAAGTAGAAACGATACTAAAAATTATCAGTTTTCATGGATAAAAAATTAAAATACATGTGATAAATACTGATTAAATTAGTAGATTATGCAACATAAAGTGTCTTTATCTGAACATTATTAGTGGTATTATGTTTTTAAAACATATGTACCTCGCAAGTTGCAAAAAAGTGAAATGTGTTATCCATACGCAAATCGTGTACGAACTCAAGTCCAATGATTAACAAAGCCAACCTCCTTGATACGCAGAAGGGCCTTGATCTCTAATTGTAGTGCTAAAACAAGTAGAAATGCAAAATGCTCTCATACTTCAAAGGGGGTATAACGCAACATTTCAAAGCTCTCTCTTACTTTGAGTTTCATAATACGGAGTACTATTTAGCAAAAAAAAAAAATATTCCAAACTGATTGGGAAAAACGAACTGACCATTTCAACTTTCATGTAAAAATAACATTGTGTGACGACCTGGTCAGCAACCCCGCTACATTATGGGATAATGCTTTCTTCCAAAAGACTAAACAATCAATTGAATTACGTTATATTTGAAGGGGATGCTCAAGAGATCATAAAGGGTATTCGAGAACCTGAAGCCATCTTGAACTAGAGGACCAAGCCAATCATTGAAGGAAGCTAAATTGATTTTGTCTAAATTTTCTTGTTGGGATGCAGTCCATATTCCAAGAGCAGCACACAACCTAGATGCTAGGTCCTTTGCTTGTAGTACTTGTGATTTTGTTCCCCCGGAGGTGTCAAAGGGCCAGCCCGGGCCAGAACGCTAGAAAATGGGCCGGGCCATTTAAGGCTTCAGGCCTTAGAAATCGGGCAGGGCCCAAATCTAGGAAATGGAGGTCCTGTCCAGGCCCAGGCCTTAGGCCCTAACTTTAGGGCCGGGCCTAGGGCCGGCCCGAGCCCTTTTTATTTTTATAATTTTTTTTGTGTTTCGAAAATATTAATTCACAAAATAAATGCAACTGATGTGCTCTAAACTATTCAATATCTCTCTTGTGACTAATGAAGTGCCTTAGAGCTTTACTTTTATTCTGTTTGAGAATATTGATTTGCAATAAAGAATAATTTTGTTCGCAAAAAAGATAATCTTTTCACAGGAAAAAAATATAACTTAGTCATGAAGTTTTTTGTTTTCTAAACTCAACAAAGATACCTACAAAATTTTTTCCAGTGATATCTCTAAAAAATTTCACTCAAATATACCTATAGCTTTGCATTTTCATAGTACTAAGTATCTCATTAGAAGCATGCATCATTAGACCACTTTTATCATGAACTTTCCTATTCTTTCTGGAGTTATGTTCTCCATTTTCATTGCCTAAATTGTATTGTTTTTAGTTTCTAAACAAACAAACATATATTTTCTCTTTATAATTACATTAAACTAATACAGAGGAGCTTTGTAAGTAAAAGTAGATAAAGAAGTAAGAACCATCATCATGAGCTAAAAAGAAATGTGCATATTCAAAAAGTTAAATAAAAAGAGAAAAATATGAGGTAGAGAGAGAATGAGGCGCGAGAAAGAAGAGATAGTAACTCAAAGTGGTTTAGAGCCGGATTTAGGGCCAAATGGTCGGGTCAGAATAGGGCCGAAAAGAGGGCCATAACTAGGGGGAGGGCCAGGCCAAATTTGGAAAATATTAGGCCTGGCCCAAGGCCCTACAAGTTAGAGCCAACACTATTCATCTTTAGGGTCGGGCCAGCTCAGGCCTATTTAGGGTCGCGGGCTTGTCCGGCCCTTTTGACATCTCTATGTTCCCCCTCTTCCAACCTTTTGTCTAATTTGGAAGACGAGTGAAACAACACCCTTTGTAATTAACTTTTATTTTTAATATATGTCCTGAAAGTTACCTACCTACCAAAAAAAAAAAAAAGACTAACCAATAAAGAGGTTTCAGATCCTTTTCTTGGAGTGTAAAGATGGAATCAAGTACTGTAGTATTTTTTTTAATTTGACACATATTACACACACGCACGCACCCCACCCACCGACCAACCCACACACACACACACACACACACACACACATATATATATATATATATATATATATATATATATATTTCCTTTTTGCAGATGTTAAGGGTTTCCCAATCAATCTTGAAGTTGTTATCTATGGATGTCTGAATTGTTCTAGACATATCAGCATATTGTGATTCAAACCATTTTTCATCGACCAATGATTTAGCGATACATTTGTGCTTAAAGATTTGACCCCCTTCTTGAGTTTCAAATGAATAACTCTTAGGTGCTAAGAATAAGCCTTTCTTAATATTGTGTTCTAACTTAAACTTACCTAATACAGTAGAAGAGATCCCTCCTTTAGGAAAAGGACTGCCAAGAACTACCGAGTCTATATTCGTTGTGTGGTAGCAATCAAGTCTTGATATATATGGATAGGGCCGTAAATGAACCGAGTTGTTCATGAACTGATCGTGGTTCGTTTCCCAAAGAACTCGTTCATGTTCGTTTGTATAATATACGAACTGAACATGAACAAAATATAAGAGCTCGTTTATTAAACGAACCGAGCATGAACATTCCAAAGTGTTCATGAATGTGTTCGTGAACATCTCGTCAGTATAATAACTTAATTATAATATATTCCAATTCCAAAAGTCATTTAACTTAATTATCGTATAAATTAGTTTAAACTTGGAAGCCCTAAAATCAGTTAGACAATTTGATCAAATAAGGTATAATTCTAGTTTGGAAATAACTGTTTTGAATGAGAATGCGAGTTTTCAAGTTTGAGTTCGGTTCGTATAAATAAACGAACGAACTCAAGCCAAACACGAGTTTAATGTTACGAATCACGAACGAGTTCGAACAGAATTTTAAAGATTAAACGAACACGAATATGAATACGAACGTGGCCTGAAACTAAACAAACGAGTTTGAACATGCCTATGTTCGGCTCGAACTCTGTTCGTATACAACCCTATATATGGATACATATGAATTCGAGCGCACGCTGTGATTGCTACAGCCAATTGAACAACATATATTCTTGGTGGTCCCCATTCAGTGCCGGATGCCACAGCTATATTGGTTAAGTATGATACTATATAGTAATGCGAGTTAAGCTTGTCTGCATAAACGAAATCCCCTTCCATAGTCCAATGGTTATATCGATCAAGATTGCAGATCTCAGTAACAATACATGTAGGGTTAATACCAAATCTACCATATAACGAGTTCATCAGAATCTTATAGACATAGGACATTGCATTATTACATATTCTCTTTGCGTCTTGTCTCATCTTGAATACCAAAGATACAAAGCTCCCAAAAGGGCTGTTATTCTTCTTTTCAAATAAATAGCCCGAGAGAAGATTGATCTTGTAACCTATGTCGTGCGCATACTTTAACTCTTCGCTATAATACACACCCACAAAATTGCCGGTTGGGAAGACAAGAGTATTAGTCTTATCATCTCGATAGGGTAGCAAGGGTCGAGAGATTGTGCTAGGGCATACAACATGGGCCTCAATAAATCTAAATAAATTGTCTAGATTTTGACTTTCTAAATGACCATGCCATACATATCTACCCCCAGGCATATGAAAGGATTTCATGATATTGGGGTATAAAGAGTTCACGTCGTAATAGTATAAATTCTCTCTATATGGTATGTAAGTATCTGAATGCCCTCCATAGTATCCACGACGAATGAAAGTATCTTCATTCCTATTAGGGATATAGATGGGCCAGTTCTTTTCATCGTAATAGTTGGTGCGAAATATAGTGAGAGCTAGCGATGATAAGGTCAATTTATTCACTAAATCTATATGATATTCTCTCCAATAGATATCTTGGGCTTTCTTCATCACACCCCTTAATAGAAGGATGTCTTGTTTCATATACTCTAACAATTTATCTCGCTGAAGGTGTAGATTATCGACCCCTACCTCGTCATATGGGATGCTTCCTTTACATCCTAATTGCGGACATATATTTTTAGCTAATGTATCAAGACTGCTCGTTAGTAGTGTGTCGGAGTCTCTTAGACTAAATAACTTTTTCTTACCATGATAGACCGCTATCTCGTATAGCATATGGTTCCTCATAAGTGGTTTTATTGTGTACTTTTCACCATGATAAGTTGCTAAATATTTCAGTAAGAGAATACCATTGAATCGTGAGAAGTTATGGAAGTATACAGTTTGAATCGAGGGATTTTGCCTAACCACCACAACTAAACGCTCTATAAACTCGTACATCATCTTTTGACTTCTTTCATTAAAGGTGGGGTATAAATTAACGATGGTATCTTCATTGAATTATGTCTCAATTTTATAGGATGAGTATGATGAAACTTCATCATCATGCATAACCACTAAGAAGCCAGCTGCATAAGGTACATGAACTTGGTCAAGATATAATATTTCTGTATCGGCTACAATAAAAGGCTTTTTTTTTACTTATTGTTGGTTTGAGAGCCGTAAGATAATTAGTAGGCTTCTTTTTACGTTTACCAATTGGTATGGCCCTATACCCAGACTAGAGTCTTTAGGGTATCTACCACAAAATCCCATGAGACCGTTCCTAAGAGTTTTGTCCATGTTCAAACTCAGAAAGCGTAGAGATAGGGGATTGAGACAAAAGAAAAGAACAATCCAAGGAAAAAACAAATAGAAAACATATCATGCTAGCTATATTAGCCTCCAGGGTGAGACCATCTGTGAATATTTTTTCGTATTTGAAAGTGAAACGATTGGAAGAAGATAGATGTAGAGATGATGGGAGTTTTGTTGGTAGAATCAGTACATTAGGTAGAGGGCTGGGGTTGCCAGCGCGAAGGGTTGAGCCTTACTTCCCCTTAATTCATCATGGGATCACCACCCCCTCGAGTAGTGGCGGAGGCGGAGCCAGAAACTAGGTACAGAGTGGCACCTAATTGATAAAGGAATTTTTTTAAAAGTCTAACTACTATGACAATGTATTAAACCCAACAAACAAACAATTTAAACAAGCATAGGTACAATGGGCATGAGTGAGTCACCCACAATTTTATGAGTAGCCAATTTATATACTCATTTCCTACCCCTAGTAAATTCAAGGTTAACTCAAAAATATATGTGCCAATCTAATTTCAGAATACACACAACTGCATTTTACTAATTAAAATAAACTTTCTAATTTTTGTGTCCCACCTTTTGTCAAACACATGATCCGTTTGTAAGTATGAAAGTACAAAGAGATCAAGAGACAATTTTATACTCTATAAGAAGTTATTCAAATTTACTATACACAAGAGTCAGCACCTAACAAGACAATTATATTTAGAGAATAAAGATTGAGATGACTACGGAGACAAATATTGGAGTTGCGTCAGCAAAATAGAGTATAAAAGCCGTTTATTTAAGACATTTACTTGAGTGTCGTTCTTTTAATGCATATTTTACTGTTATGCCCTAATTAAGTGTAATTTGTTAAAGTGTCTTTTTTAGGCGTTTTAGCAAACGTTACATTTAGGAGCATTTTTTTCTATAAAATGTCCATCTTTGGTGTTCATATACCATAGCATCGTATAAAGTGCCATTATTAAAACACATAGAACTCTTTTCAAAAATTATGAACGTTAATTTAATCAATGAAATCTATTTCCTAAACCCAAGATCTAACCATAAACTACAACCTTAAAAACCATTGGCCCCAAATGTTTCTCTCTCTCTCTCTTCTCCCCGCCCCTCATTTGGACATCACCATCTAGAACCAGCCCCTTCATCTGGACAGATCACCATCTACAACCAGCCCTTCCATCTTTTGGACACATCACCATCTACAACCATTTATGAAGCCGTGAAGTGATGGTGCTCCTCATTCTCTAAGCTAGAGAGAAAGAGGCAGTAGGTGGGCACGCGCCCCCCGCTGCCTCCGCTACTGCGGCCTCAAGGGTACGCCTTAAACCTGCTGCCACTGGAGCTGCTTTTATACCTATTCTTAAGCAGCAGGCCAAACAAAGGCAAGTGTCTACGGGTGTAAAAGAGGCACTCTTGATGTACTAGAGATGTCAAATGGGCCGGGGGGCCAGTGGGCCAGCCTGACCCGGCCCGAAAAAAGCCCGGCCTGGCCCAGCCCTCTTATGAACAGTACATGCTCGAAAATAAAGGGCCTTGGACCTGGGCTTGGACCAGGCCAAGGTTTCACCAAAAATGGCCCGGGCCTGGCCCTAAAAAAACCAAAAAAAAGCCCGGCCTGAAATTGGCCCTTTTCCTGGCCCTAAATTCGGCCCTTTTCTGGGCTGGCCCACTTTTTTTCAAATTTTGTTTTCCCTCACTTTTCCCCCCCAACAGCTATATTCCTTAATAAAACATGTAAGAGTGGAAAAAAGAAAGGCTGAAGCGAGAAAAGTGATAGAGAGACAGAGAGAAGGGGAGAAAAAAATCTCACCAAACACGCAATAAGAGTGTGTGCTTTCCTTTCGTATTTTTGATATTATATTATAATCTTCAAAGACAATGAATGCTTGGTAATTATAGATCTTGTTAAGAGAACTTTGACAAGAAAGTGTGCTCCAATTTCTCTTCCTTTTTCCTTATCTGGGTTTGGTGAGAATGAGATGTGCTCAGTGCTCCTCTGATTTCTTTCTTGAGTATTTTTCTACATTCATTGGACAAGGGCATAGCTACATCAAGCCTAGAGAGAGACCACAGTCACACCAATTTTTTTTTAAAAAAATTTAACCTTTTTTTTATAACAGATACTAACTTTGTTATAATAATGAAAATGTCACTATATTGGAACATTGTTAAATAGAATTAGAATTTTCTTTCTGTTGGGTTTACGTGCCATCGGCTATTAGCCGAAGTCAATCCTTGTTCAATTTTTCAAGTTACTAGGTTATAAGCAAACGAGAATAGATTAAGATCAGTTTACTGTATTAAGCAATTTGATAGATGTAATCGTCATTTTTCTATTTACCAAACTTTCGAAAAATGTTACTTATAAATTATAATGTTAGTAGGCCAAAAAAGACTTGTCAATATTACACCAAATTAATATGTATCAATCTTAACCAATTAATTTGATGTATTCTTATTGGTTATCGACGCAAATAAATAACAAGGAGTTGTGAACAAAAAAAAATGGGCCCCGGCCCGGCCCTAAATATTGGGCCTAGGGCCAGGGCTTGGACTGGGCCCAAATATCCAGATTTTAGGCCCGGCCCAGGCCCGTTTATCAGTCATTAGGCCCGACCCTGGCCCGTTTTCTTTGGAGGCCCGTTGGGCCGGCCCAAGCCCAGCCCATTGACATCTCTATGATGTACCCAAGTTGTAATACCTCGAAAAGGGATAGCATTATTAAGAATTCTTCACTTATTGGGGACTGAATCCTAAACCGATTTAGCACTCCGGTACCGCAGCTCATGTCGCCTCTCTTAATTGGGTTTTTCCTTTGGGATCAAAGCTATGTAGCTGATATTCACAGATGCCTCCTAGATTATGCTTTAGGTGCCTTAAATTCAATAGAACCTATGGGAGGGTAAACAAAATTAAAACTGAGTTGTTGGTCCCAGTTTTTCCTCAACAACTCTTTGATTTTCAATATATTGCTTATCCGGATCTGAGGTAATGCAGAAGTCATATTTACATTTACGTATGAACTACGAGTCAGCCTGAATACTTTAGTCTTTAGTACTTCTTGAGTCTCTTTTTGTGACTTTTCGAAGCATTTTGAGTTCGCCTCTCGTTCATTTTATCTGTTCAGACTTGGCCTTGCTTTACAACTTGAGTAATTGCTCTCGGAACCTCATCTGTGCACACAATAGCATTAAATGAAGCAACAAATTTTCTGCAATTAATTAATTGGTCATAGATTAGGAGCAGAGGGTTGATCAAGGCACTTGAGATGGCGTTGGAGCATGCGTGGCATTGCGTATGTATGATGTCACTGCATAGCTGATACCTGGGGTGGAAACCATGAAACTGTTACCTTAACAATAGTTCAAACAAAAGGACCAAGAACCATCCTATAAATATTCATCAAACAAACAAGAACTAGACCACAAAGCACCTACACAAGTCCTAATATCTCAGCTAGTCCATTCTACAGAAATCTGTTTCATAAGATTGAAAATGGCCGAAGCAAAAGTTGATCATGGAACGAAAAGGTTTAGTTTTTCTCTGAACAGTTTTCTTTCCGGCTTATTCATTAACTCTTAAAATGTTGGTTTTTGGTTCTTGTACAGGGTTGCGGTTGCAACAGGGCGCAACAAAGGGATTGGACTAGAGATATGCAGGCAGTTAGCCTCTAATGGGGTCACGGTTGTACTGACAGCTAGGGATGAGAAGAGGGGTACTGAAGCTGTTGAAAATCTCAAAGCTTCTGGGCTCTTTGATGTCGTCTTTCGCCAGCTAGATGTTACCGACCCTGCTAGTGTTGCTTCCATGGCCGAGTTCATCATAGCTGAATTTGGAAAGCTTGACATACTGGTAAGAGCTCAGTCCGAAAGGTTTGGCTAAAGTCGTTTACGAATGTCTATGCATTGCATCTTCCAGTAAAAGTCTGTTTGCGAGAAAACAAGTTTTTGTTGTGTTCAATCCCATTCAGCTCTAGTAACTCGAAAACAGATAGAGAGAACTGGCGGATTGAGGTTCGAAGACTTCTAAATTCGCACAACGATGCAAGAAGTGAAATAATTACACGCTAAATGGAATTACGGTTTCAGGTGAACAATGCAGCAATTAGTGGATCCAACACCGACTGGAAGGCTCTAGGGAGGCCAACTCCTAGATATGACGAGGTGTGCCTGTCTTCTTTAAATCTCTTGTTTTCTCCCTGCCTTTAACTTGAGATTTTAGAACCCTCAGAGGCTGTGAAGATGCATGCTAATAGTAGCATCATGGTTGTGACTCAGATTGTAGGTAAAAATGCCAAGAAGCTGAAAGACGTTGTCAAACAAAGCTATGAAGAGGCGGAAGCTTGTCTGAGAACAAATTATCATGGAGTTAAGCTAGTTACTCGGGCACTAGTTCCACTTCTTGAGCTATCAGATTCACCAAGAATTGTCAACCTCTCCTCCATCTTGGGGCAGCTAAAGGTACGTGTAAAAACCCTTTACATAAGCAGCACTCCAATCAAATCGTGTCATTTACGATGACCAACTTTTGCTAATGATGGAACGAAGGAGCTAAGTCGAAGCTCTTCTTATCTGATTTGGTGAATCTTGTTCCAGCTTATCGCTAGTGATGAAGCGAAGGAGCTAAGTCGCGTTGAAGACCTCACGGAAGAGAGAGTGGATGCTGTGGTGAAGGGATATCTGGAGGCCGTGAAGGAAGATTCTATCGCTAACAAAGGCTGGCCTACTATTTACTCAGCTTACATAGTGTCTAAGGCAGCACTGAATGCCTACACAAGGGTGATGGCAAACATGTGCCCCAAGATCTATATAAATGCAGTTTGTCCAGGTTATGTCAAGACAGACCTCAACAATCACGATGGGGTCTTGACTGTTGAAGAAGGCGCAAAAGGCCCTGTGAGGATGGCTTTGATGCCTGATGGTGGACCTTCTGGCATGTTCTATAATCAGATAGAAGTATCAAGCTTTTGATGGAAGACACTTGACAGACGTCTAAGGAAGTGAGAATGTTCCGATTTCGCCGAATACTACAGTACTTGTTTGTTCTGAATTTTCAGGTTTCACACCTGACACCTGCAATTATGAATGCTGAATTATCTTCTATCCATTTTCTGTAGGGAAATGATGATCCCAGTTCTAGTTTGGATTAGAGCAATAAATATAATTTTCAGCGGCATTTATAATTGACCCTGTTTAGATTTGTAATGAAAAAACTGAAGCGGACCGGTAACTAAATCGAAGAAAGAGAGAGATAATTAAGAGAATTCAGCTTAACTAGTTTACTTCCAAATGCACTACTTGTAATTTATGTGAGATAAGGATGAATGATTTGGTTGAGCTTTAAAAACAAAACATCAATTCGTATGATCAGTTCCCTTTTCTCTGCCGAAAGAAAAAATACCGTAGAACATGCTTAATAAGTGAAATTTGGAAAAAGAGTGTAAGTTTTGTTGTTCCGGCCCTTGATATGGGCCAAACTGCCCTGTGATGCCATCACCTCGTTAAAGAAACCATTTGTTGGTATCAAAAATAGGTTAGTATCATCCCTCTTGCAGAACAATCTTGACATAGTTTTTGATTCTTGAAAGCAAATTTTCAGATTACATCTTAATCAGCTTTAAGCTATGGAAGATGCTTGACTAAAATATACCAAAAACAGTTTTAATGTCGCAAAACCACATAAAAATTAGTATTTGAATGAAAAGTATTGAAGGTCTTTGTGACTAATAATAATAATATTCTTCTTTACTTGATCAAACTTCATCATGAAAAATTAATTAGTTAATAATCTTTAAAGCTATACTTTGTTCTTTCAAAATTAGCTTTAAGCTATGGAAGATGCTTGACTAAAATATACCAAAAACAGTTTTAATGTCGCAAAACCACATAAAAATTAGTATTTGAATGAAAAGTATTGAAGGTCTTTGTGACTAATAATAATATTCGGGTTCTTTACTTGATCAAACTTCATCATGAAAAATTAATTAGTTAATAATCTTTATTTTCTTGGCTTATGACTCAATTAGTTTTTTAGCTACTTTTTTAATTTGTAAGTTCACCAAATACCTATGAACTTAAGTTAATTCAGATTAAATTAAGTACGAATTAAATCAATTTTGACTATTTCAGGATTAATCCCAAACAAGCTCTTAACAGTATCAAAGTAATCCGCTTCAATTCTCTTTTGCACGAACATATGATTCCCTCCAATTGAAAATGGATAAAGCAAGTTGCATGCCCACGTCTCGCTTCCAAATCCTTCGGTGTGCCTCTAGTGAATATTTCCGATAATTTGGAGAAGGTTTCTTTCTTCAATTTTTGTTTTCAGAGAGACAATAATTTCACTATTAAATTCAAACTATAGCTCCAAATTTCTTTTATTGACATTTATAATCAATATTTGTTAATACGTATGGTAACAAAACAAAGTTGGGTAGTTCAAACAAATCGAATCCTTAGGAGTAGTGTAATTGATTCGACTCTTGATCATTTCAAACCGTTTGAGATCCATTTCTTCAGTGCCAAAAATGGCGACGAATAGGCAAAAATTATCATACCTCTCACACAGCAAGAGCACTTGATCAGAATCAAAGTAACCCGCTCCCAATTTCTTTCATTATGCTCAAACTGTGCACAGGATTGCTGTTGTAACGGGGGGAAACAAAGGGATTGGGCTAGAGATTTGCAGGCAACTAGTTTCCAATGGAGTCACGGTTGTACTGATAGCTAGAGATGAAAAAAGGGGCATTGAAGCTGTTAAAAGTCTCCAGGCTTCTGGTTTTCTCACGTGGTCTTTCGTCAGCTTGATGTCACACATCCCGCTAGTGTTGCTTCCTCTGCCAGCTTCATCAAAACCCAGTTCGGAAAGTTTGACATTTTGGTATGAGCCTCAAACTTCAGTAATTTCTAATACTAATGTATTTTCTCTTAGACTTTTTGCTAATTTATAGGATAAAACTTGAACATGTAAATATTGAATTTGCCATAGTTTTGCCCCTTGACTCATCAGTCAGACATTGCGTGTTTGATGTAACTACTAATTTCAGTCAAACAATGTTCCTTTTTTTGGGTTGGACAGTAACGGGTATCCTTGATTTAGTTTTAGCGTCAACTGATTCTAAGTCCCTCAGTGGGTGATCTTAAGAGTGCACTCCCCACAATGGCCCGGTGCATTCAGTCATCTAGT
Source organism: Escallonia herrerae (assembly GCA_033070095.1). Classification (NCBI taxonomy): domain Eukaryota; kingdom Viridiplantae; phylum Streptophyta; class Magnoliopsida; order Escalloniales; family Escalloniaceae; genus Escallonia; species Escallonia herrerae. The sequence goes on from JAVXUP010000884.1 coordinate 241,244, forward strand.
GTTATATACATGAATTCATGGAATGAAGGACATAAATTATGAGATGAAGGGGGTAATCTCTTAGGGCTTGTTTAATAATCCTCGTCCCTTATAAATAATCCCACTGACTTTTGACGACTTCTTGGGTTGCTAAACCTTAATTCATCCTTTCCTAAACCACACCAACCACATTGGACAAATCAAGCTGTTTGACCCTTTTGAACACTATCCCGGGTATCGCTTCCTAAGGGACTGGGGGAAGTAAATAGAGGATGATGGGAGCTGTTAGTGGACAAAAGATGTTAGTGTTTTTTCAAAATATAGTGTCAAAGTTGGTTCATTTTCTTTGTCAAAATGATGAAAGGAAGATGAAGAGGCAAAGAGAGAGGAATCCCATAAGGGAATTGGAAAAGTAAGTAGGTATATAATAAAGAATTCTACTTACTTTAATACTTATGTGGTATGCTAAGGTGTATGCATGTGCACCGAGTATGGTGCGAAGCACCATACGAGGAACGATCGCACGCACGCGCGTGGCAGTGGGCTGTGAGGCGCAATATGGCGCTTTGATGGCGGTGCAACGGATCGGGTCGGATCCGACCGTTAGCAGCTGAGTGGTTACACTTGCACTGGTTCGGGTTATGCCCAAACGGTTGCACCTGTTAGGCAGCTGGGTGGTTCCAGTTCGGGCCAGACCCACCTGTTGAGAGCTGGTTAGTTACCAGTCCAGATCTGGACCGTTAATCTTAACGGTTTCTAATCCGACGGTCCAGATTGCTTGGGTGCATGATGAAAGGGTATGACCCTTGATTAGCAACCACTAGTGCTTTAAATAGAGACTGGTCTCTGACTACATCTCTACTTCTGCAGATCTTTTACAATAAGAAATTTCTGCAGAATTTCTTAGTTGTAAACACGTTATCCAGTATTTCATACACTTTTCTGTGAAGTGAATATCGTGTGTGCAAATACTATTCACTAGTGCGCTTCGTTGTATCTTGGAGGGTATTTGCCTGTAACCCGCTGCACACCAATTTTAGGTGGGGGCAAATATAAACTTAAGGAGAGCGTTTTACAACGTGCCTCGAAGCCGATCCTTTTTCAGTCACAAAGCCATCTCATAATCCTCCAACAAAAGATCCTTTACAAATGCTACATAGGACTGCATTACTGACCCAACGTAGCTGCAGGGTACAGTTTTACGGTAATATACAAGGCAGTGTTACTAATTACGGAGAAACATTTTTGAGAGATTTCTTAGTTCTGACCTGTAATGAATTTGCCGAACTGCAAATTCCAAGCTATGTGGTGTTCAGGTAGGGAAACAAAAAAAGGAGGATGGTAGGAGCAATCAGTCGTTCAACAGGTCCTACATCAAGAGCTATATTTTTGGTATGTGTCACACTGCTTTGAATGTGGAAGAATTCTTCTCAAAATTCACCCAGTTGAGGCAGAGATCAGAGTGACATGTTTGACCTACTGCTATTAAGCATTACGATAAATGGATGAAAGCATTAACATATTTTAAAGTCAGTGATCTCCGATGTGCTAAATCGGGTTGTATATCCGATGCATTGAATCTAAATATGTAAGAATTATTCTCAAGATTTACTCATTTTCTGGAGACATTAGTTTAGTACATTTAAAGTACTGCTATTATGCTTCAAAATAGATGGATGAAATAGAGTTTTTTTGGCAGTGCTATCAAATGTTCAAATCAGGTTTGATATAGTTCTTCTGCGGGTAGTATGATCGTCCTGTACCTCTGCAGTGATGTAATAGAAAAATTCTTGGTGTAGGTAAACAATGCAGGAGTACTCAATGGAGTGATCAGTGATAGCGAGGTTGGATACCATAATGTACGCATCTCTTCTCGTGTTTCAAGAATGGGAAAATCATGGTGCATTCTTACTCTTAGTGGTTTGTGGGTGGAGTAAAACCACCCATAAATTAGCAACACATTGTTGGTTTTATAAATTATTAGCTTTGATCATTCGGGAGTAATTTTCAATCATTTAATAGTGCGGTTTGCTCATTTGGTGGTAATATTTGTCAGGAATGTGTGGTGCATTCCATACCACTTGGAATGCATTATAGGCTAACCCTTCAATAATTATCATTTTGTTACGAGTCTAAGAAGATCGGTACAAATATCCTCTTACATCGATCCTGCAAATGAAGAGCTGTAATTTGATTATGCAGTTCAATTTAGGTTGTAGGTGAGAAGGAAAAATTCAAGCAAAGTTACAAAATGGCTGAAGCTTGTCTGAGAACAAATAATTACGGAGTGAATCTGGTGGCTCGGGAACTTCTTCCCCTTTTCGAGCTATCAGATTCACCGAGAATAGTTAATGTCTCTTCCACCATGGGGCAGTTACAGATAATTCCAAGCCCGCTCTTTCAGCGTAAAGCTAGGTAACGTCAGTCGGTTAGCTGTATGCGAGCCCCGAATAACTGAAGTTCCTGTACAATCCTCTCACTACTCAATTGTGTCACTTTCTAGGAAACACATCACCACCTATAGCTGTTCGTTTTGTTGCCTAAAGTAAAACTTATATTGCAACACATCCCCAATAAAACTGCTAAGAAGGAGCTAAGCGATGTTGAGAGCCTCACAGAAGAGAGAGTGGACGCAGTGGTAAAGGATTTTCTGGAGGATGTGAAGGAGGGGTTGGTAGAAAGCAAAGGTTGGCCTTCCAGTTACACTGCTTACATAGTTTCCAAAGCAGCTTTGAATGCCTACACAAGGGTATTAGCAAAGATGCATCCCAAGATCTCTACAAATGCAGTTTGTCCTGGTTATGTGAAAACAGACCTCACCAATACTCAAGGGATCTTGAGTGCTGCGGAAGGAGCGAAAGCTGCCGTTTCGCTGGCGTTGATGCCTGACAGTGGACCTTCTGGCCTGTTTTACAGTCTAATGAGAGTATCAACCTTCTAATGCATGTATCAGGAGTTTCAGAAGTGATAGTGTTTATGGCAATGTACTCTAAATCTCCCTACGTAAGATTAAGGTCTTAGCGAAGTCTGTAGCCGTAGCTTGGTATATAGGAGAAGGAACTTCCCGTGTATCCATTGTGGATAGAAACTGAAGAAAAGTAGACAGGAAAAGCCAGTTTTTGGGGATAATCTGACAAGGATTATGGAGTCCTTCTCGGGCCCATGGCTTGGTATAGGAGATTTCAACGAAATTATTGCATCGTCAGAAAAAGTTGGAGGACGGCCGTTTGCCTCATTGTCAGCAGGAGGTCTCATATCAGTGATAAATGAGACGGAACTAATTGATCTCGGTTTCTCTAGCAATTCGTTTACGTGGAACAATAAGAAGCCTTTAATAGCAAACATCAAGGAAAGAATTGATCGTGGCTTAGCTAATCCGGCGTGGCGTCTGCTCTTTCCTTATGCTTCAATACAACATTGCCAGCCCACCAATCAGCCCACAATCCAATTTTGCTCAGCACAATTGAAGTCAATCCCCAATACCCCAAACCCAATCAAATTCTTGGCTTGCTGGACTATAGATCATACTAGTCGTTACATTGTGGAACATGCTTGGAGAATTCCAGTCCGAGGCTCACCCCAATTCAAACTGTGCCTAAAACTCAAAAATGTTCGGCGAGCTTTTAAGGTTTGGAATCCATCCCACTTCGGCAATGTCCAATCCAATGTCAAATTGCTTTCGAAAGCAATTGATCAAATTCAAAAAGAAGTGCCGGACCATGCCAACCTTGCTCGTGAAGCTAATCTGCAGATTACTTTGGATGAAGAATTGAAGGAGGAATCTATGTGGATGGAAAAGTCTAGATATTAGAAAATATTGGAAGGTGATCTAAATGCTAAATTTTTCCACCTGACCACCATTGTTAGAAGATGTCGTAATGCGATCAAGTGTATCAAGAACAATGATGGTGTTTGGATCACGGGTACGAAGCAGATTAGTAATTGTTTTAATGAGAATTTTCTTTCAACATCCACGAGCTCTAATCTTTCCATCCCTCAACCTGGAGAACGTGATACTTCTGGTGATCTCGGGAACGGACAATTGGATGCTTTGTGCTATTCCCTCAGATTCTGAAATTGGTCAAGTTCTCAATCAAATGGGTTCCAACAAAGTTTCGAGGCTAGATGGAATGGCTTCTGTGTTCTATAAATCATACTGGAAAACAATAAAGACTGATGTGATCAACATCGTAAAATCTTTCTTCACTGAGAATCATCTTCTTAAAGAGCAGAACCATACATATTGCCCTTATCCCAAAGCTAGAGAACCAACTGCCGTAAGTCATTATCGCCTGACCAGTCTATGCAATATTAATTACAAGCTTATCTCCAAAATTCTAGCTTCTCGTTTGCAATCTGTCCTCAACAAGTTAGTCTCTCCGCTCCAAGCAGCCTTTGTTCTGAATCGATTGATCAGCAACAATAACATCATTGTTCAAGAATTATGGCACACAATGATGAACAAGAAAGGGAAGAGTGGACTTATGGCAATCAAAATTGACATGGAAAAGGCATATGATAAGATGGAATGGGCTTTTATTCTTGCTGTTTTGGAAAATTTTGGCTTTGATAGCCGTTGGTCAGGGTGGGTGAATCAGTGTATAAGCACAGCCTCTTTCTCGACTCTAATTAATGGCTCACTACATGGAAAATTTCATCGGTCCAGAGGTCTTTGGCAAGGGGACCCTTTGTCCCCGTTCTTGTTCATTTTGGGATCAGAAGTTTTAACCTGATTGATTCTTAGAGAGGAACAACAAGGCAATGTACATGGTATCCGAGCTAGTCGAGAAGCCCCTCCATATCTCACCTGCTTTTTGCTGATGATCTTATCTTATCTTGCAGGGCAAATGATTCTAAAGTGGGGGCGGTTCTTAGATGCCTCAACAAATGTGAAAATTGGTCTGGTCAGAAGATAAATCGTAGCAAATCTAGAGTCTTTTTTAGTAAGAATATGGCATCAAATCATTGACGGGAGATATGTGCACAGCTGGAGCTGAAACAAGCACCCTCAAGCGATAAGTATGTGGGGCTGCATATCTTCAACAACCAAAACAAAGTGGGTCTATTCAAATCAATTACTGAAAGAATGAACCAAAGGCTTTGTGGTTAGAAGGCCAAGTGTCTATCTCAGGCTTGTAGGAGTACTTTAATAAAAGCTGTGGCTTCGGCTATTCCCTCATACACAGTGTCTACATTTGTTCTTCCTACAGCGGTAAGCGATAAAATAGACACCGCCATAAGAAGATTCTGGTGGGGTCACAAAGAGTCCGAGAAGCATGCTTAGCTCAAAGGCGTGGTCTTCAACTTGCACTCTGAAACAATTTGGTGGGTTGGGTTTTAAACTGATGAGAGAAGTAAATAAAGCGTTAATTGCAAAGCTAGGTTGAACTGTGCTCACTTGCCCTGGAAAAACTTGGGTAAGGATGATGGAAGCTAAGAAAACCCCATTTCTGAATCACAAACCTCCTAAAAGAGCTTCTTGGTTGTGGAAATGTATCATATCAAGCCCAAAAATTATTCAGAAAGGTGCCTGTTTTATTGTGGGAAACGGTGCATCCATCGACATTCGGAAAGACCCATGGATACCTACTTTGCAAGGATTTAAATCTCCATCTTCTTCAACCATCAATCATAGCAACTCAAGGGTTTTGGACCTTATCGATCAACAAACTGGCACATGGAATAGGCCGAAATTGCACCGTCTCTTCCCGGATTCAGTCATCAAGGAAATTCTAAATATTAGAATATCTCCCTCTAGACCCCAAGATCTTTTAGCCTGGATCCCCTCCAAATCTGGGAAGTTTTCTTCTAAGGTAGCCTACCTTTCGGAAAATGAAAACAGGTTCCAATCTAATCACCCTGAAACTTTGCCCTCTATGTCATTTTGCGATAGAATCTAATGTCCATCTATTTATCACCAGCCCATTCTCTCGAGCCATTTGGTTAGCGTCCCATGATAATTTTCGTCCTCCACCTATCACCCCTCTTTCCCATGCACAAGTTACTTCCAACTTCCCTTTTTGGCTGGAGTTCATTATCTGTCCTGAGTTGCCAAACACTTGTGATAGCAACATCAAGCGCCAATATATCTTTTTGCGTGTACAATTATAGATCTATTTTGGTGGATTCACAATTGAAAAATCTTCCTGAAGATTGACCCTTCTGCGGACCAAGTTATTAAACAAGTGCAACTAACTTTTTGACGTAGTCTGCATGTCCTCATCCCAAAGCAACCACCAACCAACCCTTCACTCCCTTGGTCTTTGATTTCAAACAATTGGCACCGAGTCAACTTTGATGCAGCAATCAGAAAGGATAAGTCCATCCAAGCGGCGATTATTAGTGATCATGATGGAGTGATTGTAGCTGCTCAGGCTCAAGCATCCTCACCTATGAGCTCGGAAATGGCAAAAGCGGCTGCAGCTCTCCTAGCTACCAAATTGGCTATTAGGATGAATTGCTTTAATGTTGTATTTGAGGGGGATGCTTCTGTGATTGTGGATTGGATTAACAGTACTGAATCGTTGCCGAGCTGGTCTAGTTATGCGATTGTTGAAGAATCCAAGGACATTTTGAAACGCTTCAAGTGCTAGACTTTCAAAGTCAGTAGATTTGCAAATAGGAAGGTTAATAATCTGTCTAGATGGGCTGTTGTAAACAACTTCTTTGGTTTAGTTCCCCTTTCATTTATCTTCCCATTTTTGTCAATGGATGAAGATGAGAACTAGTTCCTTGTAACTTTTGTTGTTCTGAGTTCTTATAATATGACTTGCTTAGAGGAAAAGAAAAAAAAAGAAGAAAAGTAGAGAAGAATTGATAATGTCTGTGGTGAAGGTGGTGGGTTCAGTGCAGTGTTATTAAAGGTGCAAGCGCACCTAAGGTGCAAAAGGTCCTGGAGCCTAGGCGCAAGGCGCAGGGTGCAGGCGCGCGCCTTTTCGAAGCGAGGCGCAATATTAAAAATAAATAATAATAGTGTATTAAAATAATAAAATTACGTCAAAAAAATCAGAACAATAATGTTAATTTTATTTTTACCTAGTTTTCAATTTCTCCGATCAAAGCAAATGAGCCAATGTTCTGGTACAATTCTTTCCTTTCTATTCGGTGGTCCTTCTGTTGATTAATTGCCCTCGTTCTCTCTCTCTCTCTCTCTCTTTTTTAGCACAACAAGACGGCAGATGCATATATTGAGCAAAAAGAAACATTAAACATAAGCGCAACAACAAGTTCAAGCGTAACAACACGTTCACAACATACTGTGTTTCAAAAATCAAACAAGAACATACTATGTTTCAGAAATCAAACAAGAACATTTCTCAACACATTACATTACCCAACAACAAGTTCGCAAATCGCAACACATTACATTTCTCATCAGCGGGTGGTAAGGAAACAACAAGAACAATAAGATCACCCCAACAGCCCAACTCTTGAGACAAACCTGCGGAGCAGCTGCTGCGAAGGGGACCGACAACTGAGGTGCGGCTGTGCGGGCGGCTGAAGCAGCACAGTGACTGGAGAGCAGATGGGAAGATGCGCCGGCGAGCGGAGACGAGACGAGAGATGCGCAAGATCGACGGCGACGAACTAATTTGGGTCTTGATCGCGAGGTGAGAGACCGTGAGGACACTGAGAGAGACAAATAGGAAGGTCTTGAACTAATTTGGGTCTTGGTTGCGAACTGATTTGGGTGAATCAGAAAGGGGGTTTTGACTTGGTAATCGACGGCCCACACCACGAAAATCCAATGGCTACACAGGTTGCGCCTCCACTGCCGCGTTGCGCCTAACTCCTGGGCACCTGGGGGCACGAGGCGCGTGCCTCCTTGAACGCGCTTCGCTTAGGCATAGGCGAGACGCACTGTGTGAGCCTAGCTGCGCCTAGCGCCTATTTATAACACTGGTTCAGTGGTGATGTATGGCTATGGTGGAAGGTAATGGTTTGTGGTGGAGGCTCAAAATAAAAGTACATGTTTTCATTCAGTTATTAAAGCATAAAAAAAGGGCACAAAAATACTTTTTTAAAGTCACTTTGTTGCTAAAAGCAGGATGATTTGCTGCGGAATTTTTCCCATAGTAAAACAAAGTTTTGGCTGTTAATTTAGTCGTAGAAAAATAATTACAACCTTTCATACAACGACTGTTAATAGACGATAAGTGTGTAAAATGACATTTTTATTATCACTGAATCCTTAGCAGTTTTTTTTTAACGTCATTATTTAAAAATCATTAAAAATGTTTAATCATCGTTACATAGAAATTATACAGTAATTATGTTCCTACGGCCCAAACTTTTGAGTTGTGGGTCAGACTTGAATTAAAGATGGGCCTATGAGAGCCCAAGCGACATTCGTCATCAAATTGGACAGGTGTTATATATAAATGGCTCTGGACTCAAATGCTCGTGGATGCGACTCTCGCGAGAACTCCCTTTGCTTTTGCTTGGACGGGCCCCCATTGTTCAACCCACACTTTACGTGCTTGAACATGATTCATGAAGCATTCTTTACCCGGTTGTCAATTTCAATTGTTCCATCACTTCCCTCAAGCTGTGATAATTCCATTGCCTCAGCATCTAAAATGGCGACACCAAGGTATCCTAATCTCTTACTGGACATGTTTTATCACTTCTTGGTTGAATTAAGTGATTTACTACTGAAACCTTCTCTTCCCTTTTCTTTCGTTATGCTTAACTTGCACAGGATTGCAGTTGTAACGGGGGGAAACAAAGGGATTGGGTTCGAAATCTGCAGGCAATTAGCTTCTAGTGGAGTCACAGTGGTACTGACCGCCAGAGATGAAAAAAGGGGCGTTAAAGCTGTCAAAAGTCTCCAAGCTTCTGGGTTTCCTCATGTGGTTTTCCGTCAGCTTGATGTCACTGATCCCGCTAGTATTGCTTCCTCGGCCAGCTTTATCAAAACCCAATTCGGAAAGTTCGACATACTGGTAAACCTCAAACTGTCATACTCATAGCTTTTTGTTTGTTGGAAGCTTTTAGGGGTTGTGTAATACTCTTGCGAATCATAATTGTTGTCCCGTTTGAATTTTTGCAAAATTCTTAGAACTAAATTTGAATTTGGGTACTTGTATTGGTGTATTGACACTCCAGTACTATTTCTCTTCTTGCCATGATCTGTACAGCGTACAATCATGCAAAGCAGTTGACTGAGTGCAATCCTTTTCGTTCTAATTTGATGGGTCCAACAGTACTTACTCGACATGTAATTGGTTAAAATCCAAAAGGTTAAAGGGCGGCAAAGATAATGAAACATAGGCAGTACTAAATATTAGAATATCTGATCTCCAATTAGAAGTTTACATGGATATGTTACTTTGTCACTAAATTTTGTTATTCTGAAATTGATTACCGTGGGAATACCTTTGGCACGATTTTCATTACTCCCCATGTCCTTCAAAAGGAGTCGCTTTGAAATTATCTTTTTCTTCTTATTACAAATCATAGGATAAGGATTCAAATGGGTAAATGCTGTCCCAAAATGATGGCTACCATATTCATGTAACTTGGCAAGTAATCCTTAGTTGTACTAACTATTGGCGGAAAAGGCATATCTAACTTTTCAAGAAACTATACTTCATAGTCCACATGAGCGTCACAAAGGGAGTAGTATTGGCAATCAAAATTCACGCATTTGAGGAAAAAGATTAGACAAGTGTTGTTGAGGCTATCCCTAGTATGCGTTTGACTTTCTGCAAATAAACTCAATAGCTTGACAAGGATGCAGTATACAAACAGAAATTCTCGTTTGGCAGTCAATAAAAGATGCAGTATGCTTGTTTGGCAGCATTATTGTCCCTTATATTGACCAATATCATGCTACTGCCAAGTAGTTCTGATTGTTCCTTGCTACTAAAATTGTGATTTCGTAACAAAGTTACTGGTGTAGGTGAACAATGCAGGAGTACTTAATGGAGTGATCAACGAAGGGGAGGTTGGATATGATGATGTACGTATCTTCATGTAAAGTCTCTTATTGCGTTTACAAAATCTTTTCTTTACATATGGCTGGCTGAGAGTATCCTTTTTACATCAATAAACACTTCAAAATGAGAAAGCATATGATTTATTACTGCAATTGTTGATATAGACTGCAGGTGAAAAGGGTAAATTCATTCGAAGTTACAAAAAGGCAGAAGCTTGTCTGAGAACAAATTATTATGGAGTCAAGCAAGTGACTCGGGAACTTATTCCACTGCTTGAGCTATCAAATTCCCCAAGAATAGTTAATGTCTCTTCTACCATGGGGCAGCTACAGGTACTTGCAACACCACTTTCAGTAAATTTCTCCTAATGCATAACTTTATGAGAGGAACAATAACTACAAACAGATTTGTAGCCATAGATGGCAGAACCATTGTTCAACGAGTGTCAAACCGATTATATTGACAGCGTTCTCTTTGAATTGAAAATTTGTTTTCCAGCTGATTCCCAGTAAGAGAGTTAAGAAGGAGCTAGGGGATGTTGGGGGCCTTACAGAAGAGAAAGTGGATGCAGTGGTGAAGGAATTTTTAGAGGATGTCAAGGAGGGATTGGTGGAAAGCAAAGGCTGGCCTTCCAGTTATACTGCTTACATAGTTTCCAAAGCAGCTTTGAACGCCTACACACGGGTTTTAGCAAAGAACTATCCCAGAATATCTATCAATGCAGTTTGTCCTGGTTGGGTAAAAACAGATCTCAGCAATAATCAAGGGAACTTCACTGCTGAAGAAGGCGCAAAACCCGTAGTTAGGTTGGCTTTGATGCCTGAGATTGGATCTTCTGGCCTGTTTTTCAATCGGATGAGAGAGTCAACCTTTTGATTGAGACAAGTTTTAGAAGTGATGATGTGCATGCTTGTGCTCTTGATGTCCCTATGTAACATTGAGGTGGCTACCTGTATTCTATATTGCTTCCTGTATAAGTAATAAAGCAGCTGTTGGCTGTAGCTACATATATGTTGAGACCGGGAACTCATGGTGTCAGCATGTTATGTACTTCCATTGTACGCCACCCTCAAGATAGGTGATTCAAAAGTGGCGTCCCTCGATGGAATAGTCACCAGGGATTTTGCAATGCTGTTTTTTTGCTGAGATGATACTCACCGTCAGTCATGTAGTCTCCAGACCTCTTTAGCGGCCAAGTGCTTAACTGTACTTTTGCACCATCCTCAGTTTCTGTACGTGGTTACTCATCACGGCATTGCTCAAGAAGTCCGTGAGTAATCTAGGACCGTCAAATTCAGGGTAAATGGAGAATAAGTACAATAGCTGCGAGTATTACAAGTGTCTGGTTGCGGTTCCAATTGTAACTACAGGGTAAATGGAGAATAAGTACAGTAGCTGCGAGTATTATGATTGTCGGGTCGGACCACGTTGGGGTTCCAATTATAACTACGCAAAAAAAAAAAAAGCAATGACAACTTTTTACATACTCGATTAATCTGCGTGTACATTGGAACTCTGAGAGACCAAATTGGCAACCTGATCTTCCCGAGGCAACATAATCTTCTCGATGCAGCTTCAAACTACGAAAAGGGCCAACTTATGAAAAATATTGCATCTGCTGTGACTGGTTTCTGGATGAAACGGAAAAGGAAATACTCTTTGATTCCAGTTAAAGGAAAAGGAAAGAAATTTCTCTTCGAGTTCCTTTTTTCTAAAATTCCAAGTTTTTATTCATGATGTAACTACGCATATACAACAAATCTCTTAGTTTATCTTTTAACAAGTGGAGGTCAAAAAAATGATTTTGGCCACATTAAGGAGAGTATCTGTTGCACAGCAGCATAACAGTAATTTATGCTTTGGCCAGCTAGAGGTGACTGATGAGAATCTGCATCTGTTAACGGGAATTGAGGAGCAGTCTTATGAAATGTCAGGAGAGTGTTTGAAAAACATTACTGCGGAACTAAGAAAGTGACAGAAGCACTTCTTCCTCTTCTTCAACTCTCAAGTTCAGCAAGAATCGTAAGTGTCTCGTCCATTTTTGGACAGCTATCTGTAAGTCAAAACGTTTAATTTTCAGCTTGATTAACATGTATCCAGCACGATTCTAGGGTGTTTGATTCGGGTGATTTGTTTGTGTGCTGCATAGGTAGGAGGACTGATGGGCATTTGTATTTGACAGAGGCTGAGTAAAGAGAGAGATATAGACGAGACGATAGGATGTAAGGCGTTGGTTATTTTTGAGGATACAAATGCGGTGCTTGCTGCGTTGCGGCGGCATTTTATAGATCCAAATTTCCTTTTTGATCGAAGAAGATATTTTCCGATTTAGAAAACTACCAAGTGTAACTCTACAAGTCTACAATCTTGATAGCATAACAATTTATAAAACTCCCAAACTACTTACTGCAAACTCTACAACTCTACAATCTTGAAAAGCATAACAATACTTAAAATAATTAGTACTGCAGTCTAAAAGCTTGGTGCAACCCACATAGGTGGGCTGATTCGACTGTAGGATTCGTCTTTAAAGTGGGGTGTAAAACTTCTGTCTTGCAAGTTATAGATCCTCATGTCCTTCCCTCCCCCTACTGAGTCATCCCCAAAGCAGTATGCTTCCTCACAGTCGTCCACAAAATATATGCAGTCAGCCTTGATGCATTCATGACTGGCCTCAATCGAGAAGGAAGAACTGTGTCCCAAAAACAACGCTCTGTGACCCAGATTCTTCACCTCCGTCCGCCCATTTTTGCTTAAATCCACCTCGAAAACTTGGAAGCTAGTCGTTCCATAAGTATAGTTGCAGTTGTCTTCATCCACAGGTCTGCCGTCATCCACAGGCCGAATCTCTACTCCTTTTCATGAAACTACCAATACCTTTCCTCCCGACTCCACCAAGTACAATTTCTCAATTATTCCTCTATGCAGTTCTCTAGGCAATTTCGCAACTACCTTGGCAACAGTAGGATTAGCACCTTCCACATCACATAAAAATATTCTGCCATGAGCATCTACCGCATAAAAGTGGCCATTAAAGTAAATGGGGTCCAAGTAAATGGACGCTTCGTCTCTATCGTTGTCCAGGCATTGTCGATGCCAGGTTGCAGAAAGCTAACTTGACATCATGAGTTCACTGATTAATCACGACTGTGCAATCGGATGATGACGGGCTCGAAGATAAGACAACCTTCCAGATGGAGCAAGTATAAGTGAAATCTTCGTGTTCCTCGAGGGTGGACATAGGGGGTAGCCTAATTTGAACCCGAGAAAGCGGATGCAACAGATTCATGGTCAAGTCTTTCCTTTTGGTGATCAACCATCCCTCTGATGCCAGGCACTTACATTGCTTCTCGTTAGCTTCTGGCAACGTGACCGTACGAATCATGCCTTTGGAGAGACTATAAAAGCCACGATTGTCGCCGTCCTCTTTCTGCGCAAGCATTAGCCTAGGAATCTGAGGACGACGGCTGAAATTCTCCTTCATGGCAGCTGATAGCCATGCTTTACAAGCTCCACCAAGGGCAACAATATCCTTAAACAAATCGACTTTCTTGGCAATATAAACTAGAAGATCATGGGGAAAGTCTAACATAATAGCCATCTTAGGTTCAACCTTTCAGAGGTAATACAAGATCTATTGGGGTTATGATGAAGGTTTGCAGAGAGGAGGAGGCGGGAGAACTTGGGTGTTGCAGTTTGTTTCAAGAGTTATGTACGGAGGGCTACTGCAAAAGATGAAGTACAAAAACGACTCTAAAGCACAGAGATCTGCTCTAGATGAATGAAAACATAGACGTAATTAAGGATCCTAAACCTTTATATAATGGCGCGTTACATCACTAAACATAACAGGATCAGAATTCCAAATACTATTAGGATCAGATTTCAGACTGAAATTAGCAACTACATTTTGATATGGACTAAAATTCCTATTTTTCTTTTTCGGTATTGTATAACTATTGCAAGATTATTTACCTTAAGCATCATGGATCAAAATTCTCGGGCCACCACTTCTGATTGTTCTTTGCTACTGAAATAGTGATTATGTAACCAAGTTACTGGTGTAGGTGAACAATGCAGAAGCAATTAGTGGAGTGATCGACGAAGGGGAAGTTGGATATGATGATGCACGTTTCTTAATGTAAAGTCTCTTGTTGCATTTCAAGACTGCATTGATTACAAAATCTTTTCTTTACATATGACTGGGTTAAAGTATCCTTTTTACATCAATAATCACTTTAAAATGAGAAAGCATATGATTTATTACTGCAATTGTTTATATAACATTTTTTCTAATTGATATTTTCTTAAAAGATTAAGGGTGAGTAATGGTGTTTTTTATTTATAATATTTTTTTATTAAATACCCTTTTTAAGTTAGAGTGTTATTTAAAAAATGAGAGTATTTTTTACTTCTCATAGTATATAAAGCCTCTTTCTTTAAAATACCCTTATTGAATATATGTTTTGGTTAGAATTAAGGATTGCTTTGACTTTTAACTTAATTTTTTCATTAAATACCTGTTTTTAATAAGAGTTAGACTAAAACATAAGGGTATTTTTGACTTCTCGTATAATAATAAGCCTCTTTCATTAAAATGTCTTTATTAGAATATATGCTTTTGTTAGAGTAAAGAGTTATTTTGACTTTTATTTAAAAAAAATTACGAAAATTACCCATGAACTCCTGCATGCTCTCTAATTATTGAAAAAATTACAGAGTTTTTTATAGCCTTTTTTGAGAAATGATATATAACTAAACTAAATTGAATATTTTGTCATAAACTCAATCCTTTTTATTTTTTTATTTCATATTTGTTTGTTGATGCGTATGCTACATATTTGAATTATTCAGCATGTATATAGATTTTAATACAAACATATTAGTACATTAAAATTATTATAAACCTGAAGTTTAATTCTAGATTTTGAATACACACATATTGGTATAAGGAAGCTGTCATAAAACTGAAATTTTTTAGAATTTTTTAAATTCATATGTAATCCTAAATAGAGTTAAATGGCTATTTTTTTAAGATGCCCTTTTTAAATTGAAGTCTTCATCCAAAACTAGTGTTGATTAAATGTGTTTTTTACTAAAAACATTTCTCCCATCAAATACCCATTTTGAATTAGAGTTTTGTTAAAAAAAAAGTTAAGGGTGTATAGTATTTGGCTTCTTTTAGGATATCAAACATCTTTTTTTAGAATATCCTTACAGGAATCAATGCTTTAGTTACGTTGTTTTGTCTTTTAGTAAAAAAGGAAAAACAATTATGAAAACCTATAAAATCACATTTGAACTCTTGTATGTTCATAGATTACTGTTTTTTTTTAATTTTTTTTTATCAAAACCTACAATCTCCATTCACGTTAAAGCTAAATACCTCAGAGCTACTAAATCTTATCCATCAATTTCGATTAATGAATTAAATACATCGAGTTAAATACATCTGAGCTACCATAACTTGCAGAGAAAGTGTTTTCTATAGCTTTTAAGCATAAACATAATCTACTTACACTAAATTGAATATTCTGTCAGAAATTTCAATCCTTTTTTAATTTTGTATAACAAATTGTATGTTGATGTATATGCTACAAATTTCAATAATTTTGTTTGTATATGTATTTCAATGCAAACATATTCATACATAATTGAAGTTTAATTTTAAATTTCAATTGCAGACACATAATGGTATAAGAAAGTTTTCGTAAAAGTAGAGCTTTAAAAATTTTAAATGCATATGAATCGCTAGATCATTTATAGCTTCAGTTTGTGGCAAGTACATAATCCTATATTCGTATTAGAGTTATTGAAATACCTTATTTGCATGACAACATATCTTTCATATGGTTATTGTCTTTCTATGATCTATTGTGTCCAGAGATATCATATATTTACATGCTTATTTATTATTCATATAACTATTGTCTTCGTATATTTCACTTTTATAAGTGATAAGATTAGATTAAATCCAATTTAGTTCGGCTCAAATGATTAATAATTTTTTTGAGCTTAAAACTCTCAAGTTTTGATACGCAAGGGATTAAGTAACTAATTTTTTTCTTAAATTATTCATTTCAAGTTTAAAAGTTTTCTAAATAGTTTGACTTCTTAAAAGGTGAGGATAAATTATTACCGTTTTGGCTGACTTTAAATATTTTGACGCTAAAAAGGTTCATAATGTATTTTTTAGTGACAAAAGACTATGAGTGTAACTAAAACAAGTAAAGATCTAGCTCTTGCATATAAAATAATCTCAAGGGATTAAAATGACTTAACATTTTTAATTAAAAGTACCCTTTTTAGAAATGAAAGGTTAAAACAATTAAGTGTATTTTTTTACTTTTAAGAAGGTGAGACTACACTACAATTTTTTGGCTCAATATAAATAATTTGCTGTTAAAGAGGTTAAAAGTTCACTACTGCATTTTTAAGTGACAAAAATGTAGGAGTTGACCTAACCCATTCTTATAATATGATGCTAAGACTCTCTTCACCTTTGAAGAAAATCCTATCAAAATATAACTTTAAAAATTATCAACATCAAAATAACCCATGTTCCTGAGGTTAGATCGAAATTACAAGCAATGACGCTAAGTCTTAAAAGGTAAAACCGTATTGATCTGTTAAAAAAATATATATTTTTTGCTTAGTCATTAATATGTATTTTTTAAATGTCAATACTGTCCTCATTTTAATCCACAAGGTATATAAAATATAAAAATACATATCCTATTTTTTAAAATTAAGCTTTCAATCCAAATTCGCCCAGCCCCCCACCTCTCCACCTCACTTTTCATGGCAAGCACTCAGCTTGAAAGTTGGCAAATTGGCTTAGCCTCACCCGCCTTATCCCAGCGCTGGCGAACGTCCGCCTCCACATTATCCCACCCTCTCCAGACGCCTCTACCATCGTAAATATCCTCGATAGCAACATAAACATGCAAATTTCAAACCTGCCAAATCAGTCATAAGTCTATAACATTGGTTGAGTGTGTGTATGTAGGCCTATTAACTAGAGGTATGGTGGGTTGTTGAAGGCTAATTGATGGTGATTGTGGTTTGTAGAGGGTGGTGGGCTGATTGGACGCAGTGGTAGGTTGATTAGTGGTGGTGAAAGGCTGATTTGGTGGTGGTTAATGGTAGCAGCTACTGTGGTGTGGTGTTGGGTTGACACAAACAACATTCTTATCCGCCTTCTTGTAGATTTGGAATCCCAAATTCGCATTTTCATTTGTTGAATCATGATGGTTTGCTGCAAGTGATTAGAGTGAGAAAGTTGTGGCAGTTTATTGGGGTGGGAAGGCTGAAGAAGGGTAAGAAAGCTGAAGAACACGATAATGGAGGGATGTGATTGATGCTGTGGTTGTGGCCGCTTGTGGGGGTGCGTGTGTGAGTGTGTGCGTGTGTGTGGAAGTTGAAGAAGGTTAAAGGGGTGATGGTGGTTGGGCTGTATGGGGAGATGGAGGGACAAGGAATGACATTTGAGGAATTGTGTTCCTAGGTGATGGGCATTCTGATCTTTTTATCTTTCAGTAATTTCGTTAGGTCAACGGACATAAGTGCTATTTTTCCACTTAATAGACACGCATGTAATTTTATCCTAATCTCAGGATCATGGGTGTAATTAAGTCTATAATTTTCTTAACTCTCAAAACCTTATGTTATGGGTAATATTTTTTTTCTTTTTTCTTTTGATGATACATGTCTTTATTTGTTGAACGATCTCAAATTATTCTTGATAAACTTTTGTTGAATTTGTATTTATATTAAACTTGTGATGCATATATATAAATATAAGGTGAAAAACGAAGATTTGTAAATATTATTGAAATTATTTAATTCATTACCATTATCAGATATCAATTTCACACATTTATTTCGCTTTATAGATTTCAAAAGGACACACACAAGCACACATATATAGACTTTTTAGACGAGTAGGTTTGGTATTATCATATAAGTCTGTGTTAAAAATAAAAGTTCTTATTATACTACTAAGATGAACGAGGTCGTGCTACATAAAAATAAAAGAGAGTTTTAGAGTACACCATCTAGAAAAATTTAGAACACTATAGATTTTTTAATTGAAAAGTAGAAAAAAGAAAGTACAGTTAAGATTAAGTATAGTTTTTGACAAATTGTACTCGAATGTTGAAACTTAAAATAAAAAAAGTAAAAAAAGGCTTGTTACGTATTTTAATCTTAAAATAAGAGATGCATGAAAATTATACTCCCTTTATCCCAAATGATTTGATCATATTTGACTGTACGCTGATTTAGGATATGAATTTTATAGTTAGGACTACTAAATTTGTTACCTAAGTAGTTTAGTTTTTATACGAGTCCTGCTAAATCTCCTAAGTTCGCTTGATTCTTGGTTTTGAAGATGCAACATTTAAGCTTTTAAGGCATTTCGTCTTACAAACTTTGTTATAGTTATAACTTCTTCCTGTTGATACTTTACTTTTGACAATTATTTTCAGATTAATTTTTGAACTTTTGTTAATGTCGCTTTATTATAGTTCAAACTTTTTCTTATTTTCACTTCCTAAACTTATATATATGACATCAAAACATATTACAAGAAATTATCTCTAAATATTTTCTTTACTTTTATTACTGTACAATTAATCTTATAGTATTTCGTGGAAGTTAGATATTTGTAGAACATGTTTGATACTAATTACAATATCAGTGTACCTTCAATAACAAGGTATAATATGCAATAGTTAGGATTATCTTTAGCGGTAACTTGATCTGACGAAAGAAATAAATATGATAAATAGTAAAAATATTAGTAATAATTTACTAGGGTTTGAAAGCAAGACCATGTTTAATTAACTTTTCATATTTCGAGCATTTAATTAGTTTAATTAAAATAGTCTTATTGATTAATTTTAATTGTGTTTTTCACCAAGATTCATATTGTTTTTATTTCAAATTACTATATAACGTGCAAAGCACGTGATCTTTACTAGTATCCATGAATGGAGTTGTTCTAGTTGGGTAAAAACAGATCTCAGCAATAATCAAGGGAACTTCACTGCTGAAGAAGGCCCAAAACCTATAGTTAGGTTGGCTTTGATGCCTAAGAGTGGATCTTCTGGCCTGTTTTTCAATCGGATGAAAGAGTCAACCTTTTGATTGAGACACAAGTTTTAGAACTGATGTGGTAAATGCTTGCCCTATGTAACATGGAGGTGGTTACCTGTATTCTATATTGCTTCCTGTATATGTAATAAAGCAGACTGTTGCTACATATATGTTGAGACTGGAAATTCACGGTGTAGCATATTATGTACTTTCATCGCACGCCAACGTCAAGATAGGTGATAAAAATGTGGCGTCTCTCGATGGAATGGTTCCCAGGGATTTTGCAATGCTGTTTTTTGCTGAGTTAATACTCGCAGTCAGTCATGTAGGCTCTGTTTGGTAACCTTTCCTTTTTCTATTTTTTTTTTCAGTTTTGTAAACTGGAGGAAAAAAAACGCGTTTGACACACGGGTTTTGTTCTTTTTTTTTTTCAGTTTTGAAAACTAGTTTTTAAAACATGGCTGTTTTTGAAAACTCTCATTTAAGAGTTCTGAGTTTTCAGTTTTGGTTTTTATTTTGAGAGTACCACCACCACCACCCTCCCATCGCCGACAACCACTGTCCACCGCCTACGACTCCAAAGAAAAAATTCAAAATAAAAATTGGGTAATCAAACACCCATTTATTTTTGTAAAAAATAAAAACTAAACTGGTTTTTATTTTTTTAGAAACAGAAAATCAAAATTGGAAGTGATTTCAAACATTACCACAGTCTCCAGAGCTCTTTAGCAGCCAAGTGCTCTACTGTACTTTTGCACCATCCTCATTTTCTATACGTAGTTACTCGCGGCGTTGCTCGAGAAGTCCGTGAGTAGTCTAGGACCATCAAATTTAGGGTAAACGGAGAATTAAGTATAGTAGCTGTGAGTTTTACGAGTGTCGGGTCGGACCACATTGGGGTTCCAATTATAACTACGGAAAAAAAAAAGTGATGACAAAATCAATTTGCCTATACATTGGAACTTTGAGAAACCAATTAGGCAATAAGACTAAAATTCTAATTAGATTACATAACATCCAAAGAAAATAACTCATTACACACATCATTACATAGCATTTATTAAAATTCTAATGAAAATTACATAACATTCAAAAGAAAATAACTCCTTACATAGCATCTGTTAAACTTTAAATCAAATTACACACAGCAAATATATCCATCAGATTAACTTAAAGAAGAAAGAAGTCCTCTTTAGTCTTTAAACCAAACAAGCATCTTCAAAACCTTCATTGCCAATCAACCTTCAACCAACATATAATCTATATTTCTGAAAAAATGCAATGAAAGAAAAATCAGTCAGGCAAAGGGCGAAAACACAATGGAAAAGGTACAAAGCGATGATAAAGGATGCCAAAGATTATTTCATCATAACTGATATGATACTAATTATTGAGAATTTCCTTCAAATCAAGTATACTGATAGTCTGATACAAGTATACTGAATCAAACCAATTATGAGTTTGTGACATTCCAAGTGTACTGATTCAAACCAAATATTTCAGAATATGTACTCTCTTTAAGCAATTGTGAGTTTGTGACATTTTATTTGCATTATCATTCTCAAAAGGGTGGCCCTAGCTCTACTGCAGTTCTCATGCACGATCATCCCAACTACTTGCAATCACTTCTGTATATATTAACAATGACTAATATATAAATGTACAGGGCAATTGCATTTTTGCACTAATTGAAAACTAATCTTAACAAGTCGTTCCTTAGAATTCATACCAAGGTGAAAAGATTTTCACATGTACACTTGTTTATCATGCACATGTAATTGGAAGGTGAAATGAAATTGAATCCGTCAGTGTCCAAACAGTGGCTGAATGCTAGTTCATGAGAAAGATTTTCTCTCTTCTTATTCCATGTTTCTGAGAACCTAAGGTCTTTAAAATCAATACTTAATACTACAACTTTGGTCGACATAGTGTAGTAGCAGATACACAGTGACTGTTTCTTGTGTGCATTATAACTTATTAATGTTGATCAGGAACAAAAATCAGCACCATAATTAGAACCATAATTGGAAAAAGTTTTTCTTTTCTTGTTAATCACCAAAATTGATCCTGACCAACTCCCCTATCACCCACCCACGTCATTTTGGGGGCTGAATATGCTACAATTTCTGATGATTCAGGGAAGAAGATGAAGGGGAAATGGGGAAGCTTAACTGAGCTAAGAAAGGAGGAATCTAGAAAAGGGGAGACATTACCTTGGAGGCTAGAGGAAATAGGAGGCAACGGCAGGAGGAGATACAGATGCGCAGCTGTGGGAGGTTGAGATGGCGACTGGAGAAGGCAGCGGCTGAAGAGACGACGCTGAAGAAGGTGCTGCCTTGGTGGAGGCGCTGCCGTGGTGGAGACGCTGCCTTGGTGGAGGCGCTGCCGTGGCGGAGGCGCTGCCGTGGTGGAGGTGTTGCCTTGAGAGTTGAGAGTTGAGGGCTGAGCTGAGGCGTGGAGTGTGAGGTTGTGGTCCTTGTGGAGCAGATCTGGGAGTGGGCGGCGATAGAAGAAAAGATGGATTAGGATTTAGGGTTAGTGGTGGGTTACTGATATTTTATATGAAGGGTTGAGTTTAACTACCCAATTCAGTTAAAACTAACTGGGGTTAGTTTAAAAAAAACTATATATTATAATGTATACGGTCGGTTCGGTTTAGATCGGTTTCAAAAAAACCAAACCGAACCGACCGAACCGGACATGCGGTTTGTGAAAAAAAAACCAAACCAATTGTTTTTGCAATCGGTTTGAAATTTGTCGGATTAGTTGGTTCGGTTTTTACGGTTGGATTGGTTTTTACGGTTTAAATGCTCACCCCTAATACTGCATGTGTAGAAAAACTTATTTCATCACAACCTTGAATGTTCTCAAGTCGAGATCAATGCCCTTATTGTAAACAACTTGAATGAACTACATATAAACAGCTTCAGGGCAGAATATAACCCTATAGTTAGTCCCTCCCGGGCCTTATAAATGTGCTAGTTTGATCATCCTTGGGGTAACTATAAGCAGTCAGACATCTGTCTTTAAAAAATCTCGAGAAGTCTGTCGGTCCACAGTTCCCCGAGTTGCAACAGTATTCATCGGTCTTAAACACGGTGCACGGGTTATTACACCCGCCCAGTGCCTTTAACTCGTTAGGGCACTGGTCGTTGATATCCGCTGTACATGTGGGACCGCTGGTGCATCCATTGGAAGTGGGAATAAATTCCATGGCCACGTTGAAGCCATCCATAAGAGAGATGTCGAAAAAAGTCTAGGTTTTGAAATTGGTTTAGACCAAATTCAACTAGGGTGTTGGGGTGGCAACCGTAGTCTTGGCATTGGAGAAGTCCATTGCAGTCACCTGTTTGGCACGAACCTCGCCTCGCCCCTCCCCGCCCCGCCCCGCCTCGTCAAAGTTTCAGTTGGTTCGAAGCCATATACGACCTCCTGTGGTGCCGGCGGGGACGTCAAGGTCCCATGTTTGGCCAAAGTCTAGCTGCCTGCCACCGCCGGGCACGGCGCCCACCCACACCGTGAAGGGGCAGTTGTTTCGGATAGGGTCAAATACACGTAGGTACCCTGAAACTACAACAAAGTCTCAATTAAGGGTCCCAAAGTTTAATTTTTACACATAAAGGCCTGTAACTCCAAATTTGCAATAAGTAAGTACATCTGTCCACTTTCTTAACGATTGAGGCTTTTCCGTCAGGGGCATTTTTGGGTTTTCATATTTGGGTGTTTTTTCTCTTTTCTTTTTTAATTTTTCACTTCTTCTTCCTTAAGAAGAAGAAACCATCGGCGGCAGATCTTCGTTCAGATCATAAGAGGCATGCTGTCGATGGCTCAGTTCCTCTCACGCGCAGATTTGTCATCAACTTCCACTAGGGCCACACCACTGCCACGATCGACAGCAACCACCGGTAGTGACTGGTGCCATCCACCGATCTATCACAAAGGACCCACGACGGCGGCGGGTGAGGAACCAGATCCACAACACCATGCTTACCGTCACAGAACAATAAAAAGAAAAGGGTTATTCAAGTCAGTCGCTTCAATTGAACCTTCTTCGACGACTGATCGGCATCAACCATGATCGTCATACCTGTCGCCGGCGATCGGCCACCGGCGCCTCAATTTTTCCTTCCCCTCCTCAAAGAGCCAAAACCCTTGTACAAAAAACTCCTGCCTCTTGCCAACCGTGTGGTTTTCCCTTGCCTCGCCGCCTGTTGGCTCATCACAGTCTTCCCTTCCCTAGGCTACATGTTCGAAAAGAAGCCTCTGACTGGAATTAAGACTCAAGTGGCTGAAATTCAGTCAAAGTTGACAACACTTGGGATGTTCGAAGCCAAAATCGAGGACTTCTAATCGAACATGGTCGAAATCAAGTTGGGTTCATAGCAGCAATCGTGCCGGAAGTAGTTCCATTCAGCTCAAGAAGGGCTTTGTCCAAATGAACAGCTTCCTCTTCTAGCCTCTTTAACTTGCTTCCCAAATCAACTTCAAGAAAGAAAATAGAAACAGAGAAAGAAAACAGAAAGAGGAAGAACAGTTCGGGCAGTACGAAGAAAATAGGGGGAAGAAGAGAGGAGGAGAGAAAGAGAGAGAAAGAAAGGGATTAAATGAGGATGGGGAGGAGAGAGGTGAAATTTTGAAGAAGAAGAACAACAGAAAAACACCCAAATATGGAAACCCAAAAATTCCCCTGACGGAAAAGCCTCAATCTTTAAGAAAGTGGACGGATGTACTTACTTATTGCAAATTTGGAGTTACAAGCCCTTATGTGTAAAAATTAAACTTTGGGACCCTTAATTGAGACTTTGTGGTAGTTTCAGGGTACCTACGTGTATTTGACCCTTTCGGATATTAAAAGTGGCTACATTGGTGGAGGTGAAAAGGATGGAGATCAAGATTAAAATGGAACTGAAAATGGGCAGGGATTTGAATCTCTGAGCTTGGTTGTGTTTGTGTGATGTTCACGAGGGAATGAGTTGAGTTTATATAGAAGGCGAGCATGGCTTTGCAGGGCTTCTGCGTGCTTTATTCTGTGGAGTTTCGTTCCTAGATTATTAGTTTTGGCCTGACTCACTGACTATTCTTCTCCCTCTTTTTCTAGTACGGGGAACTTGACAAGTCAGTGAATTATTAATTGGAAAAAATTTGGTTGCTACCCGGGTCGGAGGAATCTTCCTCCTACTCCATATATAGCGACAATCAATCGTCTCTAAATGTTTTTAGTGACTTTCATTTAGTGACGCCAAAAAAGTACTACTAATGATTGTCGCTGATAGTGTTAGAAGAAAAACCACTAAAAACATTTAACAACTGTTAATTGTCACTATATATGGGGTTGGAGGAAGATTCTTACAACACGGGTAAGGGCCAAAGTTTGTTCTTATTAATATCTGCTAACAAAGGTGCATTGTGTTGGCCTTATCAATATATCTAGACTATGGACAAAGCAAAAAAAATGTCGTTAAATTCATGTTAGTGATAAGAAAAAAATTATCACAATCACTTTTAACAACAACGATTAAAATTTTTAATATCAACTTTTGTTGTTAAAGTTTGCTACAACATAAATGATTTATACTAGAGGATCCTTATCTTTAATCACTCTGAAGTCTAGGCATATTAGTATTGATGATGATGATGATGATACGTAACACCATAAAGTATGTGATATGAAAAAGGCTACTGCGAGCCACAAAATATTCAGATGACATCCCATCCAGAAGACAACCCCTTCCGGTAGGGCTATGTACTTAACAAAATGTCGGCTAAAAAATCTGATGGTGATGCTGTTACTCGCCTATTCCTGTAGGGGTCAGAAAGGCAGCGCAAATTATACCACTCATGCTACCTCAAATGACCTGCTCGACTAGCATGAGTAGCAAATGCTCTTGCAACACTCAGATAGCAATCATCTCCACAAACGTTATATACAGAGTACAAAAATGCGAATTAAAAATAAACAAAAAAAAATAGGAAGAAGAAGATATTATTGCCAAGCTGTCGTTAGAGTGGGAAAATTCTGTTTGGGCATAGCCAAAGGGACAAAAATAAACTTAACCGATTTGGACAGGAACTTGGGTGAAATAGTCTATACGTTGGATGATATACACGCCACGCACAGCCATATTCAGTCACTTAGTCAAGATCTAGAGGGATCGTGCACATGACCTTTTCTCTCTGGCTGTAAACACTCTTCACCAGATCTCTTGTGCTGGAATTGCATGCACTCTAGAGCAAAATCGTGAGAAGCTCCTTGCTAGACATTAGTCTTTCTTATTTTCTTGGGGTTGATTTTTGTAATCAAACACATGGAAATTTTTTTCAAAAACACCATGTGTTTGAGGGGATGTTAAATGATTTTAAATCAATCTAGAATTCCTAAGTTTAACTTTTAGATAAGAAGTGAATAGTTATCTTTTGAGATAATATTATCAGGAGATATCAATACAGAAGAATGTTGAGCACATCAACGAGATAAGCCGGATCTACTCGTCCAAGTCCAAAAAGAAAAGAGCACTCACCTCCCTGGTCGGTCTTCAAAGAGGATTGCAGGGTTCAAACTGGAGGTGGTGGCCAACTTTGGTTCAAGTGAGCAAGTTCTTAGGTCGGCTGCTAAGAAGGTTAGTGTAAGTGAAGCCAATCCACCATTGGGTCCAGCTGTGGATGCTGCAGAGCTTGAGGCTCTGCCAGAAAAAGTGAGTCTTCAAATAAAAATGGAAAGCCTGTGCACCAACAGGACAAAACTTCTAATACTCGGCCACTGGCCAGAATTTGGCTTACACAGGCAATTTGATCCGCCGGAGAAACCTGTCCCAATTCGGCAGTTACCCCAAAATCCAGCACACTTGGATACTGGTGTACCACTTTGCAGTAGCATTGGTCCTCAAGAATCTAGCTTAAGGTCGGTAACAAGTTTGAAGTACTGGAGCTTGCTAAATTTTTCCCCTGAATCTGCTTTCCCTTGGGAAGCTGCGCGAGAGGTTAGTTTTGAGATAATATCCAGCGGTTCTCGCAGTGAAAGGCTTCTCATTAATCATGAGGGACATTCTTTTGGGGACTGCTGATGTAAACCTACCGAAAACCCAATTCATTTGACGATACCTTTGGTGACTGAAAAAGGGAATTGTATGGGCTCTATATAGTAATTAACCATGAACTTCGGCGATCATAGTCGCTTCCTCTTTGATTATCCTTTAAAGCTACTTATCATGTAAAAAGTGTTATAAGAAAAATGAACACCCTAATAAAATTGTTGAAAATTTGATAGAATCGGAATTGCAAATAAAGACTTTGAAGCGCGTGATCGCTGTCTTTAAGGCTTTATTTGTCCCCACTCGAAACCGAGTTTGCTGACGGGTTAACGCCAAACAATCCTTCAGGATACAACAAAGTCTTTGAGAATCTGCAAACAGCAAATTCAAAAATTTCCCTTAGAATTCTCTTTGAAATAGTGCACATTTTTTGTTATAGTAATTTTCAGAAAGGAAGAGTATTTCGAAAATAGTAAGTCAGTATATGAAAAGAACTGAAAACCTTGTCTTTATAAATCTGAAAAGGTGTGATTTTTTGGACAGACACAACTGTTGGAAAATCAAAACAATTGCAATAGTTTAAAAATAACTGACAATAAATCAAAATTCAAATTTAAATAAATCACACACATTTTCAATAAAACTATTTTTTCAAAAATACAAAATATTTTTCAAAAATAAGTCATGTTTTTTCGCGACCGTGGCAAGCGCTAAGTGCGCCTATAATGCGCACCAGCATGCGGGTAGTATGGAGACAAGCACACTCTAGTTTTACTATCAAGTGTAAAGTAAAAACACTTTTGCCCTTATAAACTTTTTTCAAAACTCACTTCCAAACAATGTGGGACAAAAGAGTGAGTTGTTTTCAAACAACTCAACTCACAAAACACAACAAATATGACTACCCTGTTTATTGTCTTGCCTCAAAAGTCGTAAATCAATTGTGAAGGAACTTGAGTTTATCACGATAGAGATAAGAAAACTTTATACTCTAAAAAGAGAGTAAGCCACGTCCTTCTCATGAAAGAGTTAAAAAGTGTCACGAGTACTTCTTTTAGTGACAAAAGAATATAACTTAGAAAAAAAATAGTGTGGATCTACCCTTATACTAAAATAAAATATACCAAGAATTGCCCGTTCAGAATCTAAGGTTAAGATCGTATGGTTAGAAATGATCGACTGCTTAGAAGGTCGAACCACACCATCACATAGTTAAAGGGATAGATCTTTTCGGTGGCAAGAAATCATCAGAAATCTTTCTGATATTTCTGTCTAACTTTACGTTGCTTTGTCATGAAAATTCCTGGCAACATATTTGCCATTGAGAAAAGGCTTGGATGAATTTTGTTCGAGAAAATGATTATAGCAAGATAACGTCAATTAAGGGCTTAGTAATTCACTTGGCAGATGCTTATTTGTTACAAGATACATGTGCACAATACTGCATGTGCACAAAAGCTTATTTCCTCACAACCTTGAACATGCTCAAGTCGAGAGCAATGCCCTTATTGTAAACCACTTGAACGGGCTACTCATAAACAGCTTCAAGGGCAGAATACAACCCTATAATTAGTCCCACCGGGGCATGTAAATGTGCTAGTTTGATCATCCTTAGGGTAACTATAAGCAGTCGGACATCTGTCCTTGAAAAACCTCGAGAAATTTGTCGGTTCACAGTTCCCTGAGTTGCAACAGTATTCATCGGTCTTAAACACAGTGCACGGATTATTACACCCGCCCGGTGCCTTTAACTCATTCGGGCACTGGCCGTTGATATCCGCCGTACATGTAGGACCGCTGGTGCATCCATTAGAAGTAGGAATAAATTCCATGGCCGTGTTGAAGCCATCCACAAGAGAGATGTCAAAAAAGTCTAGGTTTTGAAATTGGTTTAGACCAAATTCAGCTAAGGTGTTAGGGGGGCTACCGTAGCCTTGGCATTGGAGTAGCCCATTGCAGTCACCTGTTTGGCACGAGCCGCGACCTGCCCCGTCGAAGTTGCAGTTGGTTCGAGGCCATATACGTCCTCCTGTGGTGCCAGCGGGGACGTCAAGGTCCCATGTTTGGCCACTGTCTAGCCGCCTGCCACCTCCGGGCACGGCGCCAGCCCACACCGTGAAGGGGCAGTTGTTTCGGATATTAAAAGTGGCTGCATTGGTGGAGTTGAAAAGGATGGAGATGAAGATGAAAATGGAACTGAAAATGGGGAGGGATTTGAAGGACATCATCTTTGAGTTTGGTTGTGTTTGTGTGATGTTCATGAGGGAATGAGTTGGGTTTATATAGAGGGCAAGCTTGGCTTTGCAGGGCTTCTACGTGTTTTATTCTGTGGAATTTCGTTCCTAGATTATTAGTTTTGGCTTGACTCACTGACTATTCTTCTCCCTCTTTTTCTCAGTATGGGAACTTGACAAGTCAATGAATTATCTGCTAACAGAAGTGAATTGTGTTGGCCTTGTCAATATATCTAGACCCTGGACAAAGCAAAGAATGTCGCTAAATGCATGTTAGTGATAAAAAAAAATTATCACAATCACTTTTAACAACAACAATTAAAATTTTTAATATCAACTTTTGTTGCTAAAGTTCGTTACAACAGAAATGATTCATACTAGAGGATCCTTATCTTTAATCACTCTACAGTCTAGACATAATTGTATTATCCAATGCGTTTTCCCAATTTTCGATTTTGCTTTGGCCATGATAATAATAATAATAATAATATGTAACACCATAAAGCATGTGATATCAACAAGGCTAGTGCGATAGCCACAAAATATTCAGATGGCGTCCCATTTGAAAGGATCCAGAAGACAACCCCTTCCGGTAGGGCTATGTACTCAACATGGCTTAGTAGTTAGTCTATACGTTGGAAGATATACCCGCCACGCACAGCCATCAGTCACTTAGTCAAGATCTAGCGCACATGACCTTTTCTCTCTGGCTGTAAACACTCTCCACCAGATACGGTGTCTCATTTGAGTACTCAACCCTTTTCTAGTCAAGCTTGGACCATAGAGACAATAGAAACCTAGACCATTTTTCGTTTTTGTTTCTTTCATTTGATCTAGATAACTGAATTTTATATGGCACACCATTCAGTAGCAATCTAAAAATTAAATTTAGAGCCGGCCAAATTTTAATCAGTCGTAATTAGTACGATTAACATATTCAAAATAGAGTTGAGATTCACACTCACTATTCTGTTACCTCATAAATTGCAAAATGCATAGTTTTTTACTATGTGTTTTGGAATCAATACTACAATTCAACACAGATGCTCATATATTGTATTGACACTGCAAAACAATAGTTAACGTCGATGTATGGGCAAATTTTTTTGCCACTGCAATGGCCATAAGTAAAAAAGAGGAATTGTAAGTTTATAGATTTATATATAAATCGATTTTTGGACTATTATAATAATTCCTGTGCGAGGCTCTTTCGTTTTGGAGAAATCTTCAATGATTAATTTACGAGAGGGATGCTTCCAAGCTACGACTAATAGGGAATTCTAAAGGTTAAAACGGAGAAGTCTTGGTCCAGGCGAGGAAAATGAAAACAGCAAATTGCGTGGTTGTGTTTCTAATGATAGAGATGAAAATTAGGTCACTTGACCTAACGAAAACATTCGACCACTCAATGAGGAGGTGCCAAACTTTTAATAGTACAGGGAGTTCTAAACTATGGCCTACCGTCTTGGAAATTTTTGCCCAGTCAAGGCTCGGCCAGCCTTGCCCAGGCAACATTTATGTGATCATGATAATATTCTTAATTCTTTTTTTTTTTTTTGTAGATTAAGCTTTTACAGCATATACTGACTTTACGTGATATCAAAGTTTTGGTTTCTCAAGGTCCTAGATTTGAATTTCATGCTTGGGTAGTTGATCCTCTTGCATTATAAAGAACATAAATTTTGTAAGTGTGTTTGGGCCTCCTTGTTTTGGTTTCTCTTCTCTTTTTTTGTTTACTTTTAATCCGCATTTTGCACTCTGTATATAACGTTTGTGGAGATGATTACTATCTGAGTGTGGCAAGAGCATTTGCTATTCATGCTAGTCGAACGGGTCTTGAGCCAGCACCAGTGGTGTAATTTGTGCTGCCTTTTTGGCCCCTACAGGAATAGGCGGGTAACAGCATCACCATCGGATTTTTTTAGCCGGCATTTTGTTGAGTACATAGCCCTACCGGAAGGGGTTGTCTTCTGGATCCTTACAAATGGGACGCCATCTGAATATTTTGTGGCTATCGTACTAGCCTTGTTGATATCACATGCTTTATGGTGTTACATATTATTATTATTATTATTATTATTATTATCATGGCCAAAGCAAAATCAAAAATTGGGTAAACGCATTGAATAATACAGTTATGTCTAGACTGTAGAGTGATTAAAGATAAGGATCCTCTAGTATGAATCATTTCTGTTGTAACGAACTTTAGCAACAAAAGTTGATATTAAAAATTTTAATCGTTGTTGTTAAAAGTGATTGTGATAATTTTTTTTATCATTAACATGCATTTAGCGACATTCTTTGCTTTGTCCAGGGTCTAGATATATTGACAAGGCCAACACAATTCACTTCTGTTAGCAGATAATTCATTGACTTGTCAAGTTCCCATACTGAGAAAAAGAGGGAGAAGAATAGTCAGTGAGTCAAGCCAAAACTAATAATCTAGGAACGAAATTCCACAGAATAAAACACGTAGAAGCCCTGCAAAGCCATGCTTGCCCTCTATATAAACCCAACTCATTCCCTCATGAACATCACACAAACACAACCAAACTCAAAGATGATGTCCTTCAAATCCCTCCCCATTTTCAGTTCCATTTTCATCTTCATTTCCATCCTTTTCACCTCCACCAATGCAGCCACTTTTAATATCCGAAACAACTGCCCATTCACGGTGTGGGCTGGCGCCGTGCCCGGCGGTGGCAGGCGGCTAGACAGTGGCCAAACATGGGACCTTGACGTCCCCGCTGGCACCACAGGAGGACGTATATGGCCTCGAACCAACTGCAACTTCGACGGGGCAGGTCGCGGCTCGTGCCAAACAGGTGACTGCAATGGGCTACTCCAATGCCAAGGCTACGGTAGCCCCCCTAACACCTTAGCTGAATTTGGTCTAAACCAATTTCAAAACCTAGACTTTTTTGACATCTCTCTTGTGGATGGCTTCAACACGGCCATGGAATTTATTCCTACTTCTAATGGATGCACCAGCGGTCCTACATGTACCGCGGATATCAACGGCCAGTGCCCGAATGAGTTAAAGGCACCGGGCGGGTGTAATAACCCGTGCACTGTGTTTAAGACCGATGAATACTGTTGCAACTCAGGGAACTGTGGACCGACAAATTTCTCGAGGTTTTTCAAGGACAGATGTCCGACTGCTTATAGTTACCCTAAGGATGATCCAACTAGCACATTTACATGCCCCGGAGGGACTAATTATAAGGTTGTATTCTGCCCTTGAAGCTGTTTATGAGTAGCCCGTTCAAGTTGTTTACAATAAGGGCATTGCTCTCGACTTGAGAATGTTCAAGGTTCTGAGGAAATAAGTTTTCGTGCACATGCAGTATTGTGCACATGTATCTTGTAAGAAATAAGCATCTGCCAAGTGAATTACTAAGCCCTTAATTGACGTTATCTTGCTATAATCATTTTCTCGAACAAAATTCATCCAAGCCTTTTCTCAATGGCAAATATGTTGCCAGGAATTTTCATGACAAAGCAACGTAAAGTTAGACAGAAATATCAGAAAGATTTCTGATGATTTCTTGCCACCGAAAAGATCTATCCCTTTAACTATGTGATGGTGTGGTTCGACCTTCTAAGCAGTCGATCATTTCTAACCATACGATCTTAACCTTAGATTCTGAACGGCCAATTCTTGGTATATTTTATTTTAGGATAAGGGTAGATCCACACTATTTTTTTTCTAAGTTATATTCTTTTGTCACTAAAAGAAGTACTCGTGACACTTTTTAACTCTTTCATGAGAAGGACGTGGCTTACTCTCTTTTTAGAGTATAAAGTTTTCATATCTCTATCGTGATAAACTCAAGTTCCTTCACAATTGACTTACGACTTTTGAGGCAAGACAATAAACAGGCCAACAGGGTAGTCATATTATTAGGGTGTTCATTTTTCTTATAACACTTTTTACATGATAATTAGCTTTAAATGATTTCCATAATCAAAGAGGAAGCGACTATGATCGCCGAAGGCTGACCAAGGGCAAGTGCCACGGCGTGCCGACGGTCGACGTGGAACATGCGACGGTCGAAGCATGATGAGGCGTCCCGCAAAAATGAATTTCTTAGTGACGAAGTCACATGGAAAAGTGAGAAGTGCATGTGACAGAGCGTGCACGTTTTGACCGGTTGAAAGCGTTGAAAATTGACTGTTGATTGTGCCGATATGTCATGCAAAATAAGATCTCAACTGGGCCCTTAGGTGTAACCAAGATAAGTTGGGAACACAATTTAAATATCTTTAACGATATTACTTAATACACCGAATATTACTTTGTAATATTACTTTTTAGCGTTACTGATTAAAACATCATATTTAACCACGATCACTTATCGCGCTGAAGCATATGAAACGTACAAAAAAAGTCACCGCCTCTTCCTTCAAGCTGAAGCTTTGGACTCTTTCTTACTTGGCTTCAGTCTCAGTTTCCCGCAAATTCGAGTCCATGTCCATCTCTCTCACACACTGGAATCTCCATTGAAACCTCACCAAAAAAGGTCACACTACACTCTCATTGGAAAACCTCATTGTATATGCATGTACGATTTATCCCCGTTCTTGCCTCTTGATATGTTCCCCATATACCATTTGCTTGATTTCGACGGTTTCACACAAAAACAAAACCCTAGAATTCACTCTGATGCATCTTTTCTTGGTTTCGCTGATTAATCCATTGATATGTAGATTGATTGTTTCTTTATAGAGTTGCATCCGTTTGGTTGACGAGTGATATAGCTAAAATATCCCCCTAACCAACTTATGACACGTGGCATGGATGACTTTGAGCGGAACTGAGGAATCTGTATCGGGACAGAGTCTGAGAGAGGTGATAGAATCCGTTTAGGACTCAACTGCTAAAAGGATAAGTCCTGGTAGGACTCTACTACGTGAGGGATCAGCGAGGAAAGAATCCTAAAGGAGAGAGGAGTCTGGGAAATGGCCTACATAAGGGGAAAATCCTCAGGTACACAGACAGGTTCACACACAAGCACCCAGTGCATTTTTACGCTATTCAGAGCTCTACCCTAGTAGCGACGTTCTGACTTTAGCATCGGAGCCGCCTCCACCGGAACATCCCCGGTGGTCACTCCGTGTTCTATTTTGCAGGTCCATTTCCTAGCCGTGGATCCCGATCAATATTCTAGCAGCAACATTTTGGCGCCATCCGTGGGACCGACAGGGAACATGGCAAGGAAATCATCTTCAGACGCTCCTGCAGCCAGTCGCTCCGTCCAAAATCGGCGAGCAAGATCAAGTTGCTCCCGCCGAAGAGGGCATAAACCGACACCATCCCAACACCATTCCAGTAACGACCGGATTAATGTGACCTCAGTCACCCCGAATACAACTGACAGTTCCCAGGGAACTCGTTCCCCGACCCCTCTTCTAAAGAGGGGAGATTTACGCCATCGCCTGACCTGAAAGCTGTTTGATACTCCGAATGCAGACCTGACCAGAGAAGTCCATGAACTTAAGGGCGTGGTGACTACCTTACAGAAGAAGCTCGAGGCGGTGGCCCCGACGATTTCTACGAACCAGACACATCTGGATCCCAGCGACCTTCGCCTTAGACTGACCTCAAGGTCCGGCTATGGTCGAAGCCATAAGTCAAAGACTAATCCCAGCTACCAGCCAAGACATATGGCCAGAAGCGAATCATATCTCCGACGAGAGAAGTCAATAGAGGACAGCACGAATTCGCCTCCCGCAGTAAGCGACAAAATTCGAGGACGACGCTGCGCGGAGCAAAAACATTGTCCCCAAGGACGAGTTCATGGCCCCGGACGAAAAGTCCGTCCCCAAGGACGAACTTCTCGCAAACCCACCTCCGGGCCATGCCCGGAGGAATTCACTCCTCCCAGGGATGATTCGGGATACCCCCTGTCCAAAGGAATTGAGAAGGCGAAACTCCCTCCTAATTTTCGGATGCCGCAGTGCGATTTATATGATGGGAGCGGAGACCCCGGAGAGCACGTCTACCAGTTCCAAAAAAATATGCTGCTCCTCCAAGTCTCGGATGCCGTCATGTGCCGGGCATTCCCAACCACTTTGAGGAAGGCGGCGCATGCGTGGTTTAAGTCCCTACGACCCAGGTCTATCCATTCCTTCTCCCAGCTATCTGACTTGTTTCAGAAACATTTTGTGAGCAGCCGAACTCAGAGGAAGAATTCGGCTAGTCTCCTCAATATAGTCCAAGAAAGGAACGAATCTCTGTCGCGGTATTTGGGACGTTTCAACGCGGCGACGTTAGAAATAGACAACCTGGACGAGTCAGTAAAATACACCGCTTTTATGCGCGGGCTTCGTCCTACAACCAAGTTTGCATTTGCAGTAAATAAGAGCCCCCCTGAAAACATGAGCGGCTTGTTGGATAAGGCCAACAAATACATCCAGGCCGAAGAATACTTGGAAACCCACAAAGAACACAGAGGAGACAATGGGCAAGGGCAAGAAAAGAGAGCCCGGGAAGATAGTCCAAGAAGTGGACGGGGTTCTAAGCATTCAAGGAGAGACGAAAGGCGCCCAAAAGAAATGTTCGACATGAAGAATCTGGCGCCATTGAATGCTAGACCGTCGCAGATTCTCCATGAGATAAAGGATAAAGAGATACTGGAAAGACCAGAGAAGATGAGGTCGGCGCCCAGTCAGAGAGATAGGAACTTGTGGTGCCATTACCACAATGACCATGGTCACACTACCGACAACTGTGAATCGCTCAAGCGCGCAATAGAGGCTCTTATCAAACGGGGACATCTGCGAGGGTATGTCAATCGCAGAAATGAAAAGAGGGAAGCCACCCCCTTAGCAGGAAGAGATGAAGTACGAGAGAATGCGGGCGTCATCAATACTATCTCAGGAGGAATCGCGGCAGGAGGCTCTTCCGGACAAGGACG
The DNA here is from genome assembly GCA_033070095.1 of Escallonia herrerae. Taxonomy (NCBI): domain Eukaryota; kingdom Viridiplantae; phylum Streptophyta; class Magnoliopsida; order Escalloniales; family Escalloniaceae; genus Escallonia; species Escallonia herrerae. The sequence continues at coordinate 276,445 of JAVXUP010000884.1, forward strand.
AAAAGCTTACGTAAGGGAAGTCCTCACAACTATGGGACCGTCGACAAAAAAGCAGAAGAAAGAACCGGCCCAGACAATATCCTTCTCTGATGATGATGTGGGAGACACAAGAATACCTCATGACGACCCCCTAGTAGTCACACTTCGGGTGGGAAACTTCAACGTGAAAAGAATCCTCGTAGATAATGGAAGCTCAGCGGAAGTACTCTTTTACGAGGCGTTTCAAAGAATGAACATCCCATCCGACCGCTTACAGAAGATAGATACACCTCTATACGGTTTCTCTAACCACCCTGTCGTTTGCGAAGGAATTATTGCATTACCAGTGACTGTAGGTGCCCCTCCGAACCAAGCTAAGCTGATGCTAGATTTCATGGTGGTACGTGTTCCTTCAGCATATAATGCAATTTTGGGCCGAACAGCATTAAACCAGTTAAGGGCTGTGGTATCAACATACCACATGAAAATGAAATTCCCCACGGAGAATGGAGTTGGGGAAGTCAAGGGAGACCAGGTGGTGGCTCGGCAGTGCTACATGGCGTCATGCCGAAACAGAGCCAATGAAACCCTCATGATTGAAGATTTGAGGGATGAGACCAAAGTCGAAAGAGGCAAGCCCGCCAAAGACCTCTTTGATATCGAGCTGTACCCAGGCAACCAAGAGAAAACAGTAAGGGTAGGGACAGGACTGTCAGACGACCTCAAGCTCAAGCTTGTGGACTTATTGCGGAGCTACTCAGATATCTTCGCTTGGACGGCGTCGGATATGCCCGGGATTGATCCGAAAGTGATCACCCATAGATTGAATGTGGACCCGCTCAAGAAGCCGGTCAAGCAAAAGAAGAGAACCTTCGCTCCAGAAAGACAGGTAAAAATCGAAGAAGAAGTTGACAAGTTGTTGGCAGCCGGATTCATCGAGGAAATATCATACCCTGATTGGATAGCTAATGTCGTGATGGTACCCAAGTCGAGCGACCGTTGGCGAATATGCATCGACTTCACTGACCTCAACAAGGCCTGTCCAAAGGACAGTTATCCGCTACCACGAATTGATATCTTGATTGATGCAACTTCGGGTCATGAGCTGTTGAGCTTTATGGATGCATATTCTGGCTACAACCAGATCAAGATGTGCGTGGACGATATTCCCAAGACCGCCTTTATTACAGAACGAGGATTATATTGCTACAAAGTCATGCCTTTCGGACTAAAGAATGCAGGGGCAACTTATCAGTGCCTTGTTAACATGATCTTCCACGATTCAATTGGGAAGAATATAGAGGTATACGTGGATGACATGCTGGTGAAGAGTGTAAAAGCAGAGGCTCATGTGAAAGACCTCAAAGAAACCTTTGAAATCCTGAGAGCTTATAACGTGAAGCTAAACCCACTCAAGTGTGCGTTTGGCGTAGCGTCGGGGAAGTTCTTAGGATTCATGGTATCTCAGAGGGGTATTGAAGCCAATCCAGAGAAGATAGGCGCCATTCATGCCATGAAGTCGCCTAAGACAATCAAGCAGGTTCAGGAACTCACAGGAAGAGTAGCTGCTTTAGGAAGGTTCATGTCGAAATCAGCAGAAAAATGCCTTCCCTTCTTTAAGGCTATCAGGAAGGCGAAAGATTTCGAGTGGACAGAAGAATGCCAAAAGTCGTTCGAGGAATTAAAGTGTTACTTATCGTCCCCGCCGCTTCTTACAAAGCCAATCACTGGTGAAGACTTGTTCATATACCTATCGATCAGTGAGGTTGCGGTGAGCACGATCTTGATCAGAGAAGAAGAAGGCAAGCAAAGACCTGTTTATTACATAAGCAAGGTCCTGCAAGACGTGGAGACCAGATACCCTCGAATAGACAAAGTGGCCCTTGCCCTCGTCACATCGGCTAGAAAACTGAGACCATATTTCCAGTCACACACCATCGTTGTGTTGACTGATCAGCCACTGGGGAAAGTACTCCAAAATCCTGATGCGTCGGGGAGATTGGTAAACTGGTCGGTGGAACTGGGTGAATTTGATATCAAGTACCAACCCCGTACAGCAATTAAGGCTCAAGCCTTATCAGATTTTGTTGTTAAGTGCACAATACCGGAAGACCCCTAGCAGTTGATTCTTTCCGAAGTTTCGGACCCTTGGCTTCTTTATGTCGACGGTTCTTCAAAGGTTGGAAATAGCGGAGCCGGGCTTATACTTATCAGCCCCGAAAAGTTCAAAATTGAGTATGCCCTTCGCTTCAACTTTCAGGCATCAAATAATGAAGCGGAATACGAAGCGCTATTAGCAGGAATAAGGTTGGCACAATCTCTGAAAGTCGACTCCCTTTCCGTACACAGCGATTCTCAGTTAGTTGTGAATCATATATTGGGAGAGTATGGAGCGAAAGATAATAGAATGGCCCAATATCTCCAGGCCGTGAAGACAGAAGCCGCCAAGTTCAAGAATTTCGCCATCCGCCACATACCGCGAGACCAAAATACCCAGGCAGACTCACTGTCAAGACTAACCTCCGAAGACATTTCGGAGTTCTCACGTGCAATATACATTGAGTTCCTCCAAGAAAGAAGTATCCAGCTCTCAAATGAAGTGGATGTGATAGAGCATGAACCGTGCTGGATGGACCCAATTATTCAGTACCTCGCATCGGGGGCGTTACCTATAGAGAGAAGCGAAGCACGTAATCTACGTGCTAAAGCTGCTCGGTTTGCCCTTGTAGATGGTGTGCTATACAAGAAGTCTTTTAGCCTGCCATACCTAAAGTGCCTGACCCCTAAAGAGGCAGATTATGCGTTACAGGAGGTTCATGAAGGTATTTGCGGACAACATTTGGGTGGAAGAAATCTAGCGCACAAAATCTTGAGGCAAGGCTATTACTGGCCAGGGATGCAGAGAGACGCGATAAAGTTCACGAAAAGGTGTGACCAATGTCAAAAATTCGCTCCTCTTACACACACACCGGCAGCGCCCCTTAGTATCTTAACTTCCCCAATTCCGTTCGCAATGTGGGGGATGGATATTTTGGGCCCCTTTCCGATGGCTACCGGGCAAAGGCGATTTGTGATAGTTGCCATCGACTACTTCACAAAATGGACTGAGGCCGAACCGTTGGCTACCATAACGGCGTCGAAATGTGAAGAGTTCTTCTGGAAGAACGTTGTCTGTCGCTTTGGGGTTCCAAAGATCCTGATCACCGATAATGGGAAGCAATTCGATAATTCTAACTTTCGAAGCTTTTGCGAAGGTCTTTCCATCTGTCTCCGCTTTACATCAGTCGCTCATCCCCAATCCAATGGACAAACAGAGAACATGAATCGCTCAATCCTTCAAGGGTTGAAGAGAAAGCTGGACGAGTCTAAGGGGGCATGGGTTGATGAACTTCCGAAGGTACTTTGGGCATACCGCACAACACCTCATTCGGTGACAGGCGAGACATCATTTCTGCTGTGTTTCGGGACAGAGGCGCTGCTGCCCGTAGAAGTGGGCCTCCCCACTGTTCTAGTGTTGCAATTCTCGGAGGCAGAAAACGAGGAGAATCTCAGAGGAAATCTGGATTTGTTAGATGATGTGCGAGCCCAAGCCTTAGATCGGGTGATTTCAACGAAACAACGAGTCGCGCGATTCTACAATCGAAGGGTTCGAATGAGGATATTTAGAGTTGGGGATCTAGTCCTCAGAAAATTGGGAGTTTCAAACCCGAAGGCTGCTGTGGGGAAGTTGTCGCCAAACTGGGAAGGACCTTACAAAATATCGAAGGTGCTTAGACCAGGCGCTTACTCACTTGAAACACTTTCAGGAGAAGCGATCCCGCGAACATGGAATGCAGACAACTTGAGGCGGTACTACCAGTAGAGTCTTGTATCTGTTACAAGACGTTTTCCTTTTTTGTGGGGAAAAGGGGGATAGAACACAGAAGGATAGTAGAGATGAAGTATTTCGATTATAATAAAAATCTTCTTCATCTCCTTCAGTTTGAAGTATATCGTTTCGTCTACTTAATATAAAGATCTTTACCATTCTTGGAAAGAAGTACTGCTTACATTATCCCAACGATGAATGGTTAGCTCGGATAACGATGTCCATGTTCCCAAGAACGACGTACATTCAATGCCCGGGCAGACTTCCCGAGTAGACTGCCCGATCAAGTAAAACCACGAATGATGCTCAAGCAAAGTATCACCCATTGTGATAGGGTAAGACACAAGTTTTACCCAACACGGTCTAACTTTAGTTCTAGCCCGAGAAACGGCAAAACCTGTGGGGGATCGTCGCCCCACCCTGTTTTGTTAATTCGAAATCTGGCCGAGCGTGAGTGCGAGGCTTCTTTGCCAGCCCTTAGCTGACGATAAGGGTTCGCGTCAAAGTAAAACCACGAATGATGCTCAAGCAAAGTATCACCCATTGTGATAGGGTAAGACACAAGTCTTACCTCACACGGTCTAGCTTTAATTCTAGCCCGAGAAATGGCAAAGCCATGCGGGGGATCGTCGCCCCACCCTGTCTTGTTAATTCGAAATTATACCAAGCATGAGAAAGAGGCTTCTTTGCCAGCCCTTAGCTGACGATAAGAGCTCATGTCAAAAGTAAAAGCATCGCAAAAAATGAAATATCCAAAACAAGATTGTTTAGCATTCACAAGCCTCTAAGGCAACACAAATATTAGGAGCACATCAAACGGAAATTGCAAGATAGAAGGATAAAGGTAAGTTATCCTAAGATACAGGAGCATCCCCGGATCGGACACTCTTCTCCCCGGGAGAAATGGCATCCCCAGCTTCAGTAGGCATGGCCGTTTCACCAGACGGCGACTCAAAGCTGGGCACCACAACGTCGTCCAAGAAAAGGTCTGGATACTTGGCCAACGTTAGTTCCTTGGCTTTTTGGAAGCCCTCCTGAAAGATGGAAAGCCCGTCTTCAGTCCGCCTCCGGAGCCATTCATCACCAGCTGTACCATCAAGGAACGCATGGATGGCCTTGTTCCCGACCTCCAACTTTTCATGCCTCAGCTTCTCACATCGCTTTTCCAGATGACCAAGCTTGGTAAGCAGATCAGCATTCTCCGTCTTGAGGTTCTTGACCTCCTTATCAAGTCTGTCAGCCTTGCCTTCGGCTGCTCTCTTGTCAGTCTCAGCGTTGCGAGCCACGTCCATCGCCATCGAGAACCTGTCTTGCATCTGGCTGCTATAGCAGAATACCTGAAAAGGAAAGGGAAATGAAGACGATTATGGGGTAGGAAGAAGAGTTTAATTGACAGCGACAAAAAGAGGGAAGTAATTCAAATTACGTTGTAAGCAGCCTGGACGTGCGCCATAGCAAAGGCCTCATGAGGCTGGTTTTCCAAGATTAGTTTGTCACTTGGCAACACCCCGTGAGCTAAGTGTTGAGCAGAGACATGCGAATGGGGCATTCCCGAGTCGCCCCTCTTGATGGTCCATCTGGGACGGAAAATGGGATCCTTCTCGATGGGAAGATCCTCAACCACCAGCGGGGGGGCTTTAGACTCTACCTAAACTTGGGGTCCTAAAAGACGACGTATCTATCGTCGGGTCCTGAGCCTTAGGCTTCGAAATAATTCGAGGTTCTAGAACAGGAGTTGGAGAAACAGGCATGTCGGAGGCGGGAGGAATGAGCCTCGCATGCCGCATCTCTTGATCTGTAAGGGGCTCATCAATATTGAGAACACCCCTCCTCTTTATGTGATCGAGCAGTTTCTTGGTCACAGCATTGGGAGACAAGAACCCATCCTTTTCAAAATCTTTACAGAAACCGTTCCACTTTCTTGGGAACTCCCATTTGCCGCTTGGCCTCTGAATGAAGAAGTATCGGGAGTGCCAGCCTTTGTTGGACTTGGGACCTCCCTTTATCACTCTGATTCGGTTGTGAATATAATGCCAACCATCACCTTTCGCCACACTCTTTATAAAGCATACTTCAAGGTATAATCTCGTGAAATCAACAACAGTCACTGGATACCCTGAGGTCTGCACAAGATAGATCAAGCCAACTAGTTTTCTCCATCTGTTGGGCACAAGTTGACCTGGCGCCATTTTATAGTGGTTGAAAAAGGCAACAGCAAAGGGGTGCATGAGAACCCTATAGCCAGATCTAATCTGACCTTCGTAGACACTCGTTTCCAAGTTCGTACCATAGTTGACAGGCTCTTGGAGTGCAGGAACCCGAGCAGAAAAGGGAGGAGGCAAAGGATACTCCTTCAAAAGCTCAACTATGCTTTCTTTGGTCATCTTGTTCCTCTTCTCATCTGCGGCGAACCAAGTGTCTTCGTCAAATCTATCCTCGGCTTCATCTTCGATTTCCCCAAGGGCATCTCTACGGCGAAACGAAGTGCTGGTTTGGGGAGTAGAAGTTCCTACTTGGCTCCTAAAAGTTGAGGTACCTACTTGTGAAGATCTACTCTCAGAATCACTCTCTAAATTGTTCTCTGTGGAACTACCGGAGGGCGACGAAGAACTACTCGAAGTGGCTGAAGACATATTCTAAGAGAAGCTACGGTGTGGAGAGCTATGAAAAGGAAATAGATATGTGCCGAACAGGAAGAAAAGAAGAGAAACTTACTTGTTAACAGATGAGCCGAACAGAGTGAGAGTGAGTAGCAGGGGGCAAATGAGGAGAGGAGTCCAAATATATAGAAGAGTGTTGGAATAACCGCCCCTACGAAGGCGGCAACATTCAAGACACGTGTCGTCCGGGATTCCCGGAGCATTAAATTTTGAAATTCAAAATTTAACCGCCTCAACATTCAAGACGCCTTCATGGTTCCCTGACACGTGGCAAGACAAAAGGCTGATCCATTCCCGACCAGGACGTCCGAGCAGAGGTCCCGACCAGGAAGTCCTACCAGAGGTCCCGACCAGGACGTCCGACCAGAGGTCCCGACCAGGAAGTCCGGCCAGAGGTCCCGACCAGGAAGTCCGACCAGAGGTCCCGACCAGGTTGTCCGACCAGAGGTCCCGACCAGGAAGTCCCGACCAGGTTGTCCTACCAGAGGTCCCGACCGGGTTGTCCGACCAGAGGTCCCGACCGGGTTGTCTGACCAGAGTTCCCGACCGGGTTGTCCGACCAGAGGTCCCGACCAGGTTGTCCGACCAGAGGTCCCGACCAGGTTGTCCGACCAGAGGTCCCGACCAGGACGTCCGACCAGAGGTCCCGACCAGGACGTCCGACCAGAGGTCCCGACCAGGAAGCCCGGCCAGAGGTCCGGCCAGAGGTCCCGACCAGGACGTCCGACCAGAGGTCCCGACGACCAGGTCGTCCGACCAGAGTTCCCGACGACCAGGACGGCCGACCAGACCTCCCGACCAGGATGCCCTACCAGACCTCCCGACCAGGATGCCCGACCAGACCTCCCGACCAGGATGCCCGACCAGACCTCCCGACCAGGATGCCCGACCAGACCTCCGACCAGACCTCCCGACCAGGATGCCCGACCAGACCTCCCGACCAGGATGCCCGACCAGACCTCCCGACCAGGATGTCCGACCAGACCTCCCGACCAAGAGGTCCGACCAGACCTCCCGACCAGGATGTCCGACCAGACCTCCCGAATAGACCTCCCTAGCACATGCTTCTGAGTGCAGAATTCTAAAAAGTTCCGCTGAATGACAAACCTGGATAATTCTTAGCTGAACTGCCTTCGGTCTATTGTTACACATGTGCCTTTAACCGTTCACTCAAGGGAACCGTCAAAGGCAGGGGGCATTATGATATAGCTAAAATATCCCCCTAACCAACTTATGACACGTGGCATGGATGACTTTGAGCGGAACTGAGGAATCTGTATCGGGACAGAGTCTGAGAGAGGTGATAGAATCCGTTTAGGACTCAACTGCTAAAAGGATAAGTCCTGGTAGGACTCTACTACGTGAGGGATCAACGAGGAAAGAATCCTAAAGGAGAGAGGAGTCTGGGAAATGGCCTACATAAGGGGAAAATCCTCAGGTACACAGACAGGTTCACACACAAGCACCCAGTGCATTTTTACGCTATTCAGAGCTCTACCCTAGTAGCGACGTTCTGACTTTAGCATCGGAGCCGCCTCCACCGGAACATCCCGGTGGTCACTCCGTGTTCTATTTTGCAGGTCCATTTCCTAGCCGTGGATCCCGATCAATATTCTAGCAGCAACAACGAGGTAATGTGGTGAGAGCAAAAGTTAGCCGCAACTGGTTGAGCTCAAATGAACGAGAACTATTGAAAGATTGAGATTCAAAGATTTTGATTTATTTTATTATTTTGTTAGCCAAGCTGATGAAATGAAGTTTCTTTACATGTACTCTGGGTTTGTTTTGAGTAACTAAATTTTCTTTTGGGATATGTGGTTAGGTTTTGATTCGTTTGTAGAGTTTGATTGATCGAATGATTTGTAGGCAAGAACGAGCTACTTGGGCGCTTGAGCCTAAATGAACAAGAATTGTACAATGGTTGAGTTTTTAGTTTTGTCATTTACGTCATATTTCTTGGCAGCCAAGCTGATAAATTAAGCTTCTTTGTTTGTACTCTGGGGTTGTTTGGGTTTTAATCTTGGTTCGGGATTCTAATTGGGGTTTTTGGTTCTCTTGTAGGTTTTGATTTATGGTATGATTTTTGTGCAGGAAGTGACTTGGAGTATAGATCATGATTATGGCTAAGGAAGAAGAATACTATGTGGACTTAACGAAGGATGTTTGTCTCGCTTCGAGTGCTTCGAGTTCTTCAGTTTCTGATACCAGTTGTGATGCATTACCCCGAGTTCGAATGCTGACCTTCGTGGGTATGTTGAATTGTTGCCTGTTTATCTGTAAATTTCCTTAAGGCTAAAATGTTGAAGGAGGCAATAACATCTAGAATTCAAATTAAAGAAATCTATTTTCAAAACCATATATGTTTCTCCATCGCTTCATTAACGGAAAAGCTCAATTAAGCCGGAGGTGGGTAAAAGCATCTGGTAAATAGGTGCCTATGTCTATGTAATCCTCTGTTACAACTTCTCCATCACATTTTCTTTCCATTTTTTGTAATTACTTTACTTCAGTCGTTATCAAAAAAAATGAAAAATTTTCATACATATGTTGATGCATACTCGTCTTTTGTTGTTGGAGGAGCAGTGGTTCTGCTAGGCGTCCATTGCAGGCAGGCTGGACAGATGAAGAGGTTGGTAGCTGGAGGTTTAATTGAAGTAGTAACTCATTGATTGAGAGTGTCTTGTTAATAGTTATGGATGGAAGCTCCTGTTGGTCTTTGAATGTTTAGATATATAGTTTATTTACTCTATGACCATAGGCTTTGCTAAGATTTTGGAGCTTTTCTGTGCTTTCCCCCACCGCCCTCCTCCCACCACAAGAAAAGCATTGAGGTTGCGGTAGACTGGTAGTATTGTCAGTTTGTATGAATCGAAGTGTTTTCTGATACATGTTTACCTGGAAGAATGTAGGTTCAGAGGTTCGCTAATGACAAAATGGAGAGAGTTGCTGAGCTTACTCAATATCTACAATAGCTCCTTTTATGCTGGTTTTGCAGTTTACCTAGGGATATTGTCAGCGTGACTTCTTATTTCCTTTTTCTTTTTTTTTTTTGATAGGATAAGCTGTTGGTTTATGCAGTAAAGATGTTTAATGGGAGGAATTGGAAGAAAATAGGTGGGGATCGTACAATCTTTTTTGACCATGTATTTTGAAAGGCTATGTTGTGGTTGTGCTACAATATATCCATTGAAATTTTGAGTAAGAATGGCCCCAGCAAATAATTATAGATAAAAAAAATTTGCATCTCAAAAATGCTGACAGATCCCTCTACCCTCTTTTCTCGAGCAGCTGAAATTGTTTCTGGACACACAGATATTCAATGCTTGCATCGGTGGTGGCAGAAGGTTCTCAATCCCAAACTTGTCAAAGGACCTTGGACAAAAGAGGTGTGAATTAATTATTTTTTTTAGTTTTGGCTGTAGGATGTATTAACTCCTTATATCTAGATTATGAACAGATGGTTTGTAATCTTTTTGTCTCTTCTCTAAACCTTCAGGAGGATGATCGTATGACTGAGTTAGTTGAGAAGTATGGCTGCAGGAAATGGTCTGTTATTGCAAAATCTTTACCAGGTCGAATTGGGAAGCAATGCAGGGAAAGGTAGGTGATTCTAATGTCTCGTTCTAGCATCTTATGATTGTAAGTTGGTGGTATACAATGATCTGGCTACATTGCACCTTCTTAGAACTAAAAGAGTGTCTTATAGATTTGGGCTTGCTTATCATTTTTAAGTTTTTTATACTTTGTTTAGGATTTGAGTGTGATTAACTAGTGGAGTCTGTGCTGCCTGGGTCACCGCTATCTGTGGATCCCTAAGCACCTTCACCAAGTCCTAGGTGCACGGCGGACAAATGGTTGATTGCAGCGAACTGATCTATGGAGAGCAATCTTAACATTAGTTTTTGCGGGAGTGATCAGATTATAAGATAGTTTAGTGACTTGCTGGTTATATTTACATATGCTTACTCGTGGTTTGAGGGTTTCCATAAACAAATTGTCAGTGTGGCTCTCTCTTTGTTGCCATTCATCCAGACACGACAATACATCCTCATATTTGGACCATTTATTTTGTGTAGCTCGCCCTAGTCTGAAGTTGTGGTTTTCAATATTTAGCCATGATACAGGGCTATGACTTGCTGCTATTTTATATTACTAACTGCTAATTTGAATTGGAAGTTTTTGGCTGCGTACCTATAAACGATGTTGCACTATAAACTAATGCAGGGGCTGATGGAAAAATATCTTTCATTTCTTTCAACACAAAGTAATTAATATATATATTGCATTACATGATATTCTAGTTTGCATTATCAATCTTCATTGCTTACTAAACAACTGAGAGTATGCAAGTTAGGTTGGAATTTCCTTGAACCAACAAAGTGCCATTCAGAGTGAACGCGAGCCCTAAGTATCAAGGTCTCCTACGCTCTAATTGGGGTTTTACTTCATTCTTCTATTGGTAGGATGGCTGGTTTAAGTTGATTTAGTGTATGATGTCAGTAATTATACTAACACTGTAGCCAAATTATAGTTCCATAGTTTCTGGTTCAGGTGTATTATTTGAATTCGGGGAAATGAGTACTATGTATTTAATCTTTTTTATAAGAATTACAAGGACATTCTAGTTCTCTATTAGTTTCGTTCAATTTAAAACATAAAGCGAATGAATGAGGTGAACGTTTATTTCTAACTATGTGTGCGGGTAAAATACCAACAATACGATGCATTCATTAGTTGGCGAGAATTTATGTAGTATAAGTGCTGAAGTTTCAAAGGTGGCTATTTGTTTTATATAAACAATTGCATCTGTCAAGAGTCGTTTGCCCTTCAATTCTGATATTTTACCACCGTGCGGTTTCTCAGGTGGCACAATCATCTAGATCCAGCTATAAAGCGAGATGCATGGAATGAAGACGAGGAGTCAATCCTTACTTATTACCACCATGTATACGGGAACAAGTGGGCAGATATAGCAAGGTTTCTACCTGGAAGGTAATTTTTTGAGCTTCGTTTCTATCAACAAAATCATAGCGATTACGCATAAGCAAGCCTATTGGCTATATGTCTGCCTTTTATACTGTATGATTGAGTATCTTAAATGACAAGGAGTATCAGGGGGACATGGTGGATTGTTTTCAAGACCACTGCCAAGGAATTTGATGTACCAATTTCACACAAGACCCTTGAGCGTCGTGCTAAAATATATTTCAGTTTTTGAATATACTTGTCTTAGGAAAATCATGTGTTTCAGACTGACAACTAAAAATAGAAAAGTGTCAGTCAAATGCTTGAATCGGTAATATTTAAGTAGAGTTGTAAATAGGCAGTAGGTGACCAACAATTGGTTTTTATCTGTCGACTGGTCATTTATGGTGATATAAGACACATGCAATGGAGTTATGCTTTAGTTGGTTGATGCAAACCTTTTGATAACCTTATGCGTAGCTGTATTCTTTTGGCAGAGTATGAGTTGCTTCTACCACTGTTTCTGAGTTGCCTAAAGAAGTTTTGCTCGTTTCATACTTTATTGGATTATTGGATAGGTTTTGGAAAGAGCACTATGAAAAACATTGCGCCTAACATTATGGTTTTGGCATGTTACTTCATAAAGCAATTCAACATGCGCACTTGAAGTTCATCTGCAATGCTTAAGCCGCCGCTAGTGGAACCAAGTGTGTGAGATTCATGTAAGTTTTAGCTTTACCTTAGTTTTATATCGTGTTGTCTGGTTATATGCAATCTGCATCAGATAGTATGGCATGCAGGATTCCTTAAACCGTCAAATTCCACCACTGAACAAGGCTACTTCAGACCCTGCAGTGGCGGGAGTCTCTTTCACTTGGCTACCCTTCTTTTATGACTGATAGGCTGGATTACTTATTTTAACATCGCCTTAGCGAGTATAAGGACAAGAAAGCTGCTCTGGTATACAGGACTATACAGAGAACCATACAAGGTGGATTTTTGTTTAACTAAAATGAATCTCTTCTTCTTTTTTGTATCAACAGGACAGACAATGCAATAAAAAATCACTGGAACTGCTCTGCAAAGAGGAAGTTGGATTTGAATTTACCTCTCAATCTCCCGATGGAAGTGCAGTGTACTGCGTATCCTGATTGCGCCAGTGAGGATAAAAAATCTAAACACGTGGAGGGTTCAGTGCCGCGAAAGAGTATTAGTGAGAGAGTTTCCTGTGATTCAAGAAGGGGGTTCGAGGATGTTATTGGTGCATGTTCAACAGATTTGGCTTTTGTAAATTCTACTGGTAGAACTTGTATAAACTCAGAACATTCTTTTCTAGGAACTTGTAGATCCCCAAAAGTTGGGATAGATAATTTGATAAAGCCGCTCAGAGGGATCCAATTTGAGGGGACACGCACCATAACTTGTGGTGCGACTGGTGAACCATGCCAGGTGAATACATGCAGCCCCCCTGAGGTCGTTCGTGCGGTGACTTCTAAGAGAATGTCCCAGTCTCCTATAAGTTCTAGAAATCATGACCTCGGCATTATGGATTTGAATCTTAAGAGTATACCAGAAAATGTGTAATTGGGTTTGTCAACTTTTGGATTCATTGAGGGTGGTGGTCAAATTGGCAAGAAAAACCAAGTATATGGAACTCCCCCTTATCCAAATGAAGAAGGTAATGGCTGCTCGCGTGATGATGGTGGATATTCGAGTGTAGACAACCACATCAGGCGCACAGACAACAGTCCATCTTGCTGTTCTACTCCCCCTAGTCTTGAACTTGGTATCTCTTCTAACGGTAGCAGTCCACAATCAATGTTGAGGAACTCGGCAAGGAGCTATAAAGATACTCCTTCCATTATAAGAAAGAGGACTTCCAAAGCTGATGGCAATGGTAAAATTTCTAAGTTCATTTGTACTCCTGAAAAGACAGTCTCGTATGCTTGTGATAGCGAGGATCTCCGAAGCTCAGACTTGCTGAATGGGCAACATGGCTTGTATCCACAGCTTAATAGATCTGCACCATCTGTTACTGAAAAATCTGTAGAAAGACGCCTGGATTATGTGTTTGATATGGATTGGGATCCTGCGGCTCTAAGATGTTGTGTCCCAGTTTCTGCAATTCCACCGTCAGAAGTTAATTTTGGTGCACATCTCATGCTGACTCCTTAAAGGAACTTAATTGGGTGAGTGATCTAACCCCACCCCTGTGCTTCTGTCCATATGGTTTTAAAGAAGTAAGAAAGACAGTTTACATGCTCTCATAGAGTGAACGCTTTAAGCATAGTTGAGAATCTACCGAGATGCTGCAGATTTAGGTACGTCAAGAGGAAGGTGGCTTGGTATGAAATGATTGTACAAACTGTTCAACATCATGTAATATTTCAGGTGAACGCTTTAAGAAAGACAGTTTACATGCTCTCATAGAGTGAACGCTTTAAGCATAGTTGAGAATCTACCGAGATGCTGCAGATTTAGGTACGTCAAGAGGAAGGTGGCTTGGTATGAAATGATTGTACGAACTGTTCAACATCATATAATATTTCAGGTGATGGCAGCGTCAATGCACTGAAGAAAGTGTTTAAGGAATGAGAAATTCCATGTCCATTTAATATAATTTAATTTTTGAATCATTTGCAACCTGAATGTCCTATGCATGCAAAACCAGGAGCCGTAGCATGTTGTATGACATATGGTCCATTGCCTGCAGAATCGATGTTATGGACAACCCTATTGCCACAGTGCTGATTGATTTTTTTTTCTTTTTGCAGCTCTTTGATTGCCGATCAAATTTTGGAGTCCATGTATGAGATTGATACAAGTAATTTTTTCTGCAAATCAGTTTGGTTGAGACTCTTTAGACTTTGGAGTGTTGCCCCAGCACGGAAAGATCATCTCCTTTTCTAGGGTCCAACATTGTTGGCTCGCCTTTCTTATTGCGTCCTCGGCAGTCAATATCCTCTCAAGCTGATTAGCGGATGACTGTGTGCACGAGGAAAAATGGATTGCGTGAACAAACCTCACTCACCCTCGACAATAATTTTGTTTACAATGGAAAATCGGAAACCTGGTTCCAAGTGTTACAAGTATCAGTCCTAGCTGTTGCTTTTTAATGTACAGATAGCACATTCTCAAATCCATTTATGACGGGGACGTGGCAGCGGACTGGCCAGTGACCAACCAACTATAAATTGTATCATTCTTTATCTGCATCTTTATCTCAATCCTGATTTTAGGTTGGTCCACCGGTGTAATTATGAGGACCATCACGACCAACCGAAGGCACCATCACTTGTCCACCGTTGAATGCGAATAATTGTATCTGTTGCTTGGGATAAGACGTGCCTGCAGTGAAAAGGAAATGGGAGCAACTGTGATGCCGAAGGTTCCCCAAAGAATCCCACCCTGTGCTTAGCTTAGAAGTGACCCTTCTTTCGTGTCTTGTACAAAAGAAGAAACGTGATAAGAACCCCCTTGATTTTCTATCTATATCATGCAGTTGTGGGACAAACATTAACGTAGGATTTGACCAAGGTTGCGTGAGTGATTGGTTGAGGTTTCTGAATTGATGTCTTTTTTTTACGGCGAACAGCTAGGCAAAGTTAAGAGGATTGGACCTGGCAATGAAGATTGACATCTTCTATTCTAAACCGAGCACGTGATTAACGTCTAGCAGTAAGTAATGTTTCCTTTGTTGTCTAAGAATCATTCTTCTGTGGCGTTGTGGTATCTTATTGACCCAATGTCACGAGGAAAGCCAGCTATTTGCCATTCCTTTTTGAGTGGAGAAGTGCTGGTTTATATTGCTACTTGAATGAGAAAATACTTCAGGTTTTTCTAATAGGAACGTCCAAACTATAACACTCTTTAAGGGTCATGCCAGATTTTTATTTTTATTTTTGCCGATACACTTTCAAGCAACAAACGAATCACGAAAGGACAGTGTGCATATTCTCGTATGTCTAACATGATTTTGAGAAAAAACGCGAACGAAACATCACACAAACATGGACCTGACTGGGATAGACATTGTCACCGCCATGGAAGTCTTACATGATTTGACCCGTCACGATCCATACTCCTTATGTCAGGGATCGAACAACATGATTAATCAAAAGGCAACGCTGGATCTTATTCATACAGCAAAGCTCATATTGCATATGGTTCCGTTCTCGCATTCACTCATATACACGTCAATGTTTCTGTTGGGGAGGAGAACCAATCCGTTCAAACCGATTCAAATCGTTTAAACCGATCAAATTTAAGACATCAAAAAATCTTAATGGCTTGGTTTCATAATTTTCAAACCGACCTCGGTCCGGTTCGGTTCACGAATCAATTTATTGAAACTGATCACAAACTAAACTGATCTAACCTATCAGATACTAATTTATTTCAATGATAATCGTTGATTATATTCGCATACATGATAAATTAATTAAAGTCAAATAATTAAAACTTTGAAAGTTAACAGAAATGAAAATAATGAGAGCACTTCTATGAGACAAAAAGTCTTGTAATAAATATCTTTGATATATTAACTCAATTTTTCTTGGCATACTTGAATTTTCATTTTAGAATATATCTTGAATACTCCAGTAATATTTATATCTTATATTCGTACGAGCATATTGAAAATAACGAGATTATGTTTTAAATTAAATATAACTTTAAGCCGACCTAATCAATCATTTAAGCCGATTAAATTGAGTGGTGTTTAATTTATTCATTCCGATTCAAAAATTTTAAATTTATAATTAACGGTTCGATTTGTAATTTAACGTGCAAACGTAATTAAACTGAAAGGTGCTCCGGTTCTTATCAGACTTCATCCAGCAAGGACAAGGGACCCGGACAAATGACGTCAGGTAAAGCAACCGTCAAAAAGGTCACGTCCAAGTTGATCGCATAACCGTATGACCTGGCAATGACACACACACACACACACATACTGACTGTTTGCAGAGAAATTTGATTAAACCAACGCTCACCCATTCCTCCCCTCCCCTAATTTTCGCGCACTCTCCTTTCCCCCATTTCTTTCTCTGCGCGATTTTCTCCCTCTCCACTTTGTCGTCAACCTCCCTCGTTCCCCCCGCCACCTCCCACCTCCATCTCTCCGTATTTTCCTCTCTGGTATGGGCTCGTCGCCACCGCAGACGATTCTGGTCACTGGAGGCGCCGGATTTATCGGGACTCACACCGTCGTCCAGCTCCTCAACGAAGGATTCAGGGTGTCGATCATCGACAACCTCGACAATGCCGTCGAGGAGGCCGTTGAGAGAGTTCGCGAGTTAGTCGGACCCGAACTGTCCCGGAATCTCGACTTCCATCTGGTACGAATTCATCATGCGTCGTGTTATTGCTTCTTTACAGTTACCCGATGACGAACGTTAGGGCTTGAAATTAGGTGCTGAAAATTTGAAGAAAAGATAATGATCTCGACTTTGCTTCTCTGTTTTCACGTCCTTCTATTGTCACTAGAACGTGGAGAAACATTTCACTTTCTACTGACCGAACGAGGCGTGAAAGTAGACGTTTCTAGTTGTAGAGTTGATGGCAATGGCAATTTTGAGGCATGTGTGTATTTTAGTGGCACATTGATTTTTACTGTAATGCTCGACTCTGATGTGACACATCATTTTGTGAAACAAGTGTTGGAACTAATGCCGCACTGCTGTGTTTTAAGAATACACTTATCCTCGTGACGTTAATTAGTCGGAGTCTTACTTTGTGCGGCTAAGTCTGGTTTTTATGTATTTTTACGCTGTATTCTTTTGCTAAAATGTGCATTAGCCACAAACATTCCTAACAGTAAGGTTGAGCCACGATGTGGCTATGACAATTTTGAGATAATTGTAGATTGAAACGGCAGAATGATTTTATACTGTAATGCTGGACCTAGGAAGCACCGACACCTCATCCGACACATACCAACACCCCGACACCTCCGGACACATGTCTGACACCTCTCCGTGGTGTCCGATTTTATTTATTTATAGGACCCCGTGTCATACACCTCTTGAAGAAGTGTCCACATATATGGGGCCAAAATACAACATTTCAAACTAATTTTGAGGTCAGCTTGTAATAATTGACAAAATTGGGACTTCTTTAGAAATGAACTTTTAAGCCAAACCCTACTAACCTAAACCTTTTGTCCTCTGAGTCTTCTTCTATGGGGTTGTTCTCTACCGAACCAAGAGAAAAGAAGATGAAGCAGTCGGACAATCGAGCTTCTCGTCCAAAGATACCCTTCTTCTTTCTTTCTCTCTCATCTCTTTCTCTTTTCCATCTTTTTTGTTACCGAAAGCATTCAAGCTTATCAGAGGAAGATAAGTCAACATCTCCGACCTCATTCACAGACCGATCTGGCTATATAAGACCTCTGGTCCATGCCTTTGGTCCAATGTCTTTTTTTCCTTCTCTATTGAGACTATTTCGTGTTACTGTCTTTCTTTATCATCCATTTTGAACGAAATTCAGTTGCTCCAATTGATGTTAATTTTTCTTATATAATATATACATGTATACACACGTGGTCTAGTACGCCAGTTGATCTTCTGTGGATTTCCCGATAACGTTGGATGAGGTCTTAGGGAGTTTAGTTCCTGCTATGACCATTTCAAAAGCGTAATTGGCATCCCTTGCTGAAAAAAAGGCAGATTTAGAAAGGACTTCAGGATCAGACTGACCCGTTATAGGATTTTCTTAACCAAGAGCTAGCTTTGAATCAATGTCCCACGGAAGATCTATTTTGCCAGAATCAGTGGACGCCCATTTCCCCAGCTAACTAACTCACCTGGCTCTCATGCTTAGGAACTCGCTTTCATTGAGAGCATTTCATTTACTATTTGCTCGACCATTTTAGCTAGTTTCGAAAGCTCCAACAAGCAATGGCCGAGCCCATCGCTATAAAGTCAAGACCGAAGACTTGCTTTTCTCAACATCTGTCTCGCTTTCAAACCAAAGGAACTATACCCCCCCCCCCCCCCCCCGGTTCTAGAAAAAGCTTGAGAAAAGCCATTGCCAAAAGTGCTTTCAGCTACCTACTAGCTAGGGGCACAAGCTGGTAATCTGATGGGTGCAAGAGTCAGAGATCTTCTTTTGGACTTCTCGAAATTCAATAAAGAAAGACCGTAATTACATAGATAGACAACTGTTCCATCCCCGTCGTCTAACAACAAAGCGACTTCATTCCTGAGTCGATCAACAAAGCGACCCTTCCTTTCTCACTCATCATTAGCAAGATGCTTCCTAAAATAAGCTAATGCACTTTCACATATATATGTGGAGTCCAATTTAGATTAAGATCCGCTAGTAAACTACGCTGTAAGCTTTTTCATACTTTATGGCAAGGCAGTGATTGACATAGCCTTAAGAGCGACTGGAAGATCTATTTCAACTGGAATCGGCAAATCAAATATAAAAAGAAGTGTATCGTTCGCAGCCTTCATTCTTGCCTGCTCACTTCCACACTCGCCTTGCATTCTGAATGGTTGCCCTTCCTTCAGTCGAACCCTGATCCGCTTAGATGGAACTGGAACCCTGCCAGAACTCAAACCGCCGGGTGAGATCCTCTGATGCCTCCCCTAAAGACCATCATATAATTCAAACATTGTTGAAGGGAATGTATTGGGACATTCAAGTAGACAGCCAGCTTATTACAATATTCCTTAAATTTAGGAGGTAGGGGTTTTAAACGGAAGTTTAGGCAACCAATTGAGGAGCCTCACAAGGGAAAAACTATTATAATTCAGCGGTGTCCTGCGGTGTCCAAAATTAGTTTTTTGCAAATTGTGGTGTTCGGTGTCGGAGTCGGACGTGTTGTCCGTGTCCGTGCTACCTAGCGTTGGACTTTACTATGCCACATCATTTTGGGAAACTTGGTAGTAATCGAGATTTGTATCACTACACGTTTTCCTTCAGGTTCTAAAACAAGTTGTTATTGTAGCAACTTAGATGATCGGGGATGACATGTTGAGTTTTTGCTGTTGTTTGGTTGCAGGGTGATATCAGGAATAAAGATGACTTGGAGAAGTTATTCTCACAAACTAAGTATGTGTAACTTTTACCAATTTTTTATGCCATTTCCAACTTTCATGGAATGTGATCTATGTATTTGTTGTGGTTGTGTTTGGTTTGCTCTTTTTAGTTATATTTGTTCTGTTGATTAATATATGTGATATGGATTCTGATTTGTTTATGTCATACATTGGCCTTTTTTTTTTTGATTAATATATGTGATATGGATTCTGATTGGACGGTGGAGTAGGTTTGAAGCTGTGATCCATTTTGCTGGGCTTAAAGCCGTTGGTGAGAGTGTCGCCAATCCTTTTCGTTATTTCGATAACAATCTGATAGGATCAATCACTCTGTACAAGGTCATGGACAAATACAATTGTAAGAAGGTCCGACCTTATTAGAGTTCTAGTATCTTTCTTCTGTTTCTATACTGAAGTTATTTTTTTTGCAGGAGAAAGGTTATTGGTAGTATTTTACAAGTAACAGAGGTTTATGAAAAAGAATGATACGAAAATTTGATGGTTGACTGAAAGCTCACTATGTCCTGTTTTTTTATTTGTCTTCATTTCCACCTTTCACTGATTGAACGATAAGCATGTTGCCTTATGGTCAACTATTGTGCATCTAATGTCCTCTTTATTTTGAGGAGCAACACTGTAAAAGTGGTTATAAATAATATTTCCTCTTTGTCTACGTTCTGAAGCATTTCTCTAATTTTTTTTTTATTTTAAGAAACATAACAGAGGATGTAAGCAATGCCGCATCACATGTTTTTATGGCTTGTCTACTTGTGATGAGAAATTTGATTGTGTTACACAGTTGGTTTTCTCGTCATCAGCAACAGTCTATGGCCAACCTGAAAAGATTCCTTGCATTGAGGATTTCGAGTTAAAGGCTATGAATCCTTATGGGCGGACCAAGGTATATGCTGAAATGTGCTAATTAAAACTGTTGTTTGCTTGGGATTCATTAATACTCATCTATCTCATGCTTCAAGTTATTGAATGGTGCAATATCTTTCCTCTCTAACCTCATATGTTATCTGTTTTAGCTTTTCCTTGAAGAAATTGCTCGAGATATTCAAAAGGCTGATCCAAAATGGAAAATAATTTTGCTAAGATACTTCAACCCCGTCGGGGCTCATGAGAGTGGTAAACTTGGTGAAGATCCTAAGGGCATCCCCAACAACCTTATGCCTTACATACAACAAGTAGCTGTGGGAAGATTGCCTGAGCTAAATGTGTATGGTGATGATTATCCCACACCTGACGGCAGTGCAGTAAGCGCAATCCTTTTTTCTTTGTAGCTGAACCAAACTCCAGTATCTGTTGTTACTCATTTAATTCCAGAATTGCAAAGTGTAGATGGTCAGTACTCGCTTCAGTTCATGGGCAACTTAAGTGACCTTATAATCAACTTTTATCCTCAGTTTGGGATTTGCATCTATCATCATGTAAGAATTATTAGAAGATTAGTGTTCTGCCTTTTTTGATTTGGATGTCTGTCAATCTTTTGCTAACAGATCCGGGACTACATCCATGTTATGGATTTGGCAGATGGTCATGTTG
The DNA here is from genome assembly GCA_033070095.1 of Escallonia herrerae. Classification (NCBI taxonomy): domain Eukaryota; kingdom Viridiplantae; phylum Streptophyta; class Magnoliopsida; order Escalloniales; family Escalloniaceae; genus Escallonia; species Escallonia herrerae. The sequence continues at coordinate 297,513 of JAVXUP010000884.1, forward strand.
CTGCACTTAGGAAGCTTTTCACAGCGGATAATATTGGTAATCACTTTACCTCTACAAACTATCTTATCTGTTGTCTTATCCTGGAGATCTTGAAGCCCTTCAGTTTACGGTGGTTTATTAAGCGGTAACAATGTTTAATTTAGAGTGGATTGGCTCTTCGGACTTCTATGAGATATTATACATTATGCGTTTATAATAGGTTGTGTAGCCTACAACTTGGGGACTGGTTGCGGTAAATCTGTGCTTGAGATGGTTGCTGCATTTGAGAAAGCATCTGGAAAGGTAACTCCCTCTAGCATACACAAGGAAACAGGATACATGTTAAGTTCAAAGCATGCTAACTTTACTCGTATCATGCAGAAAATCCCTCTGAAAATGTGTCCAAGAAGGCCAGGAGATGCCACTGCTGTTTATGCATCAACAGAGAAAGCTGAGAAAGAGCTTGGTTGGAAGTAAGTTTGTAGTTTGTTCTTTGAAAGTGATCAGTTTTGATGGATAGAATGTGAGATGGAACCTGTTGGGTTTAAGAGAAATAAGTTACTTGTGAATATGATAACCTGACTAAAAAAAATAAACATATTAAGAGTCCTGGACTCTCAGGACCAGTCAAGCCAAAAGCTACAAGTATACCTAAATTTACTTTGCCTAGATCTAGATCTACTCTTTAGAAGAACTGAACAAAGTACACGGCCCAACCAAGGAATGGGAAAAACCAGAAATATACAAAGCATCAAGAGCCCAAACCACTATGTATAATACATCTTCCCACGTAGTCGACTAGATCTTCAGTTGAAATCAGGAATTATCTACGCCTTGATCTCACAAGTAGCTCCAGTCTGAGACTGCTATGCTAGAATTCTAGAAATTATCCACGTCCTATTTTGTGCTTGATGCTTGTGCCTCGAGAAGTTATTTTCCTTACTATCACGCCCTTGCGAGTTCCTCTAAAGCTGTTTTTATTGCTTTTCTCAGGGCAAAATATGGCATGGAGGAGATGTGCCGGGACCAATGGAACTGGGCAAGTCTAAATCCATGGGGGTATAACTCCAAGCCTTAGTAGATTACTTATAAATAAGCAGTTAGTGGGGCCGAAGGTTACCACATACTCAGATCTCCAACCCCACCCACTTCTTGGGAGTTGATAAATTGGCTTTTTTACCTTCATACAAGATGTTCGGTTATAATTAATGGTGAACCCCCTGATGCTATGGGAGTAATGTTACGGTTCGAATTTCCTGCAATAGAGGATTGAAATGATCACGTTTCTCTGCTGATGCATCCATAGAGGTCCCTTCTAAGCTGACCAGAAATGTGCTTTGAAAAATGGTCTAATGAATTGACTGTCTTTTTGCAAATGCTTGTTTTCTGTTGATGAATCTTCTTCATATTTCTTATTTGTCTTGCTATATGGTATCTCCCATTAATGAATGTGGATGATACTTAGAAACATAAACCCAGGAGTTATAAGGAGAGCCAGTTTAAGTCGGAAGCACAGCAGTTCCAATGCCTCCGTCAATATATTCCCTCCAATTTAGTACTCGAGACTCCCCTAACATGAACCCAAGTTTTAGTTGAGCACATATTCCTCTCTTCTAACAGCCTAATCACTTTCAAAACCATTTGTACTAGCATCGGCTTTTGAAACATATTTGGGTAGGCTCTAGTTCAGGACTTTGTTGCTGCACAGAAATAGCACCATAACACGTCTTGAAACATGTAATTGTGTCAAGGTGGAGATGTTACAGATGAAATGAAGAGTATGCAGATTAGGGCAAAACACTTAGGAAGGCTTGAATTGCAAAGGGCAAGGGTCAAACTATTGACCTACAGGCTTCTTCTAATTGGATAGTACCGATTATATACAGATAGTAATGTTACTCGACAGTACCCTTTTCGGCTTGGTCAAGGGACCATCAAGCAAGCACTATATTAGTACCGGAAATTGATTAAGAAGATGCCTTTGTTGATAATGCAACCCCAGGACCAGTACCGGCTGAATTTTGAAGCGTTTCCACATAACAACTAAAGGTTATGATGCAGAAACTTTAGTCCCAATGAATTCAACCAAGATCAAGGAAAGTTCAGTTGAAAGAACTCGATGAAAAGACGAGAAAAGTGGTAGTTATTGCAGCGGGATCCCTGTCTGCTCCTGCTGTAGCCTAGAATCCGGCACAGCCACCTGTTCCAACGCCAGCACCATTTTCAGCTTCCTCTGCTTCTACGAGGTGGTACTGTATCTTTGCGATCTCTTCCTTCATTCCCTGGCACTGCTGCTCCATTCGTTTCTGCTCTCGCTGGCAACTCCATCACCCAAAAAGTTTAGCAGGGAAGAAAAATTCAGCTTCCACAAATGCGCAGAATTAGTGCAAGTAGCAGCCGAAGTTTAATACATTTCAGTAATAACTTTAGTTGGGTGAATATGGTTTTATCTACTCTCCACTTTCTGGTTTGCTCCATCTCGAGCATGCAACAGTTGGCCGGTTACTTCCTCGTCTCATCCGCGTCAGTACCAACACCAGCCACTCAACAAGATTGAAGAAAGCACGTCACTATAGAAGGCAGCTTTGGTCTCCGTTTGCAAGTCCTTCGGTGCTTTCTAATGTATTGCAGCTTGTACTCTGTGATCTGTCTATAAGCTCTCTAAGACGATCATATGGTAATGTTTATTTACCTGCAATTTTCCACGTCAAGCTCAATACATCGGACAGCCTCCTACCTTTAGCATATGTCAAAAGGAAAGGCTGAGATATGCGTTAGGGTTCTTTTTCTATTTTCTTGTACTGCCAAATTGCTATTTTCTGGTATCGGCTCAATTTGAATATCGGATATATGATCTTCACGCTTACTGTCATTTTGCCTTTCTCCTACATCGCGTCCATTCAAGATGCAACTCTGGTATCAAAGCTAAGGTGATAGACAGTGTAATATAAACTCGAATTTCCGAAACATTGGCAGTTCAGGCTGGAAACAATAGCCGCTATCAATGGATTGGAGGCATATGTAAGTTGACCATTTAGAGACTAACATGGCTAAGAAGATAGCCCATTGTTGAAGAGATAATGAAGAAGGCTTCTTAGCCCATTGTTGAAGAGATAATGAAGAAGGTCATCACCGCCAAACATTTTAGTAAACATGCTTTTGAGCAAATGATGGGGTCATTTTTCTAGCTCAAGCACACTTCCACAACATAATAATTGAGCTCAACTTGGGGAATGCAACTCTTTATAACTTGGGACACTTTCTGATCGAAAACACAAGCATCCCCAACAATCTAAAGCTAATACAGACCCGCATACACAAAAAAGAACGTGGACTGACATCCGACTCTTTTCATGACAGTTGGGTTTCTTTTTTCCAATTAAATGCGTCAGAGTTCAATTTCACAATTTTCAACATCTTCAGAGAACCTCCTTCCAAGAACATATTTTCTCCCCACAGAAACTCGGCACGAAGACAAAGTAGAAGGGTTTGCATGTAGGTGTAGGTGGGTGTGGGTGTGGGTGTGGGTGTACAAGTAGATAAGACATTTTCATGAGTTTAACGCACCTGGCGATCAGGATCTTAGTAGCGTAGCGCGTGGGTGGGACTACTATTGAGGGTTCTGGGGTGGTAGCAGGAGCAGGTACGAGATTCGAGCAAGCTTTCGGGGTCATTATTTTTAAAGAATTCAACGTAAAGAGAGATGGCAGTCCCTTCTTAAGTTTTGGAATACAGGAAAAACATGCTATCCAAATCCAGTGGATACGCCACAGCAATGTGGAGATCATGAGATTTTCACAGTTCAGCTAAATTTATATTTGATATCTTTGCTAACTTCTCCGTCCCATGCTATGAGACCCGTTTATGTTACTTGCTCCTCCCAAGTCCTATCATCGAGATGTTAATAATTGGACAAAATGGAGCATAGAGAGAAGGGGAGCTGCAAGTTGAGATAGCTTCAACTCTCGTATAAGTATCTGATCAGGGAAACATGAATTCTTGGTTGAAGGATATTGTTTGAGTGTAGGTTGGGATGGCGGTTATCGTTAACAGGTGGTACTTAGGTCATGTTACGCTTAACATTGGAGTTAGAACGGACAACAGCAGCCCCTCAACCTTAATCCAGCTAGATTTTTCCACACTAAGGTTATTCATTTCGTAAACAATCTCTGCAAATTTAAGCAAATAATGTAGATCTAGATCATGAGTCATCAAGATGACATTTATAATTGGTAGATAAACACACTTCCCATAAAATTAACCACCTGCATCTTATAGATTTTGAGATTTTTCTGACAAGATCACCGAGGGAAAAAGGAACTCGTGCTACCTTGAAGATTCTTATGTCTATTAACTCTGCGCCTCCTCACTGACAAGAAGTTTACCCTCCACAAACTCACATGATAGAATGGGAACCCCAAGCTGCTTCTGCAACTTTTTTATGACAAACACTTCTCGCTCCTCACAGATGTTGACCACGGAACCCTTCCTGCCAAGTCGACCTGTTCGGCCAGCTCGATGTGCATAGTGAACCGAGTCTGTGGGTAAGTCCAGATTAACCACAAGATCACACTCTGGCACATCCAAACCCCTAGCTGAAAGCTCGTTTGTCACCAGTATTCTGACCTCCCCATTCTTGAACTTCTTCAAAGTTGTTGATCTTGCAAGCTTGCCAAGATCTCCATGTAGTTCTGCAGAAATCATCCCACGAGCCTCTAGCTTGAAGACAGCATCCTTCAATTGTTTAGTGTGATTCATGAAAGCTATCACAAACTTGGCATCAAGTGCATGCACACATCTCCTCAACATATCAACTTTGTGTTGCAACCTTGAAGTGCAGTAGTAGTGTTTCAGAGCTGGTGGTAGGCTCTCAACTGCAGCCTGCGTCTGCAAGTTTAAGGTTGGACTTGAGGTGGAAGAAGATCCAGGCAAATTAATAGGTCCAGAGGGAGAGACAGATTCAAGCGGAGCAACTTTTCTAGCTTGGACAAGAAGCGGATCCCGACCCCAGCTTCTAGCTGCCCTTACCACTGAAAATGGCACTGTCGCAGAGACCATGATAGTTTGACGCTCACCCTGCCTCGTAAGAGGGCTCTTTGAACTATGTTGGCGTGTAGAAGATCTCCTCCCCACATGCTCCAATATCCTATGCATGTCCTCCCGAAAATTGAATGATAGAAGCTCATCAACTTCATCTAAGACCAAGTAACGACAACCATGTGTATGAAGCTTCCCAGATGCACTAATCTCTGCAATTCGCCCGGGTGTCCCAACTACAATGGCTGGCTTGTTTTTCCGGAGAGCTTCTTCTTGCCTTGATTTGTTTGCACCTCCTACGAGCTGCTGAACCAGTTTCTTGTCTACAGGTCCTAATAGCTTCTCAACCTCTCTCACGATCTGCATGCCCAGTTCCCTTGAAGGAGCCACAATTACTGCCTCTATATCCATGTTCTTCTTAGCTCTGTCACAAACGGGATTTTCCTTCTTCAGTGGACCCACTTCAGAGAGTATGGGAAGGAGATACGCCAATGTTTTGCCAGAACCTGTATAAGACTGAACTACAACATCATGGTTTTTAAGGATCGTGGGAATTGCTGCAGACTGAACGTCAGTTGGAATCGTGAAACCCTCCCTCTCTAGTCTCTCAATCAATAAAGAAGGGAGGCCAAGCTCAGAAAACGACTTCGCAGAGAAGGGGGCTGCCTCAATTTCAAGGGGTTTTCTTTGACTTACTGCCTTGACTTTACTGCTTTTACCTACTTTCACTTTACTTTTGGAGACTTCATCCGTAGAAACCACCCTTTCAATCCTCTCAGTCCTTTCCATTGTTTCAATTTCACTCCTAAACCCGAGACTTGTGAGAGTTAGAGGCCTATTTTCATGGCCAACCCTCATACATCGAACATCGCTGTGGAAGGTAGCTGTCCGAGAGACATGTGAAAAGTTTTTCACAAATAAAGTATCTCCAAAAATAAAACGCAAACGAGTTGCCACCACTAAAGCTGCCATCAGTTTCGTCCAATCAGCAGGTATGGAAGTTATCGATTATAGTGAGAAGGGAAGAAAAACTGCACAACCCAGTAAGGCAAAACAGGATCAGCATGTGGTGAGACGAACAATATAGGCATTATTGGCTTTCATTCACACAATAACAGATTATGCACATGATTTCAACTTCTAGAGTACATACAAGAAATTCATAAAAATAATATTGAGAAAATTACGGGATATTGCTGACTACTATACTCTTAACAACCTAAGTAGCACGGACAGGGACACTCATCCGACACCGATTCCCACCGGGACACCCGACACCGCAATTTCCAAAAAACCAGATTTTGGACACCGGCTGATTTTTTTTTATGTATTTCTATTATGTAAATATATTCATTAAATATCAAATACATTCTACATCTAAAACAAGCAACTCAAATAAAAGCCGTACTTAAACTTTAAATGCAATACAGTACCAAAAAACATGGTACATAACATAACAAAGTACTTCTCATTACTCAACTCTTACTAAGTCATGCAAACAGGTAACAGAAACAGGGAAAGCAACCTCTTCTTCACCGCCCAAACAGAAACAGGGAACTCTTACAAAGTCATAAACAATTACTTCAATACTTAACTCTTACAAAGTCACACAACTATTATCTCTTTCCTTCGACCAAGGGCTCAATCTACATCAGTAGTGTCATCTTTGAATGTACCGAAACGAGGGAGAGAGATGAGAGAGAAAGAAGACGAAGGTACCTGTTGCCGGAATCCGACAACGGCGGCGAGATACGAAGGCGAGACCCTCCGGCGACCAGTTTAGGTGGGTCGTCTGCTTCGTTCTCTTCTCTTGACGCTGCAAGAAGACTCAGAAGACACGGTAATGGGTCGATCTAATTACGGCTTCGTTAAAGTTTATTTCTAAAAGAGCTCCGAAATTGTCGATTATTACACACAAACCCCCGAAATAAGTTTGATAATTTGTACTTTGGCCCCTGACGTTCTACACATCTTTGTAAGGAATTATGAAATGTAAGAGACGGGCGCATACGAGAATGATAAATGGATAATAGAGGTGGTAAGATGGATGGGTGTGTTGGGCTTGGGTATAAGTTGAATGGGTTGAGTATATATGGGATCATTGACCCATTTTATCCATTTATTAATGGGTTAATTGGATCATCTTATTAAATGGCTTGTTTTCACCTTACTAATTCAGTAGTGACTCATTAATTCTTTTTACATAAGAATACCAAATAAAAATTTTCAACTTTTGGCTTCTCTTCATCCACCGCTTCCAGCCACACCCACAACCAGTCTCACCATACCAAACTGTCGCTACAACCGTCGACGACAGTAAAGGTCCGCGACAGCAACGAATCGCCAGCTACGATGAAACCGGCCGACTGCCCCACCACAATAAACCACTAGCATTATATCCATCGCTACAGCCACCACCGCACCTTAAATAACAGTCTTCAAAACATTAAGAACTAACAGCTACAGTGATGGCGACCATCCGTTGCTCTCATAGAGATGGTCTTGCACCCCTTTGATCCATTGTACTAGAGTAGTTCAAGCTAGAAATCAAATTGGGGTTGAAGCTCTCTGGTTCCATATGCAGTTGCTCTTTGGAGTATATTCTAAAGTGATTGTCAAAGGAGTCATCTCAGCATAGTAAGTGGGATATGGGTGGAGAATTAAGCTTTGGATGGTCTAATGGTGTGCGAATTAACCTCTATGAATGATAGGTAAATGGAATTTAATCGTCCGTCTAAACTCTAAAAGGTGAAGTTTAGCGAGGGAAGGGGCGCGGCGGGGGGAGACAGAGTTTATTACACCTTCATATAATATATTAGAAATTTATATGGTTAAATGGGCACCTATTTACAATAGACTTAAACTTGTGGATTATTGGGTTTAAATTAAGTGACCCTTTAAAACCCAATTATTAAATTGGTAGATTTTGGTGAATTTAAGTGGGCAAATTTGAACGGATAAATAGATTTGGGTCACAATTGTCACTCCCAGAGTAAGGTCTCTAGAATGGTCACTAACTCTCTACACTTGCTTCTTGTACATAAGAAATAATTCTAAAGATTTAGAGGAAAACTTTATAAAGGTGGGTAGAGATGTCAAACGGGCCGGGCTTGGGCCGCCTGGCCCGGGTCCATCGGGCTTGAAGCGAAACCGGGCCGAGGCCGAGCCGGGCCGGCTGAGGAGAAATGCTATTCCCGGTCCAGGCCCTGGCCCTAGGCCCAATTTCTAGGGCCGAGCTTGGGCCAGCCCGGGCCCTTTTTTTTAAATTTTCTTGTTATTCAATTTTAAATTTCATCTTTAGGCATGTCCAATTTTTAAATTTTGACAAATCTAATTTTTATCATTTTATTTTATTATATGTAATATTCATATATATGTATGTATGTATAGATATATTTATTTGTCTCTCATTTTATTTTTTGCTATATGTTAAATCTTTTCTTACTCTTCTTGGTGATCTTTATTAATAAAATCTGAACACATAACTAGCCGTTATATTGCTGTTGGAGGGGTAAAAGTGGAATTTTGGGGGAATATATCCGTTGGAGGAAAAGGGAGAGAGAAAGGGGGGGAAAAACAAAAAATTCAAACAGGTGGGGCCGGAACTGGGCCGGGCCTGGCCCGGGCTTTTCCCCAGATTTTTTCGGCCTGGTCCAAGCCTAGGCCCTAAGCCCAATTCCTCCGGGCCAGCCCTGTTCATGAACGGGCCGGGCCACGGGTTGCCCGGCCCGTTTGACATCTCTAAAGGTGGGGAGACTTGCAAATATCTAGATACTATTGTATATAGTTCAAAAGACAAAATGTATATCAGAAAATTAAATGTATCCTTAGTATCCATTGAGAAGGTAGAGTATTATAAATAGCTAAGGCCTCACTTTGGCCAAGGCATAGAGTGATTCAAGCATTGTAGCATTCTCCAAGCAATATAGTGAAAATCATTATATCTTCTCTCGTTTTCTTTTGTTCGTGTGCTCTTACATCGTCCCGCCCGAGCAATAGGCTAACTTAGCATGCAAACGGGAGCTTGATTTAGTTAAGTGTCGCATGGTCGACTTAGGGAAGTCTTTACGGCTATGATAGGTGGTATTTCAAAATTCAAAAATATTCGAACACTGTTGAGAAGTGTCCGACACATGTCTGGAGGTGTCGCAGTGCCAATGAGGTGTCGGTAGATATCAGACATCATACCTTGTCTCATATAAGGTGTCGGTGCTTCCTAACTAACAACAGTTTGAATATAACATAATGGCTTAGTAAAGAAACTGATAATTGAACGGCTCTAGTTGTTAAGCTTAAAGAAAAAACAAATACAATCCATAGTTCGAATCTAACATCCAACATGTTGAACTTATTCTTTTTGTCTACATTTAAAATGTCAGAACAAATAATGATGACCAAGCGAATAGATTTCGAGGTAGCAATTACTCTAATGAAATAGGAAACAAGAACTAGGCAATGGCCGATGAACATTGATAGGCGAGCGAGGCTGAGGAATAAAGACTCCACATGCCAAAATCCCAAGAGGGGCATGCACAGGCATCACATACAAAGGAAAACTACAGGTGTGGTGGAACAGAGGGCGGGCTACGGCGGGTGGTGAAGGGTAAGTGGTAAGACATGACATTAAGTTGGGCAAGCTAAGAGGGAGGTACAATTAAACTTGAACCCGTAAGCTCAAGCCCATCCTTATGTTGGAAATGTCAGATGACTTTCCTGGTTGCTTTGGACCAAGTCGAGAGAGATTGATTGCATTAGCTTAAGCTCATCCTATTGAATTACTTTTCCAAGCACCAAAAGATAAAAAGTTATTTGGAGAGCACTTTATAGTGAAATATTTTTAGAATTTTCAACTATATTCTTCGTTTTTTATATACTAACTTCAAAATAAAGATTAATTAAAGTTGTTGTTGAAAATTTATCAACATTTAATGAATAACTTCTCTACTTTACTAGAATCAAAACTTGTTTTTTTTATCCCTATTATTTCAACCACTCTACCCAAATATCCAACCGTTAACTTTTTGCTCCATTTTTACTTCTTTTCAGTTGGTCTCTATTGTTATGACACTTTCTGTTATTTGTATCTATTAGGCTTGCATATATTTTTACTTAATTGCATACGCGTCGCGTATATCGACGACGCCAATACTATTATTAAATAATAACACCCTTACAGTGAAGTCTTTTTTGAACTTTAACTAAATTCTTTTTTAATATAATAAATTCAAATTAAAGAAAAATTAATTAAAGTCATTTTTGAAAATTTTCAACATTTATGGAATAACCGCTCCATCCCACTCGAATTAAAACTTATTCTTCACCCCATTATGCCAACCACTCCACCCAAACTTCTTCGCCCTGCCTCCATTTTCCTGGTCTAACCAGTTGTCCTTCTCATCTACCTTTTATTATTTGTATCAATCAGATTTACATATGTTTCCTATGTTTCCTTTGTGTGCTAAGGATGCTAACTTATCTATTTGTTTTTTTTTTAAAAGGATTACATTTATAAGAAGAAGAATATTGTGACTCAAAATATAAATGGTAGATAACAAACTGGTAGGTGGATCAAGGAACTATACTTGAGATCGCTCACTTGAGTCTCTTGGGTTCTTTGTAGATCCGTTAGGTCCATTAGTGATCTATCTTTACCTCATTCAAACTGCTGTTTAGCACGGTATGCGAGTTGGCTTATGATATCGGTATAAAGCTGAACAAATATTAAAATTATACTCATTCCGTCTTATATAAATTGATCATATTTTATTTTTGGATCATTCCACAAATATTACACACGTTTCGAATTAAAAAAAATTCTGCAGATGATTTTATATATTTGTTTTTTTTATATTTTTTTATTCTATTTCTCTGTCGATATTTAACTCTCAACCAATTCATTTTCTCTCTCCTGAGCAACTTTCTTGCACTTTTTTTTATTTATTTCTCTCTGCATATTTAACATTCCATTGAATTATTTTCTCTCTCCAGACCTACTTTTTTTTCTATGCTCTCTAAAGGGGAGAATGAGAAACACACAACAGATAACTTAAATTCTTAATATGCGTGCACAAAAAATGATCGATTTATGTAAGACGGAAAGAGTAATATTTTAAGCTAAATAACTGTAATAAAAAAAAATTAGCAAAGCACTAATCCCAATGGCGTGTAACTATTCTCAAGACAATGTACCGCTGCATTAACAAATGGAACAACGATTTTAAAGCAAGTTTTGTTGTGATAAAGTTCATACCTAATTTTAAAACTAAGCAAAGTTCAAGTGGTAAAAAAAGGGGTAAGCTATACAACATTTGCCGCATCCATATGGCCACTAATTGAGCTATATATCAATTGTAACAATAATGAAAAATCCATGTCACAGTACATTAAAGTCTCTCCCTCGGTGTAGGTGGCGATGAAATCGTGTGGCAACGATGAAGAGCCAACACGGTGATGTTACGTTTTGTGGTGTATGCATTCAAAAGGATCCGAACGCAATCACAGTACAACACAGTCTCTCCCTTGTACGCACACAGAATTCCTATTAGATGGGTCAAAAGATATAACGGGTATCTATCTAAATTAATAAATACGCTAATAATTTTAGTCTAACATCAAGATTTTGAGCGTAATTAATTCATTTGTGATTCTTTATTTACTTACTTTTTATTAACCCGATTCAAATCAATCATATCATGTATACGTTGAAGTAAATAGATGTCCATGTCAAACTCAATCCTGATGCAAAGCATAACCCAAGGGAATGTTGGACTAAAGCAACAGCCATCTGGCAAGACCACACACCGCAGCAACCGACGTTTCTACATGATTCCACCGGTGTTGATGCTAACCCATCCCCACTTCAACGTCACCATCCTTATCTTCCAGCCCTTTCCATGAGCTAACCAACGCCGTACATAAGTAAATACACCAATAATCTCAAATCTATAACACACATCTAATACCAACAACACAATAGGCATACACACATACATATATATAATTATGAACAGATCCAGATCATCTGTTGTACAATAAAAATATTATACGTATAAAACAATATCGTCAATTATTTTTTAATGATAAAAAATCATCATTATAAAATCTAATAATAACAGTAAAATATTTTTAATAATAATATTTTATCGTTAATTATGGTATTATATATCTCTGTCCACACTTCAATCGTAAAACAGAGGATATGAGATACATAGCCTCATTTTACTATGGAGGAAGAAGGAGGTACTTTCTCGTGCCTTCCTAATTCCAATTCCTTCGTGGCGCCGTCTTACCGCATCCACTTTCTCCCTTTTTTCCTTCTCGAACCCACCATTATCCTTTCATTTCAATCATTTACTCCTCCCCCCTGCCTCCCCCAGAATCTTCTAGAAGCACTCCCATATCTCCTCCGTGTTCAACCCCCCATCCTCCTCCTCTTCCCAAGGCGGCGCGTGCTACCTCGGCTTTCAGCGTTGGTGCGTGGCTCCGGCTCTAGCTAAACTTGCCTTGGTTTTGTGTAGTTCAAAAGCTTTGGCTTTTCGGCCTTCTCCAGTAACGAGATTCTTTTAGATTTGGCCTTTTCGGATGAAGAATACCTATTTCCTCTTTGCTTTGCCAGGTTTGGATGTCTTGACCGTAAAATATGGCGCCGTTACCGGCTGAACAGACCAGCGAATCAACGGCAGGAGACTCGCAGAGATCTCTCCCGACGCCGTTCTTGACGAAAACCTACCAACTCGTAGACGATCCGTCGTTTGATGACTTGATTTCGTGGAGCGAGGACGGTACGGGATTCGTCGTGTGGCGTCCGGCTGAATTCGCTAGAGACCTGCTTCCCAAGTACTTTAAGCACAATAATTTCTCCAGCTTTGTTCGCCAGCTTAACACTTATGTAAGTCGTTCGTAGATCGGATTCAGTTTTCTGCTTCGTGCTTTTTTGTTTTTCTTTTAAAAGCGTTTAAACGTTCCGTTTCGACATTTCTGTTAGGGATTTAGAAAAGTTTTACCTGATCGGTGGGAGTTTGCGAACGACGGTTTTCGAAGAGGCGAGAAAGGCCTTCTAAAAGACATACAGCGGCGAAAATTGTCTCCTGCGTTGGCGGCGGTGCCAACGGTTGCAACTGCTACGACGGTGGAGGCGGTGACGGTAGCTCTGCCGCCAGCGGTAGCGGTGATAACTCCGTCGAATTCCGGCGACGAACAGGCCATATCGTCAAATTCGTCGCCAACGATGGCCATAGCGGCCGCCACGGTGCTTCACAGCACGACCTGCACGACTACGCCGGAGCTTCTGGAAGAGAACGAGCGGCTGAGGCGGGAGAACTCGGAGCTGAGTCAGGAACTGAGTCGGCTGCGAGGCCTGTGCAACAATGTGTTCAACTTGATGACGAATTTCGCGGCGAATCAGGCGGAGACGAGTAGATCGCAGGAAGGTGCGGCCCTGGAACTGCTGCCGGCGAGGGAGGAAGACTGTGCCGCCGTGTGCGGGGGCGGGACCTCCGCGGTAGCCGGGGACGAGGTGTCCCCGCGGCTGTTTGGGGTATCGATCGGTGTAAAGCGCGTGAGGAAGTCCGGAAATGGGGGTCAGGTGAGGCCTCAGGGGTCAGATTACAAATCTAGGCCATTAATTAGTGGGACGGTTCAAGAAGGTGAGCCTCCGTAGCTCTGGGTCAGACATTGAGGAGTCTCAATCAATTGACACGCTTTATCGGACCTCAAACGGGTCAGGTCCGAAGTGGAGCAATCGGGTAGTTTACCGATCCAATATCGAGCGGGAGTGGGTCATGGGTCTCCTCACTTTGTGGAACTCTTTTGTGTACTATGTTGTTTTTATGTACTTGTATGAGGTTAATAATATATTTGACTCTTAGAATTCAGCTCGGCTAGTGACAAAAGATGTTAATGATCTGGCCGAGGTGACCATACCTGGTCTATAGTCTAAAGATCGAAAGTGAATGCTAATCATTCTGTCTCGTCATGTTCTCTTTTTAGACCGTTCTAGAAAAAAAAATTTACCTTTTAGATTAAGAGAAATTTTATAAGTCTTTTTAATATTTTTGATATTTTATTTTTCATTATGCACTTGAGAGTTATGAGCTAGTTTAAGTTACCTCTGGAACATGCTTTTGCTACTTAAGTTCATCCAAGCTCTCGTTAGAACGCGAAGTTGGCCTTATTGGAGAATGCTTATAGTACATGAATGATGTCTAGAATTTTATCACTTTTAATTATAAATCAAATTATTTTTCTTTCCGCACTCATTTTCTTTTCTCCCTTTCACTTTTGGGTATAACGAAAAATTTATAACATATGACTCATCCTAAATTAACGTCAAATAATTTGAGATGTAAGGAGTATTATTTTTAAAATACTACTATTTTCCTATATAAAAAAATATCTTTTGTCGTTTTGTGCCACTATTGGAGGATGAAAATTCCATTAACATGAGCAGTCACAGGAGAGAGAGCTCCTCTGAATATCTTAAATTCCAGCCCCGCTCTTTATTCCACAAGAGGAAGTTACACCCTCAGTACCCTCTGAAGCTCCCAAGAACTCCACCTCCTCCAAAGTCTCCCCTCTTTCTCTCTAGATCATCTGTATAAATCTCTTGTGCAGCTCGCACATCGTCATGCTCAAGAACCACGAAAGCCATGGAGGTGGCAGTAATGTCAGCCCAAGGTCTCAAGAACACATCCTCAGGCCTCTTCTCTCGCCGTCTCCGCCCGTTCATCACCCTCACAACCGTCCCACCGAACTCCTACAAACCCGTCGCCGACGGTGGTAAGGACAGCCGCGTGTACAGAACAAGGGTGGATGACGGAGGAGGTGTGAATCCCACATGGGGTGACAAGTTTCACTTACCCATTGATGCCTCCTTCTTCCACCAAAGACACTCCTGCATATACCTCCAGCTTTACACAAAGCGGGTCATGGTTGGCCCGACTCAGCTGGGTTGGTGTCAGATTCCGGCAGGAGACATCCTTGACGGACTGTCGCCGGCCGGTTCGGTTCGCCGGTTGAGTTACCGGCTGCGGAATAGAGACGGTTCAAGGGGTCATGGGGTAGTTAATGTTGCAGTTAAGTTGGAAGCTTCATTTCCAGGAGTGCATCCTCAAAGGCCTTTAATATCGGGTGTGAAGCAGTTTCCGGCCGCCGGTGGGTGTCGAACGGTGATTGGTATTCCGGTAAATGGGTGCTCGTATGGGCAACTGGGTGTTGGTCGGAAAGAAAGCTACATGGCTCCCAACTAGAGTGTGTGTGGAAATAGCCCTTTTCATTTCATAGGATAGGAAAAAAAGAAGGGAAAAAATTAGTAAAAAATATAAATTCGAATGGTTACCCGCGGCTCAGCCGGATAGGCCGGTACATCGGAGTGTTCATACACAAAACAAATTACTATATTTCATGTACTCTGTTTCTTCTTAATTTTTCGTTGGAACTTTTTATGCTGTCTAATCGGAAATGCCATTTGAATTAACTTATTTTTATCCTTTTTTGTCAATTATGAGTTGCTAGAATTTTAATTCAAGTTTTTCATTTGGGTTTGAATGCCCGTGTTCGTAGTAAGTTTACGTCCTTATCAATTTTATTTATTAATTTATTTACCTTTTTTTCTTTTTGTAAAGTAACCTTATCATGTGAGTAGTGGCGGAATCCGAAGCTGTGCACGTGGTGGGCACCTAATTAATAAAGGAGAAAAAAAATCAGGGCGAGGGTGAATTAATAAAGGAGAAAAAAAAAGTAAGCGTAGGTGTGAATTACCCAATTTAAATTCACATTACACAAAGCTACACTTTACTGGACTAAAATAAATTTCTTAATCTTTGTGCCCCACCTTTTGTTGAATACATGATTCATCTGTGAGTATGAAAAAACAAAGACATCAAGGATAATCTTATACTCCATAATATATTCCTCAAATTTGTTATACACAAGAGCCAATACTTAAAACAACAGTTATATTAAGAGAACAAAGATTGAGACGGCTATATAGCCAAAGATTGGAGTTGCGTTCATTACAACAAAATATATTATAAAGACTGTTAATTTAGGCATTTGTGTGTCGTTCTTTTTATGCGTCTTATACTGTGAGAACCTGATTTTAGTGTAATTTGTAAAAGTGTCGTAATTTCCTAAATATTTTAGCAAACGTCACATGTTACAGACATTTTTTCAGTAAAATATCTCATTTTTTGTGTTCACTTACCATAACATCATATATTAGTGCTATTATAAAAACATATGGAACTCTTTCTGAAAATCATGACCGTTAATTTTAATCGATGGTTCAATTTTATTCCAGAATTTAAGTCCATTTCTAATACTCACCCCTCCTCAAGAAATCCCATGAAATTGAGAGTCATAAGCTTTTTGAACATTAATTTTCATCACATTTACCTCATCCTGTGATAGTTCCTCACAAGTTCTTGCATGAGAAGAATATTATTTATAGTACTTCTATTGGCATCAAAAGCATTCCCTTTTGCTAACAAGTGTTTGCAAGACTCCTTTAATCCTTGCACACAAGATCTTTGGTATGAACTTATAGAGCACATTGTAACAAGCAATAGGTCTAAATTCTTTCATATCGTTAGGGCAAGAGACTTTAAGAATCAAAGTTAAGGAAGTACTATTTTATCGAAAAATTCAGAACAGTAACCACCAAATCCTGCCTAACTATGTCCCAATTTTGCCGAATGAAATCAACAGTATAACTATCAAGACCATGGTCTTTATTGGGCTTGAGTAAATAGAAAAGCCATTAAGTTGGAAGCCGTTTAGAATTAATTCTCAAAATCAAATTTAGATTAAATTAAAATCAGTTTTTAAAATCAGTTTTAAGCATAATAATTAAAGTTGTTTGGATAAATTTTTTTTTAAGTAGGTTCAGTATAACAAAACTATCATATAATGTAATTAAATTGAAAGGGAGCTTATTCAAATTAGGAAAGGGGACATCTAATGTGTGTTTATATGTGAGTGATTCTCTTGGCCAAACCTAATTACAAAAACTGATTAAATCAGAACTCAAGAATGTAAAGATTCTGAATCTGGACTAGAGTAGATTTAGTGCAACAGAATAACCATATAATGTATTAAAATGAAAAGCAGACAATTAACATCTTTTATATGAAGATATTTTGATAAATCTCTTTATCAAAGCCTGATTCTCCAAAACTGATTAAATCATAATTCAAGAACATGAAAAATTCAGATTTAATTAATTTTGAGAACATTGAAGCAAATTTAATCAGTTATTTTTTTGGTTTTTTTTTTTTTTTTTTTGGGGTGGGGGGGGGGGGGGGTTCAAACATTTAAAATTTGATTTAATCTAAATTCAATCAGGTTTGACTTTTATAAAATAAATCTCACACCCTCTTAATGGTGTATTAAAGAGAGAGTGTATTAAAAATCAGACGCGAATAAAAACTGATGCAACAAAAGCATAACGGAATCTAGACTACACAGATGAACTCCATCTACAGTTTGGTCATATTAATGAATTAACTTTTACTGACGCCTAAAGCCAGGCTAGCTCAATTTCGAAGTGAGAATATCATTACTCTTGTGGTAAGTTTCTTTGTGGGGATTTGCATTTGGAATGTGCAAGTACTCGGTACTGGCAGGAATACGTTAGGTGATGTTGCAATACTAAAGCTAGACAACAAAAAGTACAGTGCAATACGCAGGAACTACGCCTTTGCTTACTGTAGATGTCAAAATACTTCCCCCCTTTGCCCGTAACGGCCAAGTGAAACATACAGGCTTCAGAACCCAGCGTCAAATTGTGGTCATAATCCAGCATGTTTATGTTCTGATGTTGCTTCTTGGAGTTTTTTCTTTATCGATCTGAAGCTGCTGTGGCCCCTCTCTGTCCAGCGGGACGATGCGCTTCTAAGTAGATCTGCTGGTTTTGTACTTGAACTGTTTAGCGCATTGTCATCATAATCTACAAAAGAAAATTTGAACATGAGCGACGTAAATTAGAGGGAATAACTTGAATCCAAACTATTTGTTAAGACTGCACCAAGGAGCGAGTATTCTGAGTCAAGAGTGAGCGCAGAATCTATATAAATGCTTCCGTGACCTCTCAAAACAAAATGAAGAGATTGATTCAACTAAAAGCTAGCCCTAACTCGCTTTAAATTAGTGATCAAAACCTGCTAAATACATTTCACCTGCTAGTAGAATTGAATTGAACCAAATTACCATAGTTTGGAAAAGCAAAAATGATCTTACTTAAGTCACTTGTGGACATAAAATGATCACCTGAAGATGCAGGTAGCTGATAATGTCTTTCTAAGAACTTGGATGCTTCTCTGTCTTTCTTATGACACAAAACTCGTATCAAGGTGTGAGCATCTCCCAAGTACCTATCTCCGTATTTGTGTTGTGAATCTAATTTCGTCGAAATGTGCTCACTTGCAGCCATCAACATCTGGATCACGTACTCAGTCTGACAAAGAAAGGGGGGATGGCAACTGCATCAACAAATGCCAACTCTAACCAACTCATTCGAATAAAGCAAAGCCCTATCATGATTATCAAACCTGCAGCGAAAACAGGCTCAAGATTTGATGGGCAAGTTTAGCTTCCACCTCAACCAAGGACCTCGGTAGGCCTTCTCCATCAGCTACAAAGAAATCCTATAAAGTAAAGCAGCACATTTTACTAGCTGATACTGAAATTAGCAAAGAAAAGAAAAGGCAGCCAAGATATTAAAGAACAGCCCTCCCTCCTCCCTTTCTCGTCGTCAAAAAATGCACCGGGGGGCCAAAAACTCTGTTGTGTGAAGGTTGCATAAAACACTTGATAACTGTGAACTCTAATATGAATGGATGCCACAATAGCAAGGTTTAGCAAATTGCAAATTATTCCCCAAGACCACATTATATTGAGAAAAGTAGACTATCCACATCTCCACACAATAGAGGTTCGCTTGCACATTAGACTTTCATTAGATGTGCGAAAATAGAGAGAGTGATCATTCAACTGCAAGTGGCTAACATACGGTGAAAAACAAAGAGCGCATTCTATTTCCTACAGAAAATGTGCACCTTTAGCATGTTAAGGTCATCTTCCATCATTGCGATATCTGAATCAGAAAAAGCACAAGAGGGGCCTCCATCCAGCAGTACCCAAACGTAGCCTTCCTGTTACAAAACCCGAACACCAAAGAGGCTATGATTATTCTTTTGAGATCAACACAAAAGAGGCCTCCGGAGGCTGATTCATGAGAATAAGAACATACCAATGATGCCTTACAAATGTTCGAGACCACAAGGTCTCTAAGTGTATCATCAATCACACCACATATATTGTTGAGAACCTGCATAGATGGCACTCAGATTTAAAGACCGATTTTGATAGAATCATAACCTTGAAAAGTACCCAAACATGCAGAAATACAATGTATTTGAGACAGTTCCTAAAAAGTCTTACGCGATCGAAATGTGGAATTATACTATCCAAGCGAGAACCTCCAACGCTACCACGATATAAACGAAGCAGAAACATGTCTCTCAAATCCCAGAAGACAGCTCTTGCTCCTGGAAGTTCAATCAAGGAGGAGCATTATCACAGGTCACAACTAAGTAAACCGTAAAAATTTCAAGCAATGTAAGTTGCCAAACACAGCACCCCTGGGCATACAAATAACAAGAGGAAAGGAACATAAACATGTATCAAAGAACTTCTTAAAGAGACATTCTAAACATGATCTAGCTGATCATGTTTTGCAGGATCATGTCTGATATGACTGATTAGAGAAACCATCTCACATTTTTCTGAGAAGGTTAATTTAGCTAATAGAGGGACATGAACTTATATGCAACCAGATGATATTGTTGATATTACAAAGTACTGATCCATGCAAAAAAGACAGGTGAAACAAGAAAAATAAGTAGCCGTATAGCTTTGAAAATAGACCCTTTACAAACTCAGATGGCAAGCGGGAAGCTGAAGCTAAATTATACTCACAAATATTTGGAGGGTATACTACACAAACAACAAAGCCATTAAGTTAATTTCCTCACCGGTGAAGTCACACAATTTTCTAATGATATTAGCTGCAGTATCCCGGATACAATCAAATGTTGCAACAAATAGCTCATCAACAGATTCTGAAGCCTCTGGCAGTTCTTCAGCTGTACAATTTCGTAAAGAAACTTTTAGAACAGTTACACAAATCATTTTGCCTCTCATTGCTTATCCATCTCACATTACTTAAATGAGCAGGCCCTCCCTTCCTCCATAGAAAAGTGGCCGGGGTGATGTGGAAGGCTTAATGTTCTACTGTAATAAAAAGGAACATTTGATGTTTCTACAACCTTTGCGACAATTTTGCATTCTTGTTTCAGGAAAGTGATATTTTCTCTCTTTTTTATCGTCTTTTAAGAAGATAACATAGCCACCTACTCAAATCGCCTAATAAGCAAGTTGCCGGTCCTTTTAAAGGTCACCATGGTTTGGGGCTTATTTCAATGTGAATAGGGAGGTTAGATCATCTGATAACTGCTTAATTAGAACATTTGAGCTAAGAATTCAAAAGTTTCAAGTTACCATCAGCACTAAAACTTTAAGCTGTTAAGAAATGGGCCCAACAATGTATTTCATGCTTTACAATCCCCTAGACGGGCAAGCCCCCGATTGCGCTTGGAGAGACAGGTCAATTAGAAAAGAAACTCGAGGTGCAAAACCACCATGTGCAGAAATATGGGGAGCCTAAATGGAAGGTGGACGACAAGATCATGCCCAACAGTGAAGGCAAAAACAAGAAAGAAAGTTACATACACGTTTATAATTGAGGAAACCGACAAAATCATGTTTCACTTTTAACAAAAAGAGATAACTGAAACTCACAGCATCTACTATCTTCAGACATCCTGACAGAAGCCCAAGATTTCCTGATGCCGTCTTCAAGTGTGCCAATTTGATTCTGAATATACTACAAAGATGAACAAGCACGTCGTAACATGAAGGTAGAGTTTCAGGTATTACAGTGTACTTAGAATGTTATTCGCTTAATCCTAAACCAATAAGCTATATCCTCTGGTAACTCCAACCCGACCTTTAATTTAGATGATGCTCTTTTCTTTCTCTTTTTTTTTTTTCCACCCTTAGCTTCTTTATGTCCAAGAGAGATGCAAATAAAGAAAGCTCTCATATCCTCCTTTTTAAGGAGAACTCGGCTCCAAGATAGATGCAAATAAAGAAAGCTCTCATATTCACCTTTTTTAAGGAGAACTCGGCTCAAAACATGGTGTCAATCGCAACTCTTGCTCTCGAAAGCAAACAGTGTTGTTACTTTGCTACATTAGCCTCTTTGATGAAATAGCATCTACTCTGATGCTTACACTACATTCATACATGCTTCAATGCACAGATGATTATGTTGTTGTTACTTTGCTACATTAGCCTCTTTGATGAAATAGCATCTACTCTGATGCTTACACTACATTCATACATGCTTCAATGCACAGATGATTATGTGAACTGTGACTATTTTTTATTAGAAGTCAGAAGAAATAGGCACTCACTTGAAGTGTGTTCAGTCTGATACAGAGCTTGGAGATTGTCAGCTCATTCACCTTACTATTCACTTCCGCTTCCAAAAGTACACACTCAACCACCTTTTTCTTGGTAATAGGAAATACTGTCTCCTTGTAACGAGTCAAAGAAGGAGCAGATGGATATAGATGGTGCTTCTCAACTGCAGTATTACGATGCACTACTGTTAGTGTCATCTAACTAGCTAGACCGACTTAACAGCGATTAGATATGAAGAATTTTTGGGAATACTAACTACTCCATATTACACTTCACAAGGCCTACTGTTGAATCTAAAATTGAGTGCGATCGGAAAACTATGAGCAATGCTACTCTCGCCAACTGTTTCCAGAAGTTGCATAGCAATTGACGTGGTCCATTCCAGTCCAAGCATTCTAGTCCCAGTTTCTTTATATGCTTGGCTAGGTCATTCGGGATGCAACTTTTGGAAAGCAAAACATAGAAGCGTGGCATTCCTCAAAAACCATCTCCTGCTTATGAATTGCCTTTAGAATGCAAGCCCGCACATCATAGCAGTATTCAGCAGAATAACTAATAATTCGCCCAGGAACAAGGAAACTTGCTTTTTACAGTAATTGGACTTCACAATCTAGGTCAACATTCCAGGCACAAAAATTTATATAAGACGGGACCTACTTTCTTTGGCTAGCTCTTTTTATAAGATACTCGATCTAGATTTCTAGTAGAATATTTTACCATAAGCATCTAGAATGTAGTATTTAGCAGATTATGAAAACAATAGAATGCAGAAAGCCAAGGCCTGTGAGTCACTTTTAGTAGTTTCAGTTACTACTCCAAGAAATAACATGCTTCAGTTACTCCAAGAAGTATCGTGCTACAAACTTAAAGGTTTTCCAGGAGTATACTAGATGCAATGGTGAATAATAAACGTGGTGGTGGGATTGGGAAGGGTGGATATTATCACCGAAGATGTCAAGCAAGCTAAACTCCGAATATATGAGATCAATTACGTCAGCATGTATTTAGTAACTTAATATTTTTGGGGGAGCATTAGCTTTGTAAGGACATCCATAGGCTTTTTAATGTTGGCATTTTTATGGGGAAAGGTACTGTATATATGTCCCTAACAGAAGAAATCCTCTCAATCCACTTATTTTAGCTAATATACATGTTAAACATGCAAACAACTGCACTTCATCTGTTGAATATCTACCAGCCACCTACGAAAATGCATTGTAGCAGAATAACCAACGGAGTTTCACTAAAAACATCACGTGCTCCGATATGCGCTAAACTTTCGATAATTATCCTGCGACCGTCCAATATCGTTAGGCATAATGGACAAAGCTGAATGACTATACATGACAAGATTTAAAATTGTATTAGAGCAGGCTTCGTCAAGGTGGACCAGCAATTAGATAGCAGAATATCCAGTGGTGGTGCCCTACACAATATCAGAAAGTACCATACCTAACTGGCTAACCAATTTCAGCAAATAGCCATCCAAGGTGTGGAAAATAATAGACAGCAGCGCCTGCAAGTGCGTGATCACCATCGGAAGGTTCAGCCCAAAGAACTGGTCTACAGTCTGCAACTCAAGTGTTGAATTAGACATGAGATGACGAATATATAACTAAAATGCATGTGGAAAACTGGTAGTAAGAAAGGACAGCTCAACTGAGAGGAGCATGGCAAAATAGAGTACAATCGTAAGAGGAAAAACTTGCTTGCAAAAAGATTTATCAAGTGGCTTCAATCAACTAAAATCCTAGTTCAGATCATTACAGCTTTATCTATCATGCACCCCATCCGTCAAAGGTGCCAGGAAAGGTAGCTCATTTAGACCTACACTTTGGCATTATCTGTACAAAGTGCTTGCCCCATTTAAACCCGCAACCTCAGAGTTCAGAGTTTAATCTTGACTTTGACTTCACACTGGGCAATAGCCCCTGAAGATATTAAGAAAACCTAAAGATATTGCTCCAAAAATTTGTTACTAGCAACCATACTTACCTCCTCTATAATCCTAAACACCTCAACTGCAGAAGCTGCTTGCTTTTGCTGAGATGATAAAGGTTTCCAATCCTGCATACATGGAAATCGAACCAAAAATCATAGGGCTATCGAATGTAAGTGGTGAGAAAAAAAATATATAGCATGTCAATGTCAAGCACACATCTTTGTGTTTGCTGTACCCCTTGTCTTCAGTTTCACTCATTTCCTTCTTGTCTATTGTTAGCTTCTCTATATATCTTTGCATTTAGGTTATAAGCTGGTTTCGCTGTCTTTCCTCCCCATGTGCCTTCTACCCAGTGTTATTAAAGGCGCAGGCGCACCTAAGGCGCAAAAGGTCCCCGGAGCCTAGGCGCAAGGCGCAGGCGCGCGCCTTTTCGAAGCGAGGCACAATATTAAATTAAATAAAAATAAATAAATAATAATACACTAAAACAATAAATTATGTAAAAAAAAATAAGAAAAAGACAATTAACAAACTTCCAAACATTAGAAAAAGTTTCAAGTTCCATCACGCAATAATTTGACAAGTTTCCAACATAAGAGAAGTTTTAAATCCGCTGACAAATAACAAATCACCAAACACTAAGTGAACATAACACCACCATCCTCATCATCGCTAAGAGCCAAGGCAGCAACACTTTCTTCAAATGGAATCAAACAACCGTCTACATAGTCAATTTCGTAAACTAAAAGAGGAAAAAATTTGCTGCAATTGACACTCAATTGTTGTTACGTACAATCAATTGCTTTCACAAACACCTCTCAAAATACATTTCCTAAAGCTACTTTTCAAGCATAACTGCTCATATTACAAACCACATTTATCAAGTATTTATCGATATTAATCAGCAAGAAACAATTCTGCTGTTCAAATGGCAGCCAAAAATCTTTTTGTGCTAAATGAAAAAAAATTCAAAGCTAACATCAAGTTTGAAAACCCAACTGGTTACCTAACAAGTCAGCAACCAAAGTTCCAAACTTTTTCGAAGGGGCACTGAAGAGCAGGGCAGCAGGCTCTGCAGGCCAGCGACTGGAGCGCAAACGCCGGAGGAAAGGAGAGATGTGCCGGCGACTGAAGAGCAGCGCAGCAGGCGGCTGAAGCAGGCGCTGCAGGCCAGCGACTGGAGCGCAGACACCGGAGGAAAGAGGGATGCGCCAGCAAGCAGAGACAGGAGTGCGACGGCCGATGGCGAAGAACTGATTTGGGTCTTTGATTCTTTCACGCGAGGTGAGACCGCGAGAGACAGAGAGCTTGGGCGTGAATCAGAAGCCTCTTGACTTGGTAAAGACAAACAGGAAAAAGAAAATCCACGGCCCACCACCCATGTGAACAAAATCCAACGGCTACAAAGTCTGGCGCCTAGCTTGGCGCCTCCACCCCCGCTGCGCGCCTAGCGCCTTGGCGCCTGGGAGCACGAGGCGCGCGCCTCCTTGAACGCGCTGCGCCTAGGCCTAGGCGAGGCGCTCTATGTGAGCCTTGCTGCGCCTGGCAATAGGCGCGCTTTTAATATCTTTAATATACTAACGTGATTACTAACATTAAGAGATCCTGAATGCAGCTACAGAAGAACTCTCCACGTAGATTCTAACCTTTCTAGCAGCAATCTTACCCAAACTATTTACATTTACTTACCTGCAAGGTTTAAAAGGTTCTTAAGACATAGAAACTTGAAGAGGATGTGAATAGACATTTTGAAAGAGTGATATCGCAAAAAATTGACTGCTATAAGTATTATGTTTGCACATTTGAGCCAAGAGATTATTGATTTAATTGAAATTAAAAGAACTCCTCTTATCTCTCTTTTGTAAGTTCCCTGTTCTACTATCTTTTTTCTTTTAATAAGCCTTTTCTTGTAAGTATCCAATGGCCATTACTAGTCAGAAATCTCTGAAAGGATGGGGCATAGGACCCAAAGCCTTTCTGTTTCCAGAAAAACTGTAAAAAGGGTAAAATTTGGGACCAAATCTTCAGATAGGTATCTAGTAAGCAATAGTACACCATAAAAGCGACCACCTCCAAGCAACTACAAAGAAAAGCACGTAAAGGCATAGATCACTGAAATACTAACCTTGACTCCACCACAATACTTTATTTCACGACATTCAGCAGAGTTGTTAGTTCCGATTGCTAATGCCATTGTCATCAACTGCCTGAATAAACAAGGTTTCTGAGGAAAAACATTAAATTTGAGATGAAGCTAAAGCTGTTGAATAAGATTAGTGAATCGAAAAAAATTCTTGAAAGGCAAGGAGATGCTGATGATCTGTAGGACATCATCATCATCTACATGAAGGCCAAGCCCACGAACTCTAATGCAGAAAAATGTCAACAATACGAGCTACAACAGTCAGGTAAGTCGGATGCGACATAAGTACCACACTACCAATAAAAACCAACCTTAATAAAATGCAAGTGATAATCTTGCAGTATATTGTCACACCATAAGCTCATTGACCAAAAAATGGCCTGCACCAGACTTAATTTTACTTCACTGCCATTGCAGACAGCAGAACATCTCAAAGCATTCATGTACTTTCTTCCTTCCCTTCTGCATTCACAGAAGATAAAGCTTTCTCCACCTCAAGGATTCCAAGATCTAGTAGCACTGCCTCCTGCGTCAAAATGAACTTTGAAAGCAGAAGACAGTGTTAGAAACACACCAAAAGATTCAAAGAGATACACATCAAAACAAAATTGCTTTATGTAAATCTTATATTGTGAAGCTGAGGCAGTACCTAATGGGAATAAAGCATAAAGACTGGACCACCATTCTAAATAAACTAACTGAGATATCTCTATCAAAAGAAAGAAGGGAGAGAGTGGAGTACTTCTTATGAAAAATATAAGAATTTAGACAAACGAGCATCATGACAAAGCCCACATCATTGAGGATACATCCAACTCAAAACCAATTGGCAATAAACAAGACTTACAATTAAAGTACTAAGCACTATATTCACGGTGACAGGTGTTATGTTGTCAGTAAAGTCCTTCACGTGCGACAAAACTCTTTTTGAGTGGGAAACGTGGAGGATTTTTAACAGGTAATAGTTGATATTTATTTATTGCCTGCTTGCAAGGCCAGATTACAGTAAACCCAAGTAATTTGGGACATAAGGTTTGGGTGATGATGACTCGGAGCTGGATCAAGCAGCTCTTACACTGTTTTAAGTTGCTCTGGAAGCTTAACATAGGAGGCAGTAAATAATGTCTTGCATCATGTAGCTCCACTACTATCTTGTTCAAAATACAGGAAATCGTGCAGGTGCAAGCACATGTAATTGCAGACGAGGCACACATTAGGAATGTTTGACAGGAACCACAGTTATATCTTAGTGCAAATTAACGAGACCTACATTGTAAGGCGGCTTTTACATAGCATTGCTTCAAATAGAATCTATACCTGTTGAAACAATACCCATCCGTACAGTGCATCGTGAATTTTTTGAGTAATGCCTAAAGTAGACCATGTCAACTTCAAAAGCTTCAGGATGTCATCCGCTTCCTAAGTTTAATGCATTCCACAACTCTCAGTAACCCTCGAACATTTTGTATCCGAACATACAACATAGACACTACTGAATACAAAAATAAAAGGACCTCTATAAGCTGGCCTTCTTCCAAAATGTCGAATATGCCAAAGAGTAACTTTTCATAGAGCCTAATGTTCAAGTGATAACCAGTAGTCCAAAAGCATGTTTCGCCTTGAATACCATAATGTCCTGGCACAGATGACAATATCGAAGCAACATGCCGAATAGCTGATAGAACTTCAGCTCGGT